>OY284493.1:25704629-26304629 GCA_958336395.1 Ctenicera cuprea
ATGTTAATAGAGGAGGCCGTGGGCAAGGAAAAGGCCACAACGGTTTGGTAAATTTATACACAGTACTGCTTAAACGTGTGTCAAAATAAAGTTAAAATGACAATTAAGAAACTGTCAATATGACACGATCGTCAAAAAATAAATTTAAAAAAAAATAAGAAAAGGAAAATAGGTCTGCCACGGGATTTGAACTGGGCCGCCAGTCTCCGCTTTTACCGCTACATCAACATGTCGTTGACAAGTTTATCCATTGTGTGAGTTAAATGGGTCACATTTATCATGTACGATTGTATGTAAAAACAGAAATCAATAATATTACAAATAGCCAACAATGCTCACTTGTTAATTTTTTTTAAATGGTAAATATGAGCAATTACGGTAAAATAATAACACCATGATGATATCTCGACGATTTGCAAACCAATCATCGACATGCCGCGCTTGTTTCATATGCAACTGCGATTAAGTTTGTATTCGATCGCTTTATAGTATAGATGTGGCAGCATTTAGGAAAACTAATTGCTCCTTTCTGCATTTACATGTATTGGAGATTTCGTTCTCATTATGTGTGAAACTTAAAACATTTCGCCTTGTCAGCATGTCAAGAGTAGGTTTTCTAATTTTTCTTATTTTAGTACCTACCAAGACTAACATTTTATGATATAATATATTTTTGAAAACGTATATGAATTTTTTTTAATTTATGCGCAAATCCAGATAAAGGCGATTCTTATTTGTTTTTTACAAATTTTATAAAGTCACCTATGTTTAGAATAGTACGTCATTAATAGTCGTTGATAAAGAGTGATAATTGAAAGAGTGAAAATTTTCAGATGAAAACTGATATGCCAAGAAAACGCAATTTTACTTGTTAAAATTCCTATTTAGGAGAATAACCCAATGCAATATTTGCTCAGAGCGGACCCAGTATGCAAGATCTTGCTCTTTTTAAAAGAGACAGACACGTTGCAGAATTAAATAAGCTTTTCTTTAGCTTAACTTGCGAGGCCGTTTCATATGCAAAATATTTTATATGCTCCGATAAGTGATAATCTAGTGGCATCAAGTCAGGACACTTCGCCGGCCAGGCTTATGCCGCTCCTCGACTAATAAATAAAACGATTTACAAATTTTTCGAAATTTATCCGTAACGCATGTGCTAAGGTATGGTCGTGCTGGAACCACATACCTAGTAATGTTAAAAATCAAATCTTTTGAAAGACAGCAATGGTAGATACTTTGCATTATAGCACACTTGGTGATTTTCTTCAAATTTCATATTTAACTAAAACTAGCGATAACTAATATACCTATTCGGCTTGTAATGACTCCCGCTAAACATACATATATAACGATGTCTCTGTATCGTAGGACACTCTCTATATAAACAATAAAAATGATTTGATCAGGAGACTAACAAACGCGTGTTGTAAATAATTAAGAAACAAGAGTTAAAAGTGAAAAATTGTCAAATTGCTCTTGCGCTGAAGATAGGCAAATTCACGTATTGTAAACTTTCAAAAATGTATAGCATTAAAACTATTGACTTTACAACAAAAAGTCATAAAACATTTTCTGTTGAAATTTGACCAAAAAATATGAAAAAAATTTATTAGCTGCGAAAAAATTAATACTTCTTAATTGTTTAAACAATTTGATTTAGACAATACTTGACCAGGTTTCCGGCCGGTAACATGCACTTTCATAATCAGTGCTTGATCCTAAATACGACCCCAAAAAAAAAAATTTGTATGCTTATATGCCGATATGCCCTTGTCTAAATTTAGTGGCACAGAATTTTAATTATAAAAATGCATTTTTATTAAGTAATAAATATCTGTTAGAAAGCTTGAAGCAAACAGAATTGTTGTAACATTACACTCCTATGTCATATTAAGCAAATTGCAAACAGGAAGTGTTAGCAGGTACAAGGAATTCAGAATGGCTGTAGTTTTAAGAAATTTTAAATCGAACTAGAAATAAAAGAAAATAATTGAAACTGCATAACAAGAGCTGCACTAAAAGCACGTAGGTACTTGCGTTTTAACATGCATGGGAATGCATCAAATACCGTTGTATTCTATGATCATAGTTTCAAATGTCTTATCTAAATTTTGTGCACCTGTGAGAACTAAACTTTTGCAGGTGGCAATAACACATATTTCATGCGTCCAAACATGGATTCCTGATGATGACCTCATCATAAATTAATCATGAAATTATGAATGAAACCAGATTTTTATGGTTATGAGGCGACGAGACGGACTTGCCCAAAATAGTATTAAATTTAAATAATTAATTAAAGAAATAATTAATAAATAACTAAAAGAATTTAATTAGCAACTTTTAAAAATTATTGCATCATATTGACTCATTTTTACTGGTTTCTTCTATAAAGTAAACATGTTTATCATATTTTATACTATTTCCTAATAACAACTAACGGAATTGTACAAGATTTTTTAACCGTCTCTTACCTTGTAGGAAATAAATTACCATTTAGGTGTGTAGTAGATAGTGTGCTAGTGTGCACTATATAGATAGGATTAAATTAAATCGAAAACACAAAAATTCCACAGGGTACAGGGTACAGCTACATTCAATAACATTAATGTAACATTTGTTTGCTGCACTACTATGCTTAAATAAAAATGGATACATGTAAAAGTAAAAAATGGGCAAAGCCTTCCTACAGAACTTCCCCATACTTACCTTGTTTCGACACCTCGTGCGCTCATTTAAACTCTGAAGAGTCAATAAAGCAAGTGCATATTGAAGGTGAAAAGTTCTTGAGGTTTGGGCAGCACCCTTACACACAAGTAGACAGCTTTGGACCAAAGAACCCAAAAAAGTGGCTTTTAAAAAATGTCTATCTGTAAGTGCGTGCTTGCGTGGGTCGGTGCGTTCGTTTCCCTATATCTCCGGAACCCCCCTTGACCGATTTTCATGACTTATGTGGAAGTTTTTTAGTTGCAGGTCGTTAATCGAAACCGGAACCGGAAATGTAAATTAGACCTGTTTTTTGGTATAGATTTTTTTAAGCACTGTTTTGAAATTTTAAATACATAACGTTATAGTGCATCTAAAGGCAAATCAAATACTCTTTTTCCAAATGCTGTATCTTCAAGATGAAGGCCGTTACGTATTTTAGAAAATTTTAACTTTAATGTCCGATTACTCAAAAACAAAATATCCAATTAATACAAATTATTATATTATTTGAAGGCCCTTAATAAGTATAATCAAGTAATGTAAAAATATGTGTGGAAATATTAAAATTGTAAACATACTAGCTAATTTTGGACATTTTCAAAAAATTATTCCTCAAAAGCTGCCCACAAGAGTTTTGTTTAACTTTCTGAGGCGATAGAGCTGGCAATGAACTACAAATTTATTTTTTACTAGTTTATGAGATTTTACTCTGACCGCCTCCAGGAGGTCTTGATAATTTTCAAATTGATTAATTATTTATTCAAAAACGCAAACGCCGATCGTTATAAATTTTTATCAGATTTTACAACTATTTTAAAAATTAAGAAAAAAAAACGATTTTTTTAAATATCAACGTGTTTTTCGGCAGTTACGTGATTTTAACTCCGCATATCAATTAGCTGTAATGAAAAGAAATATTTCTATTTTTGCATATTTTTGATAACTCTATAAATAAAGTTGTTATATTCATTTTCGTGAGCGCATCTTAGCGCCTTTTACTTAGCAGGCGCACGCGCCGCCTGTACGTAACCAACGCCTTGAGTCTGTAGCGGGCTTGTACCGGCTCGAAATGACTAGATGTGAATTTCCATCACTTCTTGACGCGAGAATATTTAAAACATAAAAAGTATGGGAAAGTACCAGCAACCTGTTTCGCCAATTTTCAGTTTTAGTTTAGTTATGCCTCAAGAAAAAAAAAAGAGGTTTTAGAATTGTCTGTTTGTATCTAAGTTTGTGTGTTTTAACCTTATAACCTTAGGAAATATTGGACTGACCTTAATGAAATTTTGAATACGGAGCTGAAACAAAAGTCATCCGATAAAAACATTTTTTAAAAAGATCTGAAACCGTCAACGGGATTTAGATATGGTTTTCCTATATTTTTTTTCAAAAACGAAATATTATAAACTTGAGAACAAAATAAGATAGAGGACGCCAAGTCAAAAAAGAAGCTTTTTCCAAGCACTGTTAATCTTACAATTGCGACTGCGATGGTTTTCTGAAATTTTGGCTTTAATTTGTAATTACTCGAAAATAAGTTGTCAGATTGATATAAACTTAGGTTGTTGCAATACCCCAAGGAGGACACAATTTTACTATGGACGAGAATTCTTAAAACCAGGAACCTGTGAAGTGAAAAGAGAATTTTGATTAACAACCAACCGTATTGTTTTTTCCTAGATTTTTAAAAACTATGGAGCTTGGTTACAACTATAATCTGCTTGGTGCCTCAGTGGAGCTAATCTGTCTCATACGCTTTCTATGAATTTCTAAAAATTGTAAATTAATGCCCTTTTAAAGTTTTTATACTGTGGCTGGGAATGTTCGACCAAACTTCGGGGGCGAAGTCTACTTACCCTAAAGATGAAAAAAGTTTGTAGGAACATAGGTTCGATAGCGCTTTCGTACGGAGTTACAGCGTCCCGAAGATGGAACAATCTAATCAGCAGCCATTTTGTGTAGTAATTTTGCTACTGATGTTTTAAATTGTATTCGTTTAAATTTAGTGATAGTATTTATTTTTCAAATTTAACTTTTTCTAACTTTTAACTTGAAAATAATTTATTCTTTATACAAAAAAAAAAACAATAAAATTACTATTGTTGAAAGCCGCGGTTTCTGAAATAATTTTTTTTGTGAAAAATCAAGTTACCATGAAATCTGAGTGTTTTTTATAATGCGTTGGTACAAATTCTAAGTTTAACTAGATCTTCTCCAGTCATCCTGCAAAATTAACAATAGAGCTATAAAACAGTGCTTTTTAATATACTTAAGCTAAATTGTTCATCAGTGATAGTAAAATAAGATTCTTAATTTAATGTCTAGATGTAGTATTCCATTTTTATGCTCGACTTTTTTTGTTCGAAGTGTTCTTTAATTACATACATTTAATTAATAACAGTTCGATTATTTGTCTTATATCAATTTCGGTATTACTATCCCTATAGGTATAACAAACGCTTTGGCGAGACATCTACGTAAGGAAGTACTGGGGCACTTGGCGGCGCGCCCGGAGCATCTTATCTTATGTAGTAGCTAACTCTTAGACTTATATGTTATGATAGCATAACAGATAATTATTCTTTTAAGTCTATGTAAGTTTTCTTGCACAAAAACGTGGGGAATGTTTTTTAAAAAATATTGCTCAGTTTCTAGTATTAAAGATTTTCTCTAAAAAATTCTTTTCGTTTTTTTTTCGCGGAACAAACCAGTAAATTTACTACTTTGTTTGTATAGAATGGATTTATTTCCGAATCCAACTAGATTTTAGTATAAATGGCAAGGTTAAATACTCATTTGCGGACCAAAAAAATTAAAGATGTTGAATATTAATAACTTGATCCCTGTAAACAATTCGTGTAAGAAAGCTAACCTTTAGTTCTCATACACTTCTTGTGAGTTTTATGTAAGTACGTGCTTTTACAAGTCTTTCATGCCAGAAGTTTGTACGTGAATCGACGCTCTAATGAATAAATTTTTGTATGTAGTGGATGTACTGTTAGAATTTTCTTAAAGTTGAATTGTTTTTAAATTATTTCTTAATATAATCAGATTTTTTGTAAACGACGTTTTTTTTAAAAAACGTATGCACTTTAAAGTTTTACAAAAACGTGTTTCTCCTTACGATTATATACCAAGCAATCCATGAAAAATACACTACAGCAGGCCTTGACCAGTGTGCGTCACGTTTTAGAAATATTCAGACAACAATAATCAAAACTCAAATAAAATTTTTATTTTATTATCTAAATATAGCTAAAACATGACGCAAGCTGGCCAACGCATGCTCTAACATACTTTTTGCGAATCGTTCACTCTAATTGGCTGATTTTTCACACTTATTTTTTTTTATGGTAAAAATTTCTTCTGCTGCAGATTGGCCCTTTCCTGCTTATCATTACAATCAGACAATGTAGTAAATGTTTCCACGGTTTTTTAAACTTTTTGCTTGTCTTTAATTCTAAATAAAACGTTACAAAATTATGAACCTGATTTAGGTCTGGGTAGTTAGGTGAACATACCACCGGAAAACGTATAAAATATTGTCCTTTTTTAGTTTTACTTTAATGAATATTTAGTTTCATACATAATTAAAAGTGTTCGTGTTTTGCAAACCACATTGTTGTATCAAGCAAACTCAAATTCTGTATCTAACAATAAGGCTATAAATGTACAGGTAACTTGAAAAAATTGGTGACGTATAATATAAAAATCTTGCAATTTGGCAAAAAGCTTCCAATATAAACGTAGACATATAAGCACAAACAACGCAATATAAATAAGACTGTTAATGTTTTAAATTTTCTAGCATTTTTCAATAAAAGTTGATTAGAAAATCAATGGCATTCTAAAAGGTGGGGACTGAGCGCTAACAAGGATCAACTAATGAACGATTCTTGATGGTCAACAAGTCAATAAATTTGTATGTTTTACTCGTTTCATTAATTAAAGAAGTTTAAATTTAGGAGCTTCCTATGCTAATAAATTATCGATAACTTATAATAAAAAAATAAGCAAAATTACAGGATAAACATGTATTGCATAAGCAGACAAGGTACTTGTCTACCGCAACCTTCTTATTGCGTCTGTCTAGGAATGTAAGCCGTGCGGTAAATAAAAAGCGTAAAAAGCCTAGACAGAACCCAGACGTTGTACAATTTATTGTGTATCATGCACGAATGAGAGCGGAAATACTATACGACGCGTTGGTTATTATGATCGTATCAACAGAGAGACCGCCATCATTTACTATACATGTAATTGTGATAAAAGATAAAAATATATCAGATCGCGAAGTTTATGAATTACCTCTACGAAGAAAATTTATATACAAAGCGTTTTATAATATTAAAAATGGGTGAATTTCAGACGCTAAAATGTCGAAACATAAGAGAGTTTAACAGTGGACAGGGTTGTCTCATTTAACTGCACCACCCTAGAGCAACCTAAATAAAAAAACAACTGGTCTCAACAAATCCTATTAGAGGAACAAATTCTCGTCTTGCTTCGTCGACATTTTTGATTTCCGTAGAGAAATTATTTCATTTCTATAATGGAGACATTTGTGTTTCTAATTTCGTTAAAATTATATTAACATCGAACAAATTGACATTCGTAGCAGTTGATCTGTAGTTTGTAGCTTTTGGATTGATGTCAGCTCTACCTGTCTTTAGGGACTATAGAAGCTTTCTTAAAAATTTATATTTAAAGATGGGACGTCTCGGACGTACAACAGTATTCGGGAAATTGTTACCGAATATGTTTTTACCATGTCTATTTCCAAATTCTTGTATTGCTTATGTAGAAGTTTATAATGAATACAAAGTAGTGTTTAAAGCTAAGCAAAAATAATTCAATTAACTGTTTAGATTAAGTAACAAACAATTCAATAGTTGTGCTAACTAAAACGTACCTAAATTAAATGTACAAACACAAAATTGTTTTTATTATTGATTAATTTAAATTAGTGGAACTCAGCGGCTATGCCCCCTGTTAATTCTTTTATTTTAATAATACCTGTAAAACATGCGGGCGCGGAACGCCCCGCTTAATCTGACGTACATCTCTCCGCGAAAGCGGTTTCGTGACTGAGTGTCGGGCGCTGCAGCCAGTATCGTACAAAAATTTGGCGGCCGCGATGCAGTCAGAGAATTGAGTAAAGTGGAAGGGGGCCGCGTTTAATATATTCTTCTTCTCGGTCCATATTCTATTCAGGGCATTGGCGACCTCTTTCTTATGTCTATGTTTGGGGCGCGGAGATAGATATTTTGCACAGACAGACATAGAGGATCTACAGTATAACGTGGGCTTAGAACCACAGGAAGTGCATGCACTTCTTCTATAGAGAGGTTGTTGCGGGGAAAAATCCACGTCGCTGGTTTCCAGTTGCCTTGCAAAGGAGAACGACCGGGCCGGAAGTTGAAGGCGGATCCGCTACATTAGTAACCGCTGAGCTACGGCTGCTTTGTTTAATATATAGATTATGATTAAATAAGTGTCCGTATAATTTTTTATTCTTTAAATTCAAAATTTCAACAATAGATCAATAAGTCAAACAATTTTACCGCTTTATTTTTGAAATTTTAGAAGTTAGTAGGCACATATAGGAACCAGAGATTGCAACGGGTCTAGATTTCTTTACCCGACCCGACCCGGGGCTGGAAATTCAAGACCCGAGCCAACTTGGACCTGGCTCTGAACTTGGATCCGGCTACAAAGTCGAACTTAGTCTCTAGCACGGGTTCTGTTTGCAATCCGGAACGGGATTCGAACCAGAGTCCTCAAAAATCGGATTTGGTCACACTTACACCGCACTGTTGACTGCTTTCGCTTTGATTTCAGTTTGTTGGGGTTTGACTTAACGGGTCTTGCTTTGTGAGCCTAACCTGCATCCAGATTGTACCCGACTCGCACCCGACCGGGTCTTGTTTAATAGACACGCCCCGGACCTGCGCGGCTGTGTATCCGGTACTCGATTGACATCTCTAATAGGGACTACAAAGCGTGTAAATATTAATATTATGGCTGTCACCTAACCCCCTCTCTGACGGCTTTAACAACAGTGCCGTACAATACTTACATTTTTGGCAAATAGTAGACGTGTGCAGATGCAGGTACTAGAACATATGTATATGTCAATTTCATAGTTGTCCTTTAAAGCCCTACCTGTGTAAATTTTGAAAATGTTCTTTTAAATTCCAAATTTTTTAAAACAGACGTACAACCAAAACAGCACAACCCTTATATATTTGAATTTTTCATTGTTAGTAGACACCTATAGCTACTATATAACACGTGTGAATGACAATTTTATAGCTGACATATAAATTGGTCTCTGTCTAAATGTTGATATATATTTTTTTTAATTCAAAATTTTCAAATACGAACTACAACGCAAACTGTAGTGGCGGTATATATTTTTTGTAATATAGCAGACACATACAGTGAATTCCAATTTAGGTGGAACTTGGCAGATTAACATGCAAAAATGAAATAGCTGAATTTTATGTCCTTAGAGGAGTGTCTCTACTTGCACTCACCCTAAATTGAAAGATAACATTCATCACTTGATAGCAATTTGTTTAAAAATCAATGAAAATAATGTTTTGGTTAAATTATTTATTAATAGTGAAGTACATTAATGTAACAGGCCACGAAGTCAATTTTTAGATATCTCCGTGATGCACAGGTCAAAGATTCGCTTCGCAAAGAGAGCTTATGAGGTCAAACCTTGATGAGGTCTATTTTTATAAATTTTTGTATTATCATAAAAATGCAATTCGGTTCATATTATTTTGATTAAAATGGATAGCTCTTATTTAATATTGCCATGTAAGAAAATTAATCAGGTGAAACAGAAAAGGTTAACGATAAACTTTTAACAGCTAATTAATTAGAATTAAAATCATTTTGGTGTTAAGGTCCAAATTAATAGTTTACTTTTAGTTATAACCTAGCTTTTGCTTGCGAAGCAAATCCTGTACCTGCACGTCATAGAGACATATGAAAACTGACTTCGCAACCAATTATATTAATGCATTATTGACTATTATTAAATAATTTATTTAAACCGCTATTTGTATTACGTTTTCAAATAAATTGCCATCAAGTAATACAAAAAAAAAGTTATTTTTACATTTAGGGTAACTGAAAGTGATAAAATTTTTCTAGGATCTTAAAATACTGCTGTTTCATTTTTGTATTTTAATCTGCCATGTTCCACTTAAATCGGAATTTACTCTATATAAATTAGAACAACTGTAAATGTTAATATTATAACTGACCTTTAAATTTAAAGTGTACCGTGTATGAATTAAATTTAATTTAAAATTTTAAAAAACGAACATAGAACTCCAAAAGTAGTGCTGTTATAAGTGTTTGGATTTTTGTTAGTTAGTAGACTCATATAAATGGTACAAGAAAACACGTGGGAAGCCATCTCTCTATAATTTTTTGAATTTAAAGTTGCTTCCAAATTGTTTAAAAACAGACACAGTACTCAAATAGTAGTACCGCTACATACTCAAAATTTTGACAGATAGGTATTGCAATTGCAACAGGTGTAAAATTCAATATTATTAATTCTCTTTAAAACACTTTATTCGGCTTTATTTATACAGGGTGTGTAAACAGTTACGCATAATGTCGAACTTCGTTAATATTTACTCCATGAACAAATAGCCTCAACAAACGTTGTATACTAAATTTCAGCACTAACTTTGTTGATGTTGAAATTGTTATAAATTTCTTTATTGGGTTGCTATAGCAACCAGGACGTATTGGAGCTTTCAAGATATTTCATTCAAAAACATTGTTATACAATCTTATGAAAACTTATCTAAATAATTCAATTTAATTTCAAACTTCAGGTAATAGAACTAAAAATAAGGCCGCCCTAAAAAATTTGGAGCCCCTGGGCTAAGAATTTGTAGCGTTTTATTAACAGCAAATTTAAGAGTTAACAGGTAGTGATGGACAAAATCAAATGATTGTCATAATCGAATGATTACCACTTGAATGAATTTAATAACCAAATGTTTCGTTCAGATAAAATCGTTCGGATATTTCTATTCTGTAAAAAGTAGTTAGAATGCTAGCCACCTGCTTCTATGAAAGAAATTTTCTTCCCATCGTCTTTCCTCAGGCCACTCGGCAAAACAGCGCAAACTTTCTGCTTTAAATAGAATTTCTATTAATTTCGCCGCATTTTAGGGCTAATTCCGGCCTTTTTTGAGCAGTATTTCTATAAACCGCGAAAAACGCCGCAGAAGCCGTCTTTATGCAATTGCATTTCGGAAATTTTGTCTGTATTAGTGTATTCGCATTATAATACCACGACTGGTAGTGTCATTCTGTCATGTATTTGCACTGGGCATTTGCAGTTGACTACGGTACGGGGTATCGCTTCGACGGCTGCTTCCGAAATGGACAAAACCAAAAAATTTTAAATCGTTTAATCATTCGAAAGATTTTCTGTCACTTCTCGAGATATTTTGATAATCAAATGGTTCGATAATTTTAATTCAAAATATCCCATTACTCTATAACAGCACTTGAGCATTCCAAAACAAAACGGACAAAACTAGATCAGACATTTAGACAAACCACCACTAGCTTACATAACGACACAACTGCCACATTAGCGGTTCATACATGAGTCTGAAGAAGAAGAATAGGCGGAGACTCGTATCCTTGTCAAACACTAGCAAACACTTTCTACTATTCAATTGTTACACAAACGCGCACTTAGCGCAGACGCACTTACACTCTCTATAACCACACCAGAAGCATTTCGTCTACCAACCTAGTAAATTAATACTAGCGGTAGACTATTTTTATTTAATGTAGTACCCCAAAGAATAACTATCTAAAACGATATATTTAGGCATTGCCTGGCGCCTTTTCGGGCTTGGCGCTTTAGGGCTATAGCCCAATTAGCCCAATGGTTAGGATGGCACTGACTAAATTCAAAGAAAATCAACACAACTAAGAACAATTACCAACAGTTGGAACAATGTTACGAATTTAATTCGGTACCGCAATATTTCCAAAAATTTGGAAAATGTTATTCAGCACCTTAATAAAATTAATAAGTGAGAGCACAGCAGAAAAACGTTGAAGCATAACATTGGCAAGTGAGTTAGTTAGTGTAACACAATCGAGGCTTGATTTGGTCGGGACGCTCACAACGAAATAGCCATCTTGTCTCGAAAATTTGAGACGAATAAAAATTCTCCATTTATGTCGGGTTTTTGAGATTAAACGATAGCAGCACGAGAATTCCGCGGAAGCGGTGGGCATTACTAACTTTGCAGTTACAGTCTCTTGAATTTGTTTCTGATGTTCCTAAGTATTCCATTTTCAAGTTCAAAGTTTTAAGCACTTTTCCCATAAATATGCAAAAACTGCGGAATTTAAAAAAGTTATTAAACTGTGGTTCAAAATTCTTAAAACAATTAATATTTTTCGTAAATAACCCACATTTTAGTACACCGTTCAAAACACGTCAATGAATATTTGAGAAACTTTTAATACGTACTTTCTTATCCTACTTGAACAAGAAATTAGAATAAACGTATTACTAACATCTAATTTTTGTGAGGTCGTTTTACATTTTTCATAAATTTCATTGTTTACGTTTTAAAGATTCAAATTTTGCTTTGGGTGGGCCCAAGTTCATATACCTCGGTACCCAACCCATCCTAAAGTCTATCTGAAGTCAACTTTGAGTTTCTCGTTTCAAAAAATACTAATAGCAACATTTTCAACTGAATGGTGATATAGGATACATATCACTAGTAAGTAAAGGTCAATACACCTTACTAGTCTAGACGGTCATATTAAAAATCATATAGTATGTAATTTATTAGCAATAAACGATTAGAAAATAGACAAATAAAAAGTTGTCTACCAGTCTGCTGAATACGGAAGTGAACAAGTCTGCTGTTGATCCAGACCTAGCTAGACAAGTAGACACCGAATCCGAGAGCGACGTAAAGTAGCAGCAGGGGGTCAAAGTTTAATTGAATACCTATGCAAAATAGCATCTCCAGACGAGGTTTTTGCACGCCTAGATTTTTATAGAAAAACTTTAATGTTGCTGCATCTTACTATGCTAATATCAGGTTTTTTCCTCTATTCTATCGTTCACCGCCAACTACACAACAAGAGGTGCTTGCCCAAGCGGCAGGACAGCAAAAAAGAACAGTTTGTAACGATTATGGTTTTACTTTCCCATGCTTCTAGTAAGGAATGTATTAAGACCGTAAAAAACGTCTATTTTAAGATTTTGACGGAAGTACATGTTTTAGATCTCTACCCCAATCTCAGTACTATAACATCGATTTTAATAAAATTTAAAAAAACAAACCTTCATCGGGTGCAAAAGTTTTGGAACCGAAAACAAGTTAGATACCTACATTTTTTGGTATGATTTTCTACAAAAATCAAATTTTTGAAACTTTCTAGATTTAAAATAGCTACAGCTATGACTTACTTAAATTTTTGGTTTTAACGTCTGTTTATTAAAAAATAAAATGCACGTTCGGCGTAAAATATGGTATAATAAAACACCGTAGTGAAAAGTTTGTAAAATAAAAAACACTATTTGAAAAACTAGCCACAGATTTTTTCCAAAATTTTGTGACTTCATAAAGATACGAAGGGGGTAATCATTAGAATTTTTTCTAATTTTCTAGTATCTGTAAATTGTGGAAGTATGCAAACTGTAGCCGTTTTATTTAACAAATAGGGATGATAAAAAATTCGCGATGAAGCTAAATTGCTCATTAGGGACAGCAGAACACGATTTTATACATAATTTTTAGAAGTGAAGGCAAACTTTTTTGCCGTAACCAATCTGTTGATGTAAAAATAAATCATTTTGATTTGTCGTCAAAAATCACTTTTACAACAACCGCTAGGTTTTGAAAAATGGAAAGATACGGGCGAAGTGGATTTGCTCTCACAAGTAACGTAACTAGTGAACCCGATTTTCATATGTAATTGAATAAGTGCTGGTTTTGATTTCCGGAAATTTACCGCTTGGACTGTCTAGTTATGTTTTGCTACAAAAATCTTGTAGTAAAAAACAATGAGACATTCCAGAAGGTAACTTTCCTTAGGAAATCGAAACCAGCACGAAGATAGATTCGGCTAGAAAAACGCATTTTATGTTTGGAATTTAAATTTAAAAAAAAACAGTTATTTATTTGCTTTGTGGGTAACTAAAGAAACAAAACGGAAACGTAAGAGAAATTAAATTCACGGTGGTGATTTTCGGAAATCACCATGGCGAGATAAATTTCCTTGAAATCAACGTAAGATTGGTAGATAAGCAAAAAATATTTAAATCTGATTGATTGAATAACATAAAATGCGATTTTTTTTTAAATTTGATTATTTTCTAGTTTAAACTTATCTTAAACTAATTAACACAAGGTATCAATTAACTTAACTGTATCACAGGAAAATTGAGGCCACGTGTTATATTTGTAATGACAAATTCACACACAAGTTATTTATGATTATTTTAATTATTTTCGATTTTGTCGAATTTTAACGGCAATGAATGCCATTTTTCGCAGCGCATATACGTTCTTAACATATCTCTTGTAACATTAATGTTTTTTTTATTATACCGGAATCATAATCTGTGTTTTTGAAACTAAGAAGCCTGCAAAATCGGGCCTTTAAAGCACTAGTGCTTTAAAGTTGCCAAGGTAACAACTAATTGCTCTTTTTAATAATTAATTGTTACCTACCATTTTGTTCATATAGGCAAGCATTAGTGTTTCATCGACCACCTTGTAGTTTTTGCTGGCCATCCAGTTGAATAATTTTTCGTATTCCTTGCAATACGCTTGTTTAAATTTCTCGGGGATTAATCGCTGTTCAGCTTGTTCGGCTAACATTCTAATTTCGGATGCAATATCCATCTTTTCGTTCATTTTGTAATTCACGAACACAAAGTTGAAACAAACTTCACAAATCAACAAATTTATAATAAATATACATAGCAACGAAACAACAACAATTGCTAACCGTTTCTATATCAACGGTTATTGACACAGATTACTTCGAAAAAGGGATTTCAAATTCCTTCTTTTGTTATAATTTTCAGATTGTAGTGCAGGTATAATTAAAAATAGCGTATAATTAAGGCTATTTTTACACATAGTCGTTATTTGGGTGTTTAGCAAGTCCATATATAAATTTTTCTCCTTTGCCCTGTTATTTAGTTGCAGCTTAATTTCCCCATTTAAATGTTCTTAAAACATAAATACCGCGTATAAAATTTAAATCTACGTACTTCTTCTTAATGAAAATTTATAATTTCTTTGTGTGGTAAGAGGAAATACATTTTGAAAGTTTACAAAGGTAGACTTTTGTAATGTAAAATTATTTTAAATAAAATTTTCAGCTGTTTCACTTCCGTGGATATATATTTAAATCAAAAATAGTCAACTTATAAGAAAATAAACCTAGTTTTTACAATAACAGGTTTATGTTCTGCAAAACCCCGGCGATGTTTTTCGCCAACGTTTTCTATTAGATATTGTTTACTGCACGCGCATTATCTTTTTTGTCGGTTTTGAAATTTTGGATAAATATTTATTTAACCGCAGTAAAAGCTGCTTTTGTAATATATTGTTTCCGTCATATTAACTACGAAAACTATTGACTTTCAAGTTATTTAAATAAGTTTTAATTTAGAAGTGACTTCGGGAAAATCTATTGTTTAAAAATACTGATGTTTGTCTAGAATAACTGGTACATTTTAAAGATCAGGTTGTCAATAGGTTAAGCAGCAAAAATATTAGTGAACCTTCTTTGCCGGCGGGTAAAACGTGCGATCATAATCATGGAAGTCATGTAACGGACGCATAGGCGCGGCCATCTTCTAGATTCTCGCATCGATGCATCAGTATTAGTACGTAAATGGTCACGAAGTGGGTCGCACGCGTTTACGCAGGCCAAAGAAGGAATAAAGAATGTAATGGGGAATGAAGTCTCCTACATTTATGCTAAAGCGATCAATTTTTAGTTGCGCCATCATAGCCACACAACTCTAAACAAATGTATATTGTTGATTTGCTTATATACCCAGCCTACGAACAGCGCATATAGTGAGAGATATGATTTATAATATATTTGACTAAATATTAAATTACTTTTGAATAAGATTTCCTTTGTATAAAACTAAAAAAAAATAATTATTTTCAATTTAAATATTGTCATTTGATACATTAATAACATTTGTATATGGAAATAAAATAAAAATTGATAAAATTTCCATGTAAATTAAGTCAACGGTAAAAGTTGCTTTCTTCACAAAAAAAACAACATTTGCTGCGTAGAATAGATCATACCGACATATTCTTCTTAAGTACTTTAGTTGCTATAAAAAATGTCCATTGACGACCTTTTTGGCCGGTACCGAACTTTTTTTATTAATAAAAAATGCTTTTGATCGCCAATTTTCAAATTGAGCGTTTATCAACACACATAACGTAATTTCTCGAGAAGTGCTTGTCATATCAATTTGATTTTTTTTGTTTAAAAGCAGATGCATCAGCATCTCATTTGAATTTCCGAAAAAAAAAAATATTTTTGTGCTCAAAGAAATTACGAGTATGACTTTTTGCTTTTGACGTAGTGAACTTCTTGCTAAGCGACAAACTTTTTTATTTGTAGATTTTTACATATACATGCAGCGTATAAAATAGGAATTCACCTTGAGAAATATCATAAAGCCAAAAAATAGATATATCAAATGGCCATGATTTTGATGGTATGCATTTTTTATCAAAACGCTGCGTGCCGTATCCTAGGCGTAAACTTTCTTAGTGCTTGCAGCTGTATACGTATAAAAACAACTTTAGTTAGTTATTAATAAAGTGGATAGAAATAATACATACATGTGACGTAATATAAAAAATGCTGTGTAAATAAGCAAATGAAGTTTTCTTAATAAGTTGCTTCTGTTTCTGTAACAGGATCTTCGAGTAAATTTACTACTATTGTTACACTCTTTACAATTGCATTTCAGTTCCTCTTTTATGCAAATGTACATCCATGTTTGTTTGGGATTTTTAAATTAATATTGAAAAAATGTCTTGAATGCCAGATTTGTAACTAAAACCGAATTCGTTTTCTGTTAAATTATAGAAAACACCTTTTTAGTGAGAACACGCTAAGAAGTTTTACTTAGAACTTGCATGCTAGGCGCACATTTTTTTGTGCTGATTTTAATGTAGGGTGCAGTAAAATAATTGAACATTTAGTTTAAGAGTTATTCAACAATACGTATGTTTATAATGGAACACCTTGTGTATTTTAGCACATCTTGAAAGGTAACGTAGAAACGAAAAACAGTATCAACTATACCGCCAAACACAAAAGTAAAAGAATTATAAGCCTTGTAAGATACCGGGGTGTTCTTTTTTTAGTGTACATTTTTAAATTTAAATATTATTTTGAAAATTTAATGCTTATTCGAGTTTAGAGTTTTTATATTTTACTTATTAAGTAGGCAGTGGAACAGTAACATGAAATGTAAATCTAGTTTAACTTATTACTATATACTAATTCCGGATCTCTTGTATCTGTCTCAACATTTACTGCCGCTCGGCTCCAGCTGCTACAGGACACATCTTCACGCGTCAATTATATAAGGTTAAATTTCCTATGCACTTAGAAGCAGTGGAACAATACACTTTTTGTGACAGATACGCTGGATCTGTAACCAGTAGCAACTAGAGGATACTAACGTGAGTGCTAGCGGCATTTATTTGCAATCAAAACTTCGCCATGTACGCATCGCAAAGCGTGTCTGCGCACTTCTGAGACTCAACACCTCGACTTTTATATTATACCAGCCTACTGCATTTAATATAATATTTAAAATCTCCAACCAAATTTATACTCGCAATAAATAAATGTGTAATAAGTTTCCTTTAATCATCAATTTATCAACGATGTTGGTATAAATTTTATTGGTAATTGTTTGCTTTTTATCGTGAGGTATCTGTTAGTGACCTTGAACAACGGAGGCTGACAGAATATAAACATGTCGAGTTCATTATTTAGGTACGTTTTGCGTATTTGAGATACAGCGGCGTCGCTTCGGAGGGGCACGACTTGAGAGCACCTCCCCCATACCTTTTTTTTTATTCCTTTATTATTTTTTGAACGTTTGTACGAGGCAAGTATAAAATATAAAACAATGTGATACGATTTCTTTTAATATCAGAGAATTTATATAAACCTAAAAAGGCATTGCACATTATATGAAAAGGAGCATTTCTAAGGAGGGCTGGCATTTTTAAGCACTATAAGTATTAAAAATAAATAGGCAAAGAGGTACTAAAAATTAAATTTTTAGACCCGAAAGTTATACTTCAGACAAGATAAAAGCGTTATTAAAAAAAATATTTAACAAAAAAACGTAATTGTTACATTTATGTTAATTAAAAGCTACTTAAAATTACAATTAAAAGGAAATGGCTGCAGTGCCAACAGTCTTTTAATAAATTAATAATGTTTGATTTTGCTATAGCAAACAGTGAGCTTCTCAATAGCGTCTGAGGGTAAACTGTGACTGTTCTTCCCACCTCAAAAGAAGCCGACTGGAATGTGTTTTATATTATAGCAATCCACGAGCACTAATTTTTATAACATTTATTTGATATTCTAAATTTCTAACGAAAATGTTGCTCTAATAAAATAAAGACCAACTTCACCGACCTCGAGAACATGGGTTTATACGCAAAAAATTATTTAATTTGTATTGTAGATGGCTGCGAAATTTTTTTACTTTGATGAAAAACTTAATAAAAGCACCAAAATAGGTATAAAACGTAAAATTAGGGGTGACAATTTAAACTGTAGTCACAAAAACCTAGCAATAGGCAAAATAATACAAAAATACTTTGAATAGTCATTTTAGGCAGATTTATATATGGTTCAGATTAATTTGTTCCAACACAAATAATAATAATATTTACTCTTAGAGGCCTGTATTGGCGTAGTTACTAGTTACGCCACTGTGTATGCCTTCAGTACATGTCTTACATCTCACATACAGTTTATAGTTACCAACCAAAGCGTGAGGCGTAGCTCACGGGTTCTGCTAGTTACTTATCGTCAAATGTCAAATTCTTAAAATTACATTCCGGTTGCACGAATGACAGTTTACGATGATAATATTTTAGCTTTAATTAAATTCATTTAATTATTAAAAACAGCAGCATTTTTCGGTCGTTTATACGGCAATCGCCGAAGAAAGAAATTACATGCTTCAAATTATCCCGTCCCTTAGTTACTAATATAAAAACTCTAAACTGGAATATATACATTGAAGTTTCAAGATAAATATAACAAATGTGGCACTGTTGAACCTATAGCAAAATTTTGCTATCAAATCTTTTGAACATATACAGAGTGTTCCATTTAAAACATGAAATAAAAATAGCAATGGCGGACTTCTTTGGATGAACTGTGATTATTACTGCGTCTATATTTAAAATTGTAAATTTTACATTTTACAATTTTACATAGTGTCTATAAATATCAACAAAAAACAATTTATCTAAGAAAAGTTCGGGTTACATCATTTATAAATCGTTCTATATCATACTATAGTATGTATATAAAAAAAAGTCATACAAAGGTTTCTTTCTACTACTTAGTGAATTCAAATTTTTTAGTAATAGTTGTTTAAGACTATAGCTAAACCATAAAAGTGTGGCATAAATTTTATCTGTATACAAAAACGCTTTGTTGAAGAGTTACAGTCTTCTTAAGATGAAACAGTCTATAATTACAAGTTTGAAATTGTATTTTAAGTTTTGTTTATGAAATCTTATTCCTCATAGAAAAATAGACAAAAAATTTACTCTTATGAAAAGCTCTTAAGTTCAACGGTATTTGAGATAATTCAAGTTTTGTGAGAAATCAAGTTGCCATGAAGGTCTGAGTGTTCTTTAAGGTGTGCAAATAGTTTGTACAAACCTAGAGGGCAAGTTCTGCACATCAGGACAATAAGGAAAACTTCTTTAAATCTATGGGCCTGAAAAACTTTCGTTACGACGTTAGAGGCTCGGGAAGAGGAAATAGTTTAAATTGCTCCCCCCCCCCCCTTTGGTAGCTGTAACTTTGAACGAACGTCTTATTGAGCCCATGTTTATTAAAACTTTTTTATTGTTTTGATAAGCGGAACTTACCTTAAAGTTTAAACAAACTAGCTCTTCGTGTTACGAAGACACTCAGACCTTGATCGCAACTTGATTTTTTGCAGAAATAGAATTATTTCGAAAAGAATGATAAGATTGTTCCATCTTGGAAAAGCTAGAGCTTTGTAACGAAGCGATTTTGTACATAGGTAAGTTTGGTTAAGTCACATTATTTTGCCCAAACAATCGTGGGTAAATTTACTAAAGACCTTTTAGGAGCGACACCCTTTACAAAGCTGTGAAAACAAGCAAAATTTTAAATCTATGCATGTTGTATATATAAAAGCTAAGATAATATGATAATAACAACAATAATAAAGTAACAATAACACTTATTACGAATTACAGCCTTTACATTTCCATAAATTAAATATAATGTTATAACGGGGTCCTATAACATAGTTTTGATACTTCACCTATGTTTAGGTTAGGTAATTACACGGGTTGATCATTTTGTCTTTTAATAGTATAGTCCGGATTTCTAGCCTAGTATTTTGCCAGTATTTAAATTATGAGGCAATCAATTATTAAGCAATTTTGGCATTATTCCTTTAAGTCTAGTTGCGCATACCTAAACTTTTTAAATGAATTATTTACGAGCTTAGAATGGCAACACCTCTATATGTTTGACCTTAATCTAGCTTGTGCAGGTAGTTATTATTTATTTGGTCAACTGGAATTCAAGCGTATGTAATATTAAAATAAAATAAAACAGGGTTCCACGAATTAATGCAAAATAGAACGTGTAAATTCATTA
This sequence comes from Ctenicera cuprea, assembly GCA_958336395.1. Lineage (NCBI taxonomy): Eukaryota > Metazoa > Arthropoda > Insecta > Coleoptera > Elateridae > Ctenicera > Ctenicera cuprea. Next base: position 25,725,333 of record OY284493.1, read on the forward strand.
ATACAACGAGAAAGTTCAACGAAAGAAAAGTTTGGACTATCAACATTCATAAAGGACGGAAAACCACCGATGTATAAAAAATTTAAGAATTGCAGTACACAACAACTTTTTCTAAATTTTCATTCAAAAAATTAATTCTCTTGTCTAGGTTTGGCGTATAACTTAATGGATTTGAGTACGCCCATGGTTTTTGTTTACTTATTGAATTTTAACTAATTTTTTTGCTCTTCTGCTACTAAAAGTCCGGTCTTTAATTTATTAATATAGGAGGAGTTACAGACCGAAGGCCTGCTTCGTCTATATTTTACGATAAAATTGTCTATCTCGTCTCGTCGAGACGAGACTATATGAAGACTTTGCCTCGTCTAGACTATAATACAATTCGAATTTTTTTTAAAACATTGCTACTACCCTAAAGTTAACCTTTATAGTTTATACAGTTTGTTCACAGATGAACCTAACTATAGAGAATACGTTTGAAGTTGCATCCGCAACTCTAGGATTATCTCGAAAAAAAAACATATTTTATGACGTGAACTTGTTGTGACAAGAAGTCGTTAATACTTGAGTTTCCTTTACTTATGCGTGCATTCGTATAAAAATAAATAATCTAAAATACTTTTGCACTATACTTTTAATTTTACGAAGGTAGTTCACGCCAAAACCAGTGGTGTAACTAAGGGGTGGTAAAACGTTAAGGACCCAGGGCCGATAAGCAGCATTATTTTGAAATAACGTGTATAATGTTCTTATTTCAAATTATTTTCATAGCAAGCGCTGACCGTGTTGGAGAGCACATGTTTTTCTTATTGCAAAAATACAACGTGGTATGTCAGAGTCTACATCAAATGTTTATGAAAAATTTAAGAATTTTAGTGAAAGCATTGCTCTAATAATACAAAAAAAGGTTTTGTTATATTCTTGCAACTGTAGGGATTAATAAAAATTATGGTAGAAAACTCCATTTAACAACTGTAAATTTGAAAATACCACCTGTAAGAAAAGGAAAAGTTGACAGTTGACAACAAATACAGTTTCAGTGTTTCAGTTCTTTCAGAAACTAACCAAAATAGCTTTTATTTATTTTTAGATGATCAAACAGCATAGAATTGCACTACTTTTCTCTAATTTATTTAACCGTTCGTGAATTTTCAAATAAACGGGATACCACTACTTTGGACGCAGTTTGATACAGCTTGTATAGGAGGAGGGGGAGGAGCATCATATAGTTTTTGCGGCGGGCCCTTTTATTCCTGGCCAAAACCGAAATCTACGTAGTGATTTATGTCCATTACTAAACGTATTATAAATCAATTTATTTCTAAGACTTCTCGTTAATGAAGGCTTTAAATCGGTTGAAATTTTATGCAAACTTATCTCATAGTTTCAAGAAGGTGCACTCAAGAAATCTAAAGTGTTGTAAATTTTCTCCACTATTTCAGAGACAGTTATTCGGCGAAATACATTGATCAAATTTTCTATACGTTTGTTGACAGCAGATTTTTGTTGCAGTTAAATCTCCTCTCCCTGGATGTTCACGAAAAGTCTCATGGCCAACTTAAAAACGGTTAACCCATTCAAATACTTGCGGCCTTTTAGGTTAAGTTTCTTGATATTGTGAGCTAAGTCTGCGTAAAATTTTGCCCGATTTGACGCCTTAAATAACGAAAAATTGAATTATAATACGCTGTTTCACGGTAGAGTTGACATTTACATCGGCCATAATAAATTACAGAGAATGGTTTCTATGACAATGGTTATAAATTGTTTCCTGTTTGAAAGGAAGTACCTTTAGTAATGTGCATAAGAGATAATTGCGTAAACCACTAAATTCACTTACTGCGCAAATTGATGTTTTGCCGTTGAACTACCTTGTAAAAAAATTAACACGTAACCAACAAATGTCGCCTCGTCTCGGCACGATTCGTCTCGTCTCGAAAGTGGAGATAAGACTTGAGACGAGACGAAATGAAACACCAAATTTATCTCGTTTCGACGGTATCACTAACTACGGTTGTGCTATATGACAATTTCTGTATCGATACGTATTGATATAGCAATACTTCACTTCTTATCGATATATCAACGTATTGATACGTACTGTAGAATGGATACATATGGTCTTATTATTGATATGTATCAAAATATCGATTCATATCTTCATATCAATACGAGTATCACTATCATATCGGCTTGTCTGTATCGATATATCGATACACCGACTTAGTTCTGGTGATAATCCTGTGGTGTCAAGACGGGGGACCTGGGCGGCCAAGCTTGTGTTTCTCCCAAGTCGATTGAATTGTCTTACAAATATTGGAAAATGTGCTGGCACTCTCTCTTGCTAGAACCACATACTTAGTAATGTTTTTAAATTTTTAAAAGACATTATTGGTTTCTGCTTCATAGCAAAACTAGCATTTTTTTTTAAAAATTATTTTCTGAATATTTTAGCTTGCAACTAAAAATAGCCATTTGTGCCAATATTCTGAATAACCAAAAGATTAATTTATACTATATTAGACTTGTTCTGACATCCGTTAAGTATAGGTGAAGTATCGGCTATATTATGCTCTACTAAATTATACAGAAACATTTTTTTAAATATTTAATTAATATTCAATAAAGCACCACGTACAAAAAACATCTATTTTTTATCTTTCCAGTATTTTTCAAAAGTTTAGTCAATCGCTTCAAGCTCTTCTTCGGGATAATTCTGATACATTTTTTGCACAATAGTAGAATTTAGTTTATTTCCATTTAAATCAATGCGCCTGAGGGATGCAAAACGATCAAAAATTGTTGGATCTATATCGCTGATGCTATTATTTTCCAAACGAAGGTAGCATAAACCAGTCAACTCAGTAAAAACCGTAAAATCCACATGCCTTAGTTGATTATTGTTTAAATTTATTTCTTTTAACATTCTGAGGTTATCAAAAGTATTAGACTGTATTTCACTAATCGTGTTATTTTGCAAATACAAATATTCTAATTGAGAAACATCTTGGAACGTTTCATTAGAAAGCACCGTTAAATTGTTTTTCGCGAAGTGTAACATTTTAAGTGATTTTAAAGGTGTAAAAATTTTATTCGGCAATAATTTAATGTTGTTGCCTGACAAATCCAATTTTATTAATTTAGATGCTTTTGCAAATACATCACCCTCTAAGTGCTCTAATTTATTTCCATCTAAAGTAAGATGGCGTAGAGCAGATATGGGTTCAAACACATCCGGAACTAAAAGTTTAATTTGGTTATACCCTAAGTGCAAATGTTCTAATTTATTTAAACCCATAAACGTTTCCTTATTTAAGCTATTTATGTTATTGTTATTTAAATAAAGCGAAAACAGAGAAGTGAGATTTGTAAATACATCGGATTCTATTTTTATAAGTTCGTTATGCTCTAAATTTAAGTGATACAATTTATGAAATCCAACGAAAGCTCCCGCATTTAGACTTTTCAATTTATTATGGTCCAATTCTAAATACGTCACTTCGGTAAGTTCTAAAAACAAATTTGCGGGTAGATCTAAAATCCGGTTATAAGATAAAATTAAAGTATTTAAATACGACAGTCCTTTAAAAGCACCACTTTGCAAAGTATTAATTTCATTATGCTTTATAGTTAAACTTGTGAGCGAGCGAAGCCCGTCGAATGTTCCAGATTCTAAAATATTTAAATTATTGTTATCTAAATAAAGATATTGAACCCATCCTAAATTTTTAAACATTCCTGGAACTAAATGTTTAATTTGGTTGTCATTTAGAAACAAATTCATTAATCTGTGTAGATTATCGAAAATTTCTGCATTTAAAACAGTTAAATTGTTTTGATTTAAATCAAGTTCATTAAGCGATCGAAGATCATGAAATATGCCGGCTGGAAAACTTGAAATTTTATTTCTTTGCAAATTTAAAGTTTTCAGTTGAGTCATATCTTTAAAAACGCCCGTTTCAAATGTAGCAATGAGATTATTTTCTAAATTAATAGAAATGCAAGATACAAGTTCTCCAAAAGAATTTTTTTCGATACTTGTAATCTGGTTGCTTTCTAACTGAAGCTGTTTTAAATTACTTAGCCCTTTGAGTGACTCTTTTCCTACAGTCTTAAGCTTATTGTTAGCTAAGTAAAGACGTTTTAAATCAGAACTCTCCCGAAGAACACCATCTGGTAGATTTTTATTAAGATTGTTACCTAAATTCAGCGACTCTAAGTTTGTTAACCCTTTAAAACTTCCTGAATGTAAAATTGAAATTATATTATTCGATAATTGCAAGTCTCTTAAATTGGAAAGGTTTTCAAACACGCCGTTTGATAATTCGCTTATTTGATTATGAGAAAAATGTAAGGTTAGCAGATTATTCAACCCAAACAACAATTTATTATCCAAATGTTGTAATTTATTGTTACTCAAATCAAGTGTTGTGAGGGAAGTTAAATCTTTAAATACCTCCGATGGCAAAACTGTTAGATAGTTTCTAGCTAAATTTAATTCTTGTAAACTGTGCAGTCCATTAAATGCATTTTTATCTACAGTTACAATTTTGTTTGTTTCCAACGAGAGAGATGATAGCATTGCAAGGGTCTCATACGCGTTGGCTGGTATTTGTTTTATGCTGTTATATGACAAACTTAATTGTGTTAAATGTTGAAGATTATTAAAAGTATTAGCTTTAATATTAACTAAGTTATTACTATGTAAATGTAATGTTGATAACGCAGCTAGGTTATTAAAAAGACCATCGGGTAAATCTTCTACCTCGTTATTCCAAAAATTTAAACTTATCAGATTTTCAAGACCATAAAATACGTTGCTGTCTAAATGTTGTATTGTGTTGTACCCAATGTGTATTTCTTGCAACGAAGGCATTTTCCTGAATACACCATTTGGCAAATTCTTAATACTACTAGATAAGATGGAAATTGTATCGAGTTGTTTTAAGCCTTCAAATAATTCTGGAGTTAAGTTTTCGATGTTAACGTAGAGTATTTGCAGTTTTTTAACTTCGTTCGTGTTAATATTTTCAGTTTGTAAACATTGCTTCATATCCTCTTTTAGCTGAGACACGGAGCTGGTTCCTGTGCAAATTATTTCACTGGATTGTGTGACATAATTACATATTCTTTCCTCCTGATTAGAAATTACAAAATACGTTCCAAAAAAGATGACCCATTTGAAATTCATCTGAAATTAGAATAAGAGAAATTATTGAATGTTTTGGCGTTAAAAATAAACTATTTTTAATAGTTTCATATTTCACTATCGAGAATAAAAATCTGAAGACTAATTTGTGACAAATAGTTGCTATTTTGTTTTTACTTATTATAAAGTTCAATGTAGTTGTTTAGTATGTTAGACTAGAAGAACTATTTCTTAATGAAAAAGTGAATTTTTACGTATTATCTCGTATTTCAAGTATGGTAAAATTTTCAAATCTAAGATTTTAATGAAAATGCATGTTTTAGAACCAGAAAAAAATTAATTTCAAGTAAAGTCGGTTTGAAGGTTAGGTACATTTTTTGAGCGAAATTGTCTAAATTTAAAAACCGACTATGATAAAGGGCGCTAAGACAAATCAAAAACGTTTTTCCTAACACTCTAGCTTCAAACTGGTGGCCATTATACGATTTTTTAAATTTTTGTTTTCATGCTTATTTATTCAAAAATAGGCGAAACAGGTCGTTGGTACTTTCCCATACTTTTTACGTTTTAAATAGTCTCGCATCTAATCTAGCCGGTAAAAGCCCGCTGCAGACTCAAGGCGTTCGTTTGGTTACGTTTACTTACGTTACGTTTTATGTTCGCGCGCCAATACCTGAGTAAATAACATTGTTTTTACAAAAATTAAAGTAAGAAAAAAATAATAATAACGCCTCAGCGTCGATTTGAACTTGCGACAGCCTGTGCAATACGATATCGTGTACCGTCTAAAGTATAGCGTTATAAGTTATAAGTTCGGCTAGCCACAGCCGACCGCGTCTTACATTTGATTAGATGCGTTTTGGACTTCAAAATAAAATCGCTGTAAAAGCTTTATTTTCAAAGTTATTAAAAATATTCAAAGCACGTTGTTGATATTAAAAGCATCTTTTTTTTCCTTAGTTTTTAAAGTAATTAAAAATTCTTCAAATATCCTATCGAACTGATTAAAATCAATACCGATCAGCGTTTGCGTTTTTGAATAAATAGTTAACCAGTTTGAAAATTTTCAAAAATTCCTGCAGGGCGTCATAGTGAAATTTGGGAGATAAGTAAAAAAACAAACGTATAGTTCATTGCAAGCCCTATCAGCTCAAAAAGTTAAAAAAAAATTGTGTAAGCAGTTTACGTAGAAATTTTTTTCAAAAATGCCCAAAATTTTGAGCCACTAGCATATTTACAATTTTAAAATTTCCAATAATGTTTTTACATCACTTGATTATGCTTATTAAGGGCTATTAAGTAATATAAGAGTTTGTATTGATTGTATATTTTGTTTTTAAGTAATCGAACATTAAATTTAAAATTTATTTTGAAGATACAGCTATTTTGAAAAAAAAATATTTAATTTCTCATTAAATGCACTACAACGCTACGTATCAAAATTTTAAAACAATGTTTAGAAACAAATCTATACCAAAAAAACAGATCGAATTTCCGTTTCCGGTTCCGGTTCCGATTAGCGACCTTACAAAGAACTACTTGCAACTAAAAACTTCTACACACTCAATTCCATAAAAATCTTTAAAGGGGTTCCGGAAATACCCACCCACCCACAGACAGACATTTTTTAAAACCCCTTTTTTGAGTTCTCCGAACCCCAAAACGCGTGTTTCCGTTAAAAACTAAAATTCGAAAATTTGCATGAAATCATAACTTTTCTTACTTCAGTAGAAGTATGGGAAAGTAAAAATAAGTTGTCACATCGGCATAAACTTGGGTTTTTATAATAGCTTCAGACAGTGTTTCTTAAACTGGGGGGCGCATATCCTTGGGGTTTGCGAAAAAAATTAGGAAGTATGTTAATTGGAAAATTTTGTTTGAGGCGCAAAAGACGAAACTCAATATTGGCACAATGTATATTTTCACATTTTTGTATGTCGGTATATTACAATTACGGTAATTCGCTTCACATTTACTGGCTGCAAATAGATAAAATACATCAATTAGAAATTTTCTGTATTATAAATTACATCGAGGTTCCAACAGGGATCGTGTCCTACTTCGGAAGCTGTTGAGTGTGTGAAAAATATTCAGAGCACTTTTCCATCTACGCCTCTGGTTAATAACTTTAAACACCAATAATAAGATAGCTATACAAAATTCGAATCAACTTTTTAAATTTAAGGCGGAAATAATAATTAAAGCATGATTAGAGTGTTAGGGGAACCCAAGGCTTTAATATGCTTGCATAAGGTTTCTATTAGAGGTGGACATCTCGGTCAAAAGCCCTGGGCCCAACCCCGGGAGCCTAAAACTACAAAAAAATTGATTATAGCGCTGGGCTGGACTTACGGCTTAACCGGCCTGGCAGAGCTAAAGGCAGTCACTAATATAATGAGTATCTGTATATAAAATACTTAATCACTTTAACAATATCTATTTATTTAAACCTTATACGTATTTCGGCATGTTTACATGCCATTGTCAAAGGTTATATGAAGGTAAACAGTTAGTGTTGTTATAGCAATAGAACTTTTTTACTTATCTTGGTAATCGTCTGCAGATGACTTGATTTCTTATTCCAAAATGTCCAATAGAGGAGAATTTAAGAAATCAATTTGCTCATTCATTAACGGTACGGTTTTTAAATGTTTGTGAATTTCAAAAGCTTCTAGTATATCTAATTTACGTTTATCATCACAAAAGTGTAAACATTTTATGGTGTTATTAGATGTCATTGAATGAATTTGTTCTAGTAAGTGTTTAGCGTAATTGGATTTATGTGGGTGTTTGTATTTGTAACAACGTACGTGTTCTTTATATCTAATATCAAAATTTCTAATTGTCTGGCCTATATAAACCGAATTACAATGCGAACAATTTAATTTGTAAATGCCTGATTTTAACAAATCGTCTGTTTTTGATTTTGCATTAAACAAAGTATTTAAGATGTTCCTAGTTGTTTTAAAGCTTACTTTATATTTATTTGTTTTATTTATAATTTCAGCAATTTTTTCTGATTTCTCACCAAAATATGGGATCGAAGCATATTTAATTGTATCGAACGAACCAAAAATTATCAAAAAGAATTAAAACAAACATTAGAAAATTGCCAGGTTTGTTTAACAGATTATCAAAAAAGACAAATAATAAATCCAAATCCACAACCACCAAAACTATACGGTTTATTAAAAATACACAAACCCAACATGCCCATTAGACCAGTAGTATCATACATAAATGCACCCAACCATATGCTAGCAAAAATACTAAATAATATAGTTACCAGTTTTGATTATAAACCAAAATATTCAGTTAAAAATTCTTCCGAATTAATCAAAAAGTTGTCTAACTTACATTTACCACCACAAAGCAAGCTAGTTAGTTTTGATGTTACTAATATGTTTTCCCAAATACAAGAGTGTATTCCTTTGTTAAATGATATTCTTATTAACAAAAATGTTGAGTTAATAAAACGGACTGAGTTGATTCAATTATTTGAACTTTGCACCAATCAAAATTATTTTACTTTTAATAATAAAATTTATTTACAAAAAGATGGTTTACCCATGGGAAGTCCAATTTCACCTCTTTTAGCTAACATATTTATGGAAAATCTAGAAGATCAAATATTCGAATCAAATCAATCTGAGAAAGTTATATTTTGGTTTCGTTATGTTGGTGACATTTTAGCATGTTTTAATAGTTCATTTGATTTAATTAATGAATTTTTAATTTTTATTAACAGCTTGCACCCAAACATAAAATTTACACTAGAAACTGAACAAAATAAGTCCATTATCTTTTTAGATTTAAACATAAAAATTAATTCAACTAATAAATTTGAATACTCAGTTTATAGAAAACCTACACAAACAGACATTACAATACCACACGATTCTTGTCACCATAAAACACATAAATTAGCAGCATACAGGTCCCTGATACATAGGGCTTTGACGGTCCCTTTAGATGAAATTAATTATAATAGAGAAATTTCAATTATTAAACAAATTGCATACAGTAATGGTTATAATACTAAACTTATTGATACATTAATGAGTATCTGTATATAAAATACTTAATCACTTTAACAATTTCTATTTATTTAAACCTTATACGTATTTCAGCATGTTAACATGCCATTGTCAAAGGTTATATGAAGGTAAACAGTTAGCGTTGTTATAGCAATAGAACTTTTTTACTTATCTTGGTAATCGTCTGCAGATGACTTGATTTCTTATTCCAAAATGTCTAGTAGAGGAGAATTTAACAGATCAATTTGCTCATTCATTAACGGTACAGTTTTTAAATGTTTGTGAATTTCAAAAGCTTCTAGTATATCTAATTTACGTTTATCATCACAAAAGTGTAAACATTTTATGGTGTTATTAGATGTCATTGAATGATTTTGTTCTAGTAAGTGTTTAGCGTAGTTGGATTTATGTGGGTGTTTGTATTTGTAACAACGTACGTGTTCTTTATACCTAATATCAAAATTTCTAATAGTCTGGCCTATATAAACCGAATTACAATGCGAACAATTTAATTTGTAAATGCCTGATTTTAACAAATCGTCTGTTTTTGATTTTGCATTAAACAAAGTATTTAAGATGTTCCTAGTTGTTTTAAAGCTTACTTTATATTTATTTGTTTTGTTTATAATTTTAGCAATTTGTTCTGATTTCTCACCAAAATATGGGATCGAAGCATATTTAATTGTATCGAACGAAGTTAGGATATTCGGATAAATTTTTTGAATGGCTAATTTATAATCTTTTTCTTTAATTAATGTATCAATAAGTTTAGTATTATAACCATTACTGTATGCAATTTGTTTAATAATTGAAATTTCTCTATTATAATTAATTTCATCTAAAGGGACCGTCAAAGCCCTATGTATCAGGGACCTGTATGCTGCTAATTTATGTGTTTTATGGTGACAAGAATCGTGTGGTATTGTAATGTCTGTTTGTGTAGGTTTTCTATAAACTGAGTACTCAAATTTATTACTTGAATTAATTTTTATGTTTAAATCTAAAAAGTTAATGGACTTATTTTGTTCAGTTTCTAGTGTAAATTTTATGTTTGGGTGCAAGCTGTTAATAAAAATTAAAAATTCATTAATTAAATCAAATGAACTATTAAAACATGCTAAAATGTCATCAACATAACGAAACCAAAATATAACTTTCTCAGATTGATTTGATTCGAATATTTGATCTTCTAGATTTTCCATAAATATGTTAGCTAAAAGAGGTGAAATTGGACTTCCCATGGGTAAACCATCTTTTTGGAAATAAATTTTATTATTAAAAGTAAAATAATTTTGATTGGTGCAAAGTTCAAATAATTGAATCAACTCAGTCCGTTTTATTAACTCAACATTTTTGTTAATAAGAATATCATTTAACAAAGGAATACACTCTTGAGGAGGTATTTGGGAAAACATATTAGTAACATCAAAACTAACTAGCTTGCTTTGTGGTGGTAAATGTAAGTTAGACAACTTTTTGATTAATTCGGAAGAATTTTTAACTGAATATTTTGGTTTATAATCAAAACTGGTAACTATATTATTTAGTATTTTTGCTAGCATATGATTGGGTGCATTTATGTATGATACTACTGGTCTAATGGGCATGTTGGGTTTGTGTATTTTTAATAAACCGTATAGTTTTGGTGGTTGTGGATTTGGATTTATTATTTGTCTTTTTTGATAATCTGTTAAACAAACCTGGCAATTTTCTAATGTTTGTTTTAATTCTTTTTGATAATTTTTGGTAGGATTACTAGTTAAAGTTTTTAAGTTTGAATTGGTTATGAAATCATTAATTTTTTGTAAGTAAATGTCATTGGGTAATATAACTAATGTGTTTCCTTTATCTGCCTTGACAGAAATCAGATTATTTACTGAAATTTTTTCTTTAATCGATTTAAGTAATAAATTATTTTGATTATTTATTTTATTTTTATTGGTATTGATTGACATCTCTTTTAATAAATTAGCAATTTGAAATTTTGCATATAGGAAATGTCTTTCTTTAAGAATCAGTTCAGAATTGGTGCAAAGTTCAAATAATTGAATCAACTCAGTCCGTTTTATTAACTCAACATTTTTGTTAATAAGAATATCATTTAACAAAGGAATACACTCTTGTATTTGGGAAAACATATTAGTAACATCAAAACTAACTAGCTTGCTTTGTGGTGGTAAATGTTTTGATTAATTCGGAAGAATTTTTAACTGAATATTTTGGTTTATAATCAAAACTGGTAACTATATTATTTAGTATTTTTGCTAGCATATGGTTGGGTGCATTTATGTATGATACTACTGGTCTAATGGGCATGTTGGGTTTGTGTATTTTTAATAAACCGTATAGTTTTGGTGGTTGTGGATTTGGATTTATTATTTGTCTTTTTTGATAATCTGTTAAACAAACCTGGCAATTTTCTAATGTTTGTTTTCAAAAAATTTATCCGAATATCCTAACTTCGTTCGATACAATTAAATATGCTTCGATCCCATATTTTGGTGAGAAATCAGAAAAAATTGTTAAAATTATAAACAAAACAAATAAATATAAAGTAAGCTTTAAAACAACTAGGAACATCTTAAATACTTTGTTTAATGCAAAATCAAAAACAGACGATTTGTTAAAATCAGGCATTTACAAATTAAATTGTTCGCATTGTAATTCGGTTTATATAGGCCAGACAATTAGAAATTTTGATATTAGATATAAAGAACACGTACGTTGTTACAAATACAAACACCCACATAAATCCAATTACGCTAAACACTTACTAGAACAAAATCATTCAATGACATCTAATAACACCATAAAATGTTTACACTTTTGTGATGATAAACGTAAATTAGATATACTAGAAGCTTTTGAAATTCACAAACATTTAAAAACCGTACCGTTAATGAATGAGCAAATTGATCTGTTAAATTCTCCTCTACTGGACATTTTGGAATAAGAAATCAAGTCATCTGCAGACGATTACTAAGATAAGTAAAAAAGTTCTATTGCTATAACAACCCTACTGTTTACTTTCATATAACCTTTGACAATGGCATGTAAACATGCCGAAATACGTATAAGGTTTAAATAAATAGATATTGTTAAAGTGATTAAGTATTTTATATACAGATACTCATTAAATATGGACTTTAACGAAGTAAAGCTGGAATTGATAAATAAAGTCACTAATATGTCAAATAATGTTGCAAAAAAGTTGAGTTGATTTGCCAAATTTGCTGGGTTACATTATCCGTGCTAAATTTGCTGGGCCACATTTGGGGGCCAAATCTGTATAATCAAAACGGGCCGGGCCGAGCTATCCGTGCTTGGTTTTGTCGGGCCGGGTCAGGCCTCAAATCGTGTACCTAACAAACAGGCCGAGGCGGGCCAGCTTTTCTGATTTTGCCGGGCCGGGCCTGAATACTTCTTCATTTGCTCCCTTTAGCTTTCGATATAACGGAACCATGTGTATGTAAACTTTTCGTAATGTTTTTTTGAGCTGCTGTCTACCCTCAACATATTTACTATACATCGCACCGTTGCTTACCACTGTACCAAGAGCATAGTTGCGTAATAGTCACTTTATTAAAACATACTATATGATACTAAAGCTTTCAGAGTTGACATCGTATTTTTAAACTTTAAAAGAATGCGGTAACGAAAGCGGAAGTTAAACATGTTTTTCTAAATAATTTTTTCTTGAAAACAAATTTCCTAAATGTGTAAACTTTATATATCAGTTTAGGATAAATTTTACTTTTTTTCGAACTTTCTAGCTTTAAAATAGCAATCGTTACAATTTATCAAAATTTTCACTTTAGCGTTTTTTCGGAATTCGGCGGAATTAAAAAAAAAATGTTCATAACTCAAGACACGTTTTGTTTTTTAATTTGATAGGATGGCAAAACTATGCAAGAACTACAATTTAGTTAGTGTCCCAGTACACTAACTTCTTTGTGACGTCTGCTATGAATTTTTTTTAATTGACCCCTTTTTGTTTGTGCTCTATGGCTAATAATTGATAGAAAAATAAGATGCACAACTTAATCTTTAGGTCTAGCAATATTTAGGGATTTGGGGAGTTTAATTTCTCCCCTCTTTCCTAATTTTTGGCTGGTGAATTTGCTGCATCGTTGTTGGTTTTCTTTAATCTTCAAAAATCTATTTCCAAACAATCAAAAATCGATTTTGTTTTCATTAAAATAGGACAGAAGAATCAAGTTCTAAATACAGTAATGCACGACCGCTCCTGCTGTAGTGAGTTGTAGCTATAACTGTTCAGAGAGCCGGCGGACGTTTGTCTCTCTTTCCACACTGGTTCAACTTATTTATCAAGATTACTATTGGTTAACAAAACGTTACTACAAAAATACTTTTAAGATTATGATAAGCAAAGTTTCTAAAATAATAGATATGCGCTACGTGGGTTCACTGAGCTACTATGGCCTCAACCTTTGTTTTATTTACGAAATTTAAATTAAAACATATAATAAAGCAAAATCTTTGTTATACCATTATTTATAAAATGAACACTTTTATGATCCGTCTTTCAAATTATGTAATACAGTATAAATATGCAATATTTTCTCATAGAATCACCCTATAAAGCAAATCAAAATGAAGTATAAGTTAATACAGCTATTTATTTAAGAGGAGTCTGTTGAATACGTTTTTTCTTAACTAAAAAACTTTATTTTTATTTATAAATCGTTAGTTTAATGCTTTCACATTAAAAAAATAGATGTTATGCTTTCTTCACCTAATATTTAGTGTTAGATTCATTGCTGTAAGCTGACTGAAGTCATTTTTCGATTTCCTACGGAGTAATTTTACTATGATACGAGAATCGTTCGAAATGTACGTGACCTAACAAAGAAAACGCAGATTTTATGGGCAAAAAATCACTTTATTTTTTAATATAGTTTCCTGCTCGCTCAACGCACTTATTCCAACGATGCTCCAAAGCAGCAATGCCGTCTTTGTAGGTCGATGAACCCAAGTCCTCAAAGTAGCTATTTACAGCAGCGATTACCTCGGAATTGGATAAAAATCTTTTACCGCCGAGTCATTTTTTTCAGGTTTGGACATAGATCAAAATCGCTGGGAGCCAAATCTGGCGAATGAGGCACTAATTCGAATCCCAATTCATGAATTTTGCAGACGTGTGTACATGTGTGATATCTTGATGGAAAAGCACTTCCTTTTTCGCAAAATGAGGCCGTTTCTCTTTGATTTTGTCGCTCAATTGCTGCAACAAATTGGCATAATACTCGCCATTTATTGTTTTTTCCTTTTCCAAGTAGTCGAGGAAGATATTTCTATGAGAATCCCAAAATACAGTTGTCATAACCTTTCCTGCTGACAAAACCGTTTCTGCCTTCTTCGGTGGCGAATAACCTTTGTGTGTTCATCGTTTGGACTGTTCCCTGGTTTCGGGAGTGTAATGGTGGACGCAGGTTTCATCGACGGTTATGAAACGGCGCAAAAAGTCCTTTGGATTGAGGAAAAAACGTGCCAAAAGGTCGCGAGAAACAATCAAACGATTCAGTTTTAGCTTCTGGGTGAGCAAACGCGGCACCCAACGCGCGGAGAATTTTTTCATTTCCAATTCTTCAGTTAAAATTCTATGCACTGTCATTTGAGATGCCCACTATGTCTGCTATCTTGCGCACTTTTACTCGACGGTTATCCAATACGATAGGGAGGACTTTTTCGATCACATCCGGGGTAGTAGCCGTTTTTGGGCGTCCACTGCGGAGTTAGTCCTTTGTGCTCACACGACCACGCTTAAACTCGGCAACCCAGTTTTTAACCATTAAAAACGAAGGAGTGGACTTCAAAAATGTCGAATCCAACTCTGATTTGACTTCGGTTGGTGTTAAGCCTTTGAAATGAAAGTACTTTATCACTGCTCGCAACTCAGTTTTTTCTATTAGTTACGAAATCACTCGAGACGGCCACTTTGGCGCACACAAACTAATTGACAGGTCGCTCTATACTGTCATATTTAACCTGAGAAAGGATGGTTCTGAAAAATAGTAATGCTAATTCTGCCGAATTAGCGCCACCTCTGTGTTAGGCCACGTACATTTCGAACGATCCTCGTATATGAAACATCTTTTATTTTTAGGAATTACCAAAATTAGAATATAAATAAATGCAGTTTATTGCAAAACCTTACTTATGACAGTTCAACGTTCACAAGATAATTATTGAAAATAGGACAGTTAACATGTGTTTAATTCAACTTGGAACAAAACAAAAATTTTTGGTGTCAAAGTATCATAATCAGTTGAGAAAAGAAAGAAAAAGAAAACTTCCTAGCAGCTTATCGCAAATTAAAACAATAACAATAAACTTTAAACTTATTAATAGCAGTTTAGGAAAATGATGTCACGTGATAAAAGTTACCTTTAAGATTAAAGTTAAACAATTTTATTTGATAATTAATAACACAGATTGCGTCGCTTTTATCTTTTAAAAGGCACGATATTCCTTCTTTATTTAACATTTTAATTTACTACTAGAGTTTTTATAAAAGAGGTATTAAAATGATGTGAAACTTTGTGCAAAATACTCGTATTACATCTTTTGTTTAATTTACGAAAAAAGTGCATAATTTACTTATTACCTTAGGAAACAATTTATTCGTAAAATGTAGCAACATTAAGCAATCCTCAGCGAAAACTGATGTCCAGAATTAGAAATCGAACTACTTTTATTGATATTAACAAAAAAAAATATATTAATTGTTTAATTTTTGGCATATAATTAAAAGATTCTTACTTGAACGTAATGTAACAAAAAACAACAGCTAATAATAACTTTTTTTAACTAATTTCAGATAAATTAAATCACACAATGTATTACTGTTAGTTCTACTAAAAGACTAAAATATGAACCGCCTATGAATCAACATTAATGCACTATCTTTATGTTCGAATAATCAATTTCTAAATAATTAGTAATAATAAGATCATTATTTACATAAAAATAAAATGTTTGCAGTGTTGATATCGTAGTACTAAAAAATGCGTTATCGAAAAAGTCAAACTTATTAAAGATCCATATGTTTTTTCATTTAGACAAAATTTGCTTGATATGCTGTTTGCACGCTTTTTAATCTTAAAATTATATTTTACACTGTACATTTTACAGCTTTTACGAGTGTGTTATTGCATGTAATTTGCATTCCTTTTAATAAAATGGTTTGTCTTTTGCTATAAATACTATTTTTTATTTAGGACTAAGGATACATGGATTCAAATGTTGAAAGATAACATCCTGAGGCAAGTTGGCAGAGTCAACAGTTCAATGCCAAACACAGGGGAAGACATAGAAATTTCGACATTAAATATTTCTCAATTTATACCTCACATACCAAACGATTCATTCGTGGACGATGAATTTATAGCTGAAAAAATAAGAAGTTACTACCCCTCCTGTAAGTATTTTAAATTAATTATTTTGTGCAATTAATTTTATATTTGAATTATTAGGTGAGATTCCCAAAAACACCGACCAAGATGTATGGAAGGATGAAAACACAATGAACTTATATTTCAATGTAGATCACGGACCAGAAGAAAATGGAGTTAGCATCGCCACGGCCACATTGCGTTTGTACAGATTGCCCCAAGAAAACACTAGTGCGGCTGGAAACTCTGACAGCAGCTGTGAAAATTCTTCTACTGGTGAAGAAGACAGACTGTTAAGAGTTTCAATTTACTGGTACACAAAATCCCTGAAAAGACATCGAGGTATTTTAAATTATTAGCACAAAAATACTAGTATCACAATTTTCCTACCCGTATATATAACAGATTTATTTATATAATAGTATACAGTGTGTACAATTGGTTTTATGAAACGTAGGGAATGCCATTTGAAAGAAAACGGGAATACGGAACAAAAACAATATGCGATACAAATAACGGCGTGTTATTCCGTTTTGCTACCAAAAGTTTCGAATGCGATCGGTTTCGCTCATCGAATTATTCTTGCCCCCATTGGTTTTGCTCTAATGAGGGACTATGGCCTATGGTTTCTTTCAGATTGAATTCTCGGTGTTTTGGAAAACGTTTTTATACTCTGTATGTATTTATTTGGAACGCCATTTTGCAAGCTTTTTATTACCATGTCTGGTTGCTAGTCTTTGTTTTTCTGATAAACATTATTTTTTGCAGTGAAACGTCGTCTCTCTGACAGCAAAGTTATTGCAGAAAGTGCGAAATGGGTCGAATTAAGTGTTCGACCAGCAACAAAGGCTTGGGTTAAAGGAAGAAACTTGGGTTTAGCTGTCCTTGTAGAAGACCAAGATGCAACGGTCTTGAAGGCAGACAAATACTTCAAGGGCGCTTCTTGCACGGTCGGCACGTGTGAGTGTGCATTAACACCAACTAATATTAAATTATAGTTTATTAACTTGTATTGCGTTTGTTGATTAGGCTAATATGGTTGTCCAATAATTTCACAAATGATAAAAACCAAACTATAAAACAGCAAAAATATATCAGACGACACTAATTTTATGTTTAAACAGATTGGCAAAACCCTAAATTTCATCAACTTTCAACTGCCAGAGAGCAAAATGTTTGTGGAGCACACTTTAACAACTTCGGGGTACGGTTTTTTGTCAACATATTATTAGTGAGAATGTTTGTAATTGCAATTAATATAGTTTCAAATAAATTTGTAAGCGTTACATTTTTCTTTCGTAAATTCAGTTCGTTCGAATTTTCTTCGTCGACTTGGCTCCAAAAAATTTTAATTTTTTATTTAATTAAATGTTGGACAGCTCTATATAACGTGTGTCCACTAAACTGCGGATCATACGAAAAATACCATGTTAAATTTTGCAAACTATTATAATACAAGTTATTTATCAACAAATTTATTATCATTATTCTGCTTTCCTAGGTAAATAATAAAGTGCATTCTTAATTTTGTTTACAGTTACCGGTTATGTGTTAAAAATTGTTTCTATAGTCATTATTGTTTAGGAATCTGTTTTACCGATCGGCAGCAGAAGTGATGTACTTTATTATACATTTGTTCTTTTACGTAAAATGCAGACTACTCAAGCAACGCATGTTATGTAACAGTTGCATAAAACATTTAAGGGGTTTATGAAACTTTTACGAACATATACTGTAGCTTATGTTTCGTAATTTCGTGGACACACGGTATTTGCAATAACTAATCGCAACAGTTAGTAGTGCAATCTATTTTCTGTTAACTAATTTCACTGATATGCTTGATGATTGATTTCTGTAGACTTGGCATTAGATATTTTTGCTTGTAAAAAACAGATTATGAGCCAAACACAGGCAGAACTCAGATAAATCTGAAAGTGGAAGCGAAAATTGATTTAGTTTTCTGGTATTATTTGCTTTTACGCGAAATTTTAAATATTTGAAGGCATAATCTCGTACTAAATTTAAAAAAAAAACGTTGATACCGAATTTTCATGCCACGATTTTTGAAATTTTATGTGTTATCGTAATAGCTTCAGAGGGATGCAAAGAGGTTAGATATTTTTTAAAGCATAAAAATTGTCAAAAATTTGATAATTTTCCAAAGTTTGCTTACGGGATTGTTTTTATATTTGGTGAGCTTTTAGAGCTAGGCATAAGCTACAATTTGGTTTTCACTTAACATCCCAATATGCCTGTGACGCTTACTATAAATTTTTGAAATTTAGAAAGTGATAGGTTCGTATTTAATAAACGGAAGACCGAAGACAATAATCCGTGTTTTTGCTCACCATTTATCAGTGACAGTAAAACACATTTCGAAACCTATAAGTACATTGAATATGTAGCCAAGACTAATCTTTTTTTCTCTCCAGTGTTTGATTGACATATTTAATTTTTTTCTGGTGTTTTATAATCCCACTCTGTTTTTCTGCAAAAAACAATTTTGTAATTTTCGTGCAAATTTCACTCTTTAAAAGTAGCTTTTATTGATACAGCTCTAACTGTCCCTACTGTTCAAATCAAAACATATTTATTTAACGAAACTGATACAGTGTACAGCACTTAATCATTGACTTTTTAAGAATCAGCTCACTTGCAGGCGTGTGCGGAACAGAAAACTAAAATTGTTTCTGCATTCGACCCAAATAATAGTATAAAAAGTTTTTACACGCCTTTCAATGTTTTGGCCTTTGAAAAAGCTAGAAAAATTATTTCCAAAAAAACATTCTTAAGGTATGACTTTTTTTTGAATTTGCTTGGGATTTGAAAAAAAATTCTTAAACAAAATTAAATTTTAATTATCATTTTGGAAACAATTTCTTTTTTTATTTTTTCTTTTTGTCTTTTCTCCCTTTATGAGGTTGACGTTTTCAGTTTCCATAATTGTTGATTATCTCAGTGTTTATCTCCCGGATCTCCTTTCTTCATAGTATTCTAGATATATGTTTTCCATTTTACTTATTCGAGCTTGTCCTTTCACTTATTACCTTTTGGTGAGTAATTTGTAATACATTTTAGCCACCACTCTTCCTGTCTGTTCTACTTGTTCATATCATCGTAGCGTCCTGTTTTATAAATTTCTTGTAACAGAAGACTTAATTGTTAACTTTGACTATATTCTTTCAATTCTTCATCTACCTTCCTTCGTAATCTGTAGACATCCTTGATAGTTCAGCTCTATGGTTTCTAATTTAATCAACAAACAATTTCAAGAATACTTATAATTTAGCATTGAACCGGGATAAAATATCAACACTTAAAAAATATATGTTTTCTTTCTTTGTCTTGATGATGCCTGTGTTTACAACACTAACTGTAATTTTTGTTTTTGCAGTTAGTAGAAAAGCATGCATGGATTTCTGTTTTAAAGCTAGTTATTTATTTAATATATGATACCGATGAACTGATATGTTTAAAGCAATTATTTTAAATGTGGTTTTAGTTTTTTTATAAAAAAAATTTATAAGTTTGGTTTTCTTAATTTGTATCCATTCAAAGAAATCATCAATATAGAAACCAATGTGCTTCATTTCTGAACAATTACAACTAATTGTTTTCTGCACAGTGCATCAATTAACTAAGATTAATTATTTTTATCATATAACCAATTTTGTTTCTAATTGCAGCAACCCCAAAACCTATCCCAACCGTCATTGTCGATGCAGCAAGATGGGCAAATGAATTGGAACGAGGTAATGGCAATTCTGGAAGAAATTCAACAGCAGCCTTGCATAACCACGTATCATTGCTCCCTACAATAGATATTTGTACTTTAGAGTTTCCTCAAAACACTACTTATAATCCAATGTCAATTACTAACCTTCGAATAAATGCATGCGATTTAAAGAAAATGCACGATCACACCCAAAAATCCTTAGAAAGAGAAAGATTAGAAAAGTTTGCAGCATTAGTGCCATCTAGTCGCCATATAAGACACCAAAGACAGCACTTACAGGAAATTAATGTTGATCCACGCTCTAGAATGGTTGGACAGCAAATTGTTCTAACTAACGAAGAATTACGAAATTATAATGCACAATTGGCACAGAACAATTTTACAAATATTAACAGATAATTTAGAAAATAGACAAAAATCGAACGAAAGTGCATAAACATACAGTTTAGGATGTAGTAATATAGAAAACAAGACTGCAATTTTACTTAATGAGAATTTAGAATTTAAAAGAGTTTAGGTATTGAACACTTAAATTATCCGCGACTGTGACTGAACGTGAATGTGTGTAACAATAAATAACAAAAACTTAAAATAACTGCAACAGTATAGTACTTAATGAATTTCCTTACTATTATAGCGTAACTATTTATATTTTATAATATTGTAAAGTAAATTGCTAAAATAGTGTACGTTAATTTAACTCAACGATTTATGTGTAACGGTGTTGTAAATATTGTAAATTTAAGATTTATTTAATAAACCTATTTTGTAACATCTTGTCATCTTCTATAATTTTTTCATTGCCCATGTTTTATAGTAGAGTGCTCAAGCAATTTTATTTTCACTTCCGTGGGCACTTTGGAGTTAAAAGCAACGAAGTAGCCAGTTTTGTACAGCATGTTTTCCTTATTCTAAAACTAAAATTGTCCTGGTCAAAAAGGCACAATTCCAAAAATTTGAGTTTCATATATGGTCGGAAAGCTTGTCTCAAAAACTTCCTACACAATTATTTTTGTTAAATTGTCTGTGACATTTCTACCATATATGTAACTCAAATTTTTGGAATTGTGCCTTTTTGGCCAGGACAATTTAGGACAAATTTTAGTTTTAGAATAAGGAAAACATGCTGTACAAAACTGGCTACTTCGTTGCTTTTAACTCCAGAGTGCCCACTAACTCCTTTATTTGAAGAGTTATGTTGGCCCGAGCACTCTACTAATAGTGAAGTTTCAGGATGACTCTAGAATGAGTTTTTAAAACCTAAAGAATTAAGTGCTTGTTCTAGTTTCACATCAGTAAAAGCAGTTTGTGGAAAATAGAACTGCTTTACTTATTGCACAAAAAATTGAATATTTCCTGTAAGTCTATTTACACCTAAATGTTTATCCAATTTTATAAAATTTGAACTGTTTGTCAGACATAGCTAATATGTTTTAAGTGTTTACTGAATTTCTTGCTTTAACATTGGCGTTTGGAGGGTAGGAAGGGGCAAGAAGGAACAATTGCTCCTCTGCTGTGCAATTAACAGAAATATGCACCAGAACTTCTGGTGCAGGCAGGCAGTCCTCTGCAGTACAGTTGTACTTTCAGTAACTTGTTACAACCTGCTACATTTACAATGGGATACCTAGTCACAACCCCAGACGATCATAACCCCTAATGACCACAAAGCCCAATTTTTACATATTGACAACGGTTAACAGTTTTGTCACAACGCCAACTTGATCATAAATTCATAACCCCCAAAGTCCTAGTTTGTTCATAACCTCCACTTTGATTATAACCCAGGGGTCAGGCACAGTGACGCAAATGATCCCGTGTTTGGAGGGTACACAAACGCTTGTTTGACAGTTGTAAATACCTAGCGGCTATTTTGTCACGTGACTGGAGGGTAACCAAAAATGCACTAGGTCATGTGACAAAATAGTCGCCAGGTATCTACAACTGTCAAACGTTTGTATACCTTCGCCAAACAAGTAATCACTTGTGTCACAAGCCCGACTCTTATTACTAGCTGTAACATCATTGTCATAACCCTCAAAGCCATTCTTTAATAGAACACCCAATTTAATCACAACCCCCAAACGTTTTCTTAGTTATAATATGAGCTATAAGACCTGATCATAACCCTCAATGATCACAACTCTTTAAGCAACTTTTTCGTGTCACAAACCCCAAACTGATCATTTGAACATAACGCCAACGTTGATGACAACCTCCAATTTTCTTCGTCATCGCAGCGCCCAAATCAAATGATTGTGTGAGATTTTGCAGGTTTTGAAAGTGTATGCAACCAATGTAGCATCATAGGCGTGCTGCTTTTACTTCAGTACATTCATTGTATATGTAAAAAATTGTTTCAACCTTTCTAAAATTGTTCATCGCTAATAAATTACCATTAAGTTGCAGCGATATTTGCCCATAAGAAAGCTGCAAATTTTCATTATTACATGCTAAGCGATGACTAAAACGAAACTTGGGCTTGATTTTAATCATTTACTCCCAAATTGTGTGATTGTTTTTACTAGAAGTATGATTATAAATGCTAATCTAACATTTTTAATAGTAGATTAAGCATATAAAAAAAATAACACATTTCTTGGGTACATACGAGTACAACTTTAATTCCTGGTTTCTGCTTTTTGAACATTTCAACAATTTTCGAAATTGACGTTAAACATATATTACTTTATTTATGAGTGGAATGTAATTTTTCAGTCTCGATTTATTGACTGATGTAATTTGTGACTGTTGATGCACAGGGGAGATTTCAACGTCGATGCAAGTCCCTTATTTATACATTGTTTTCGTAGCTTCAAAACCGGGAAGCAGCGGATCTTGTCGTGCTCATCAGTAGGGCTCCACTGTAGGTTGTTGTAATCGCCTCAATAATGTTAGTTGCGTAACTGCCAAATAGAGTTTAATAATTTAATTTACAATAATAATAATAATAATAATAAATAACCAATATAATAATGATACAATTGTGTCACAATACACTGTGTCTATAAAGTAACCCCCCCCCCCCCCCCAACTAACTTTTGACGACTTGATATTGTCACGTTAGGGGGCTCGTTTGCTTCATATTAAAAGAACCAAACTTCGTAGCTTGTGACAATGTCCAGGATGAAACACAATTCGTAATACACAACAATATATTTGATTAAAAGTCTTACATGATTGCCTAAGACTAATACATTTACTTACATGATTAACAATACACTATACCAAACCCACATTATGGTTAGATAACGAGAGTATGGATGTTTCTAAGTTGTAGATGAAGACTGCTGACTATGGTGGGCTGGACTAGACTGAGCTAGGCTCGACTGTAGACTGTTCCTCGTACGTTGACGTTGGCATAATGGCTATGTGGAGTTCCGGGAATGGTATCCATACCTCCTTTATCTGAGTAGACTTGGCTGTGGAAAGAAAAATAGATTACAATTATGTATGTCGGAAAGTGTTACTTACGTGTGTTCCTCCAAAATCACAGAGGGAGTATCTGTAAAGAAGTCGGTTTATATGAGTTGTTACCCATTAAAGGACTGTACAAAGGATAGGATCTCCGGAGTGCAACTCAGGAGAGCGGTGATGCATTCAGCGGTGGACATGGCTTTGCTGGTTGCAAGGGAAAGTTTTTGGATCAACGAGAGGAATTTCGCGTAATCGAATTTGGCGAGGAGGCTTGTAAGGAAACCCCAGTCCATGGGGTTGTTGGAGGCAGGAGTTGGAATAGGTTTTTGCGTCCTGGGAGGGACGCTGGTGGACGGGATTGGGTTGGGAGTGGTGGCTGGAGCGGGCTGCCTGGTGGCTGGCTGGGGAGCGGATACTTGATGCGAGGTCCTGAGGGCGGCGGCTGGCTTGTTCCTTGTACAGTCAAGCATTAGCCTTTTATACTCTGTGAAGCAGGTTGGGGTTTTATTAATAAATAATATGGAGCTTGCCTACGTGGCCATTCTCATGTATGCATTTGAGACCCAGATATAGTTATAAATACACCAATCAATATTATATGTAATTGTCTCACAAAAGTGCAACAAGGAAAGATTGCATACAACCCCTAGATGTTCTAAAAATAGACATGAGGTGACCAGATCAATACCATGTATTGCAACACATTTTGAAATCACTAATTATTTTGTAATTAGTTGTAATAATATTAAATATTCTAAATAAGGCTAGGTCAGATCGTGACAATATTTTACTACAAAATTTGGTGTGCTGTAATGGGAAATTAAATACAATTTTTAGCCCATAATAAAATTTTGTATCAATCAAAATGGCGGCTGGGCGCCATTAAAAATTTTTTTTTAAATAGAAAAGGGAGTCGAGTAACACCTCATTTGAAAGGGTTTTTAGTTCTGGGCATGACCTTAAAGCTTAAAAAAAATTTTCAGCTATAACAAAATGACAAATGTTTGGAGATAAAGAAGTCTATTAAAAAAAACTAAGAATTAAAGCAAAAAGAAATTAAATTAAGTATTCGAAATGTTTACCATTTACTTCTTGGCACGCAAAATGTCGGTTATGAAATTCTTGCCTTACATTTTTATAAGTTTCTGGAGTGATATTTCTGCAAACTTCTGTAATGCGTTGCTCTAGTTCTTTAATTGTTTTTGGACGGGTTCTGTACACTTTCAATTTCAGATATCCCCATAGAAAATAATCTAAGGGGGTTAAATCTGGGGAGAGAGCCGGTGATTCTACAGGCCCCCGCCTACCTATTTATCTTCTAGGAAAATGTCCGTTGAGAAAGTCAGAAACAGGCCTATAATAATGAGGCGGCGCACCGTCTTGTTGGAACATAACCTTTTCAATATTATTTTCAACCACCTGAGATATTTCTGGGAAGATTTTGTCCTGCAAATGAAAAAGTGGACTACTGGATAAAGAAATCAAAACAATTTTGAACTCAGTGGGTCCATTTGTTTAAAATCCGCCATTTTGTTATGGCTAAATATTTTTTTTTAAACTCTAGGATCAGACGCAGAACTATAAGACCTTTCAAATGAGGCGTTACTTGACCCCCCTTTCCATTAAAAATAAATTTTAAATGGCGCCCAGCCGCCATTTTGAATGATACAAAATTTAATTATAATCTGAAAAATACTATTTAATTTCCCATTAAAGCACACCAAATTTTGTGGTAAAATATCAAGTCGTTGGTGAGGGGGGGGGGGGTACTTTATGGACAGACGGTATAGTATGTTTGTATATATTCTTTTGCCTATTTTAGTTATTCTTTAAAAAACTATCATCATAACTCATAAGCCAATTTCATTTCAGCATGCTGTTAGGTACTAATCAGGGTGCTGTAATTTTTTTAAATCAAAACTAACACGATTAATGCATAAAAATTCGATTTACATAAAAATATTGGTTTTACAGAAACAAGCTTTATATAAAAACTCTTTAATACATTTTTTAATACATCTTATCTACCTTTCTGCAAAAATATAAAAACTTTTTTAGTAATTTTGTAAACGCTGTGACGCAATCGTTGTTTTTTTTAATAGCATCATATCTATTTTATGTGAAAACCTTCGTTATATTAGCAGGCTCTGAATTCAAGCAATAGCCCACAATCGTGGTAGTGTGCTTTGAAATTTATGTGTTATCTCTTAACCATCAAAAACAATTAAAGGAACAAAATGCTAATGCTGTTAACAAAGTCTTTTACAAGTTGCTTTAGTACAAGTTCATTATAAACTGCAAAAATCCAATTAATCTCACTGCCATGATGCCTTTAAGTGAAGAAGAACAAATTAAAATTCTAATTGTGGTTGGTCAGGTAATCGATATTTTGTTTTTTCAACTGGTTTTGATTGCTACGAGACATCAAATTAATTTCAAAGCACACTACTGCATTCAGGGCCAGCTAATATGAAGAAGTTTCTTGGCATTTTTTACAATTTTTTTACGTAAGGGTATACAAATTTTGTACCATTAATAAAAGAAAAAATGTGCATCGAATGAAACCATAAAGTGGGTATAGTACTAGTTAAAAAAAGCGATCTCATCACACCGCCTTAAGCTTGATACAATAAAAATTTTAAGTATTCAGGAAAGTAGATAAAAGTGTAATAAAAAAGTTTCATAAATAGTAATTTCTGTAAAATCAATATTTACACTACCAGAACTATTACTCCATAGTCCATACTGTTATTGATTGTAAATTTTAGTTTTATTTATTTATTAAACTTACTAACTAAGCTACTTGTAAATTTGTTTCATTTGTTTAAAAAGGACTACTAGGTTAAGTACATTGGAAATATATTTTGAAAAATTCTTTTTGACATATTTTCAACGATCGTATATTAACGGATACAATTTCTAGGTTGAAAATATTATTAAGTTTTTTATTTTTATAATTTTTTGTTTTATAATTACCCCTTTTCTAAAGTTTACTAATAATATTAAAGAAATTTTAGCGGTCAATTCTGAAATGATTCTTAAAAAGAAAGACATTTCAATTAAGCCAAATTTCAAATTGCCAATTTTTAAAAGATATGTCATTAAACAGAAATAAATCAAATAATAAATAATCACAACAATAAATTACTTAAATCAATTAAAGAAAAATTTTTAGTAAATAACCTGATTTCTGCTAAAGCAGATAAAGGAAACACGTTAGTTATATTACGTAATGTCATTTACTTACAAAAAATTGATGATTTCATAATTGTCAAGTTTGTTTAACAGATTATCAAAAAAGACAAATAGTACATCCAAATCCACAACCACCAAAATTAGACGGTTTTTAAGAAATACACAAACCCAACATGCCCATTAGACCAGTAGTATCATACATACACGCACCCAACCACATGTTGGCAAAAATATTACAAAACGTAATTACCAGTTTTGATTATAAACCTAAATATTTCATTAAAAATGCATCCGAATTAATCTTCAAAACTTCACTTCTTTTAGCTAATATACTTGTGGAAAATCTAGAAGATTAAATAGTTGAATCAAACCATTCTGAGAAAGTTATATTTTGGTTTCGTTATGTTGATGACATTTTAGCATGTTTTAATAGTTCATTTAAGTTAATCCATGAATTTTTAATTTTCATTACCAGCTTGCACCCAAAAATAACATTTACACTAGAAACTGAACAAAATAGGTCTATTAACTTTTTCTATTTAAACATAAAAATTCATTCAAATCATGAACTTGAATGTTCCGTTTATAGAAAACCTACACAAATAGACATTACAATACCACGCGATTCTTGTCCTGATAAAACACATAAATTAGCAGCATACAGGTTCCTGATACATAGGGCTTTGACGGTCCCTTTAGATGAAATTAATTATAATAGAGAAATTATTAAACAAATTGCATACAATAATGGTTATAATACTCAACTTATTAATACACCAATTAAAGAAAAAGATTATAAATGAGCTATTCAGAAAATTTGTGTCTGTCTGTCTGTGTGGTTGTATACAGTTTACAGTGCAGACGCTCTAACGCAGAAAAACCAATATTGGCTCAAAGATTGCTAATTGCAATAGGATGACACCGCAAGGAAATGAGCTTGTTCCGTTAAAAAAAAGAGATGGAGGAGATGGGTGCTCTATTTCGAAATAAACTCGCTTGAAAAAAAAACTTAGATTCATATTCTACGCATGTCGAGTAGCCGATCTGCCCAAACGCAATTTCTCTATCATCCCCCATAGCCCCCAGTTACTTTTTTAAACATTTACGAATATCGGTTTCAAAATTAGTATGAGGATGTTAAATGACAATAGGAACAACTTTCGATTAAGAAAACATCACTGAGAGGTTTTCTTTTACTCGTTTACCCAAATAGTTTAATTGGATGATCGCCAAAATAAAGACCAAATATGAAATCGATTTTAGATTTCAACGTATAAAGATTGTTTACAATTAATAAATACTAAAAACACGAAATATTTCAAATTTTCAAAAAAGTTTCATAATTTTAAATTTTTTTCTTTAATTTTCAAAAATTTTCAAAATTTCTTAAAAATTTCAAGTCTTCAAAATTTTCAAAAATATCAAAATTTTTAAATTACAAAATTTTCAAAACCTAAAACTTAAAACAATTTTAAAAATTATTAAAATAAAAAACAAATTTCAACTCAAATAGTTTTAACATTTAGAAATCTTTTACATTGTCAAAATTTTCAAAATTACAAAACTTTCTAGTTTTCAATAATTTTTAATTTTTTTTACATTTTTTTCTCAAATTTTCTAAATTTTCACAATTAATAAGTTTTACAAAAATTGTCTTAATTTAAAAAAAAATTAAAATAGGTAATCAACTCAGATTTTAATATATTAGCTTTCGACCATTTCCAAATAAAACATTAGAAACGTAGCTCCTGTACAGCGCGAAACCTTTACTATTTTTGCTCCATGGTGATGTTTTCTATGAGCCAGAAATATTAGATTCAAGTCACTCCGGTAGTGACAAAATTTCTTCAGTAATTAACAAGGCCAACAGTTTTAGTAATGGTACTAACGATATACTAACAGGTTTATTGTTATAACATAAGCTATACTTTTTGCTATTTGCTACTTAGTAGTATTTTCATAATACATTCAAAACGAATTTTTGATTATTAAAATCTAGCTTAAGCTTTTCGTGTAAACTTATAAAAAAATAAATTTGGAACTTAATAATCTCAGTTATTCTATAGGAATTAAGTAAGTCTTAATATTTAAAATAATACATTTGAAAACGAATCACAAGTAATTATATAATTTTATTGAAATATAGTTTTTTAAAGAAAAAATATATTTAATGTTACAAAATTATGACACAATACTTTTTTTATTTTAATTTTACTTATAATTAATTATAATAAACAAATACTGAACGAATTTTATAATGTATGTAAAAAAATGAATCATCATACAATATACATCACATGCAAAGCACATTCTTGGTGTAAAATGCAGCATAAAACGTAGATTACTTTGCTACACCTTCTACACCTATCAAATAAAAACAATTAACAAGTAAAAATCAATAATTGCTATTACTACTACAATACTATACTGCGACAAAAAATTAATAATTGATACCAGGGACGGGTACTTGATATTTCTCTTTCATTTTTTCAATAATACCCAGATCTAGTGGATTTCCATACAAATAAACAATCTTCAGCGAGTTAAGCATACCAAAAACATCTGGATCTAAGTCGCTGATGTTGTTATTTCCTAAATTAAGATGATGAAGATCATTAAGACCTTCAAAAGAAGCAGTTTCTATTTGTGCTAATTTGTTGTTATTCAATTGCAGCTCTTTTAGACACTTCAAATCATCAAACGCACCAGGCTGTATAGATTTAATATTATTATTTTGCAAATACAAGTATTGCAAGTCTCGCACATTGGTGATTGTTTCGTTGGTGAAAAGTTCCAATTTGTTGTTACTAAACATTAAACGAGTAAGATCTTTTATTGGTTTAAATATTTCACGAGGTAGTGATTTAATATTGTTGTCTGATAGATCAAGTTGTTCCAAATTAGGAGTTTTCGTGAAAATGTCATGGGTTAAATTTTCTAACCGATTTCCACCTAAATGAAGAGTTTCAAGAGTAGAAGAAAGCGGCTCAAATATATCAGGATTTATGAAACTTATTTTGTTTTCTCCTAACTCCAAATACGTCAACTTTTGTAAACCATCGAAAGTGCCACCCTCGAGTTCACTAATGTTGTTGTGATATAAAGAAAGCGACTCTAATTTATCAAGACCATGAAAAGCGCCTGGTTCTATATGACAAATCTTATTCCTTATCAAATATAGCTGAAATAAATTTTTTAGTCCTCTAAACACACCCGAACGAATTGTACTTAATTCGGTGTCTTCCAAATAAAGATATCTCAGATTTTCAAGATTAGAAAATAGATTAGTGGATATGTCGGCTATAATATTATGAGACAAGCATAAACTGAATAAATATGGTAAACCTTTAAAGCTGTCATCTGGCAAAACATCAAGCTGATTATCTTCGAGAGATAAATTACCAAGTGAAAGCAGTCCCGAAAAAACTTCTGGCTCTAAGGTTTTCAACGAATTATTTCCAAGTAAAAAGGATTGGATCATATCAAGATCTTTAAATGTTCCAGAGTTAATACATTCAATTTCGTTTTCGTAAAGACTTAACTTTGTTAAATTATGAAGGTTGTCAAAAACACCGTTTTCTAATATTTTCAACTTGTTTCTATCGAGGTGCAAAGCTGTCAGTTCATAAAGATCTTTAAAAAGGTCACGTTCAAGGTATGTAATTTTATTTCTCCCCAGATTTAAAGTTTTTAGTTCATTTAGCCCAGTAAAGAGGTTTTTATCCAGAGAAATAATTTGATTATTTTCCAAATTTATAACAGTGGCTGACACAAAGTGTGCAAATGAACCTGGATCAATTATTGTAATTGCATTATCTGACATGTTAAATTCCTGTAAATTATTCAAACCTTTGAAAGTCTCAGCTTCCAGGTGTTGAATTTTGTTGCCACTCAAATTAAGGATCTTCAAGTCACTATTATCTTCAAACAATTTGGGTGGTAAATATTTAATACAATTATTGGCCAGATTAAGTGTTTTTAACTGCCCTAATCCCTTAAACGTATGAAAGTCTATAGCTGCTATAAGATTAGCTGACATTTGTATAGATTCAATATTGGGAGTACTTGTAAAGAGCTCATTTGGTAATTCTGTAATTTTATTTTCAGATATATCAAAAACTAGCAGATTGCTTAATCCTGAAAGCATACTGTTATTCACACATTCAATGTTATTTTTATCCAATTCAAGTGTTTTAAGGGAGTTTAGATCTGCAAATATACTATTTGGTAGGGTTGTAATTGCATTTTTGCCTAAATAAAGTTCATCTAAATTATGCAATCCTTTTAAGCAATCTTTTTCCAAACAAACAATTTTATTATTTTCCAATCGCAAAGAGGAAAGCGACGGAAGAGTGGCAAAAACGTTGCTAGGCACGTGTGTGATATTATTACTGGACAACCACAGCAGTGTTATTTTACCGAGGTTTTTAAACATATCAGCATTTATACTCCCTATACTACTAGTATGAAATTTCAAACTTAAAAGTCCAACAAGGTCATCAAATAATCCTTCTGGTAGCTTATGAACTTTGTTTCCATAAAAAGCCAAATGAGTTAAGTTGTTCATACCAGAAAATACTTTATTATCTATATTCGTTATATTGTTGTACCCTATATTGATTTTCCTTAAAGCCTTTAGTTTTTCAAAAAGACCTGATGGTAGCTTTGTAATAGTGCTAAACGAAATCTTGACTTTTTGAAGATGTTCTAGGTTTTCAAATACCTCTGGTGTTAAACAATCAATCTCACTCGACTCTATCTCTAGTCCGTGAAAATCGTCTAATTTGATAGCGTCTCTTGCAATGCATTGTTGAATTCCAGACTTTAACTCCTCTGATGAAGAAACATCTTCGCACGCAATTGCCTTCCAGGATCTGTAGCTAAATTTGGGTGGTGTTCGATGGCTATGAGGTTGTTCATCCATTTGCAATTTGTATATTTTCTATGAAACAGCTAATTCAGCGTTGCAAATTTATCTAAAACAAGGGCAGAACATCAGCTTCTGGTATGGTTTTGTTGCAGCAGTATAAAAATATATAATATAATAGATATTTTGTACATATTACGAAAAAACTAATTAGAAAGTTTATTTTGATCATTTATAATTGCTGTTTTTAAGTATGTTTAATGTGCTTTACCTCTAAAAGTATATAAATAAATGTCACTTTTAAGTAACAATCTCTTTTTAACCCAGACAGTTGATCTGTCGAGTTGGTAAGTACCAAGTCCCTAACAGTATTCTGATGTGTAAGTAATGTAAGACTTTATAATTTTTATTAGAACTATTGCATTTAAGTTCATTTTGTTAGTAAAACAATTCTTAACTTCAACAGGTTTTTTCTTTTAGTTTTATAAGTCTAATTAAGCTAAACACTTATTAGAACACAATCATTTAATGACCTCTAATACCACGATAAAATGTTTACACGTTTGTGATGATAAACGTAAATTAGAAGCATTTGAAGTTTACAAACATTTAAAATCTGTGCCTTTAATGATGAGCTAATTAATCTCTTAAATTCACCATTATTGGACGTTTTGAAATGAGTAATCAAGTCATCTGATCGCAGATATAGAAAACCAACAGTAAGTTACGAAGATTTATTGTTCCTATAGCAACACCAACTGTTTACTTTTAATCTTGTCTCTGAAAATGACATGTCAACATGTATAAAGCTAAAATTAAAAACCGGTTGAAGTTAGGAATTGTTTTATTTACAATAAATTAAAATGAACTTCAACGAAGTAAAGCTAGAATTTATTAATATTTAAGTTAAGTTTAATAATAAATAATTATAGAAATTTACTTGCATTCACTACACCTGACCTGCCCCTGACAAGAACCCTTTTGCGCAATAGTTTTCACTGTTTTCAGTAGTGATACAGAGTGAGAGATGAGATCGCATTGCAAGGTTCGATATGCCACTCGGAATGGTACAATAAATACTACGTTTTAATATTGTTAGAACATTCTTAGGGCCTACGTAATTTTAGCAGCGATAGTCAACTTTTTATTGTTAAATGGACACTTATGTATATTTTAGTTAACTCAGAATAAGCGCTTTTTTCTGCGTTTAAGAATGTATAATAATGAACAGTACCATAACCAAAAGTGGGCGAAACAGATCGCTGGTGCTTTCCCATACTTTTTTACGTTTTAAATATTCTCGCATCAAGAAGTGATGGAATTTTACATCTAATCTAGCCGCTACAAGCCCGCTGCAGACTCAAGAAGTTGGTTACTTACGGGCTGCGCGCGCTCCTGCGACGCGGCGTGGAAGGCGCTAAGATATTTAATGCGCTCACGAAAATATTTATAACAGCTTTATTTATACAGTTATCAAAAATATGCAAAAAGTGAAAACTATTTTTTTTATTAGAGCTAATTCATAGGCGTAGTTAAAATCACGTAGCTGCCGGGATGCATGTTGTTGATATTAAAAAGTATCGTTTTTTTCTTACTTTTTAAAATAGTTGAAAATTGTTGTCAATCTTAATAAAATGCTTCAAATAGTCTATCGAACTGATAAAAGTTTATAACGATCGGTGTTTGCGTTAAGGAATAAAAAATTAATCAATTTCTAAATTTTGAGAAATTCTTAGACGGCGTCAGAGTGAAATTAGGGTAATTAGTAAAGATCAAATTTTGTAGTTCATTAAAAGCTCTATCGGCTCAGAAAGTTAAAAAAAAATAATGTGGGCAGTTTTTGAGGAATATTTTTTCAAAATGTCCCAAATTTGAACCCCTTGTATATTTACAATTTTCATTTTTCCAAAAATATTTTTACATCACTTGATTATACTTACTAGGGGCTATCAATTAATATAATAATTTGTATTGATTGAATGTTTTGTTTTTGAGTAATCGAGAGTTAAAGTTAATATTTTCAAAAATTCGTAGTGGGCTTCATTTTGAAGATACAGCATTTTGCAAAAAAAACTATTTGATTTTTTTTAGATGCACTGCAACGCTATGTATTTAGAATTTCTAAATAATGTTTAGTAAAAAAATCTATACCAAAAAAACAGGTCTTATGTTTTTAATTAATTTACCTGTTCTGGAGATATCACAGCAAAAGAAAAACACAACTTCTGTAATCTTGAAAGTGTAATTTTTGTCTAAAGTGATTGTGATTGAATTTTACACGGACCATAACCATCTTTGGACCGATTTTAATAAAATTTAGTATACTAAAACCGGGAACTAAAGATTAGACATGTTTTTTTGGTATAGATTTTTTACTAAACATTATTTAGAAATTCTTTTTCCGAAACACGACTTTTTTAAATATAAACACAGAATCTAATAAAAGACCTTACGTCAAAGCCAATGTTTTTTTTCGAAATTTCTAGCTTTAAAATGGCGGCGGCTACGATTTTCTGAAAATTTTGATTTTAGCGCTTTATTATTCAAAAACAGGTTGACAGATTAAGTTCAAAAATTTTATCGTAATAGCTCTGTGGGGCACAATGTTACTGCACATAAAAATGTTTGAAATATTAAAAGTTGCGCAATGAAAAACCATTACAAACTTTCAAAAAAAAATTGCTCAAAAACTGACAACAAGATTTTGTTTAAATGTTGTAGGCTTATAGGCTAGAGATGAGCGACAATTTCGTTTGTGTCTCAGATGCCTAATTTGTCTGTGTTGCTTTTTATAAATTTTTGAATATCGAACGTTCATGTCCTTCTTTTTTTATAAACGGGGAGCGATAAAAAATTTCTGTTTAAGTTAAAGTGCTCATGGGTAATAGACGAATAAGATTCAGAACTTAATTTTTGAGTGCAGCAGTATTTAAGAGTGTTAATTTACCTCCTCCTGCTCAATTTTGGCGAACGAATTTGTTCTTCCGTTTTTGGTTTTTGTTTAGTCTTGAGGAATCTTATTCCACAAAATCGGAAAGTTCCGTTCAAATCTTTTAGTACCTAGTGTAGATGTAAATTTCAATCACTTATTCGCGCGAGAATTATTAAAATGCAAAATTATTAAAAACGATTATTTTTTTAATATTAAATTTTTAACTTTTTACTAATTCTAATACGTGCACGCATAATTATCTCAGATGTACACCTACCTAAAAATCTGGCGATGTAATTGAAAATTTGTGAAATTACAAATTAAATTATGATAAGCACGCATTAAAAACCGGCATGGAATTTTTACTGTAGTGTATGGTATCACAACTCCAAAATTATTATTAGAGATTAACATGTGCTACACAATCACAAAATTTTAAACACTGTGTTCTCGTGTAAATATTTGTAATAAAAGAATTACTGTATCTTAAATTCTAATAACAAACTGTAATACATAATTACCTTAGTATGATGTAGTTCGTTGTTAAATAAGGGCACTTTGATTCACAAATTCCAATGTACTTGAAGTTGGTTTGTAGTTGACTTTGTCATGGCCACAAAAATGCAACGAATTCTGAGTACTATATGTATTGCATACGAATAATCATGCGCAAACTAAAGAGGTGGTAAAAATCTAGAAATACAAGTGTATCTATTGTACATTATTTTTAAATGAAGAGATATCTTTAATAACTCGAAAGTATTTGGTTTAATTGCGAAAATATTCTAAACAATTCTTGTTGTAATCTTAGAATTTCTATCTTGAAAGTAACAATTTTAAAACAGCCAAAGGTCCAAAATTAACAACCGATGAATAAACGAAAACCTAGGAAAGACAGCAGAAGAAAAAGAACAAGAAGAAAGATATTTCAGTCAAATGGTCATGCAGTAAAGTAAAACAGCGCATCTTCTTTTTTTGTTTCCCAAGAAATAGTAGTTTTGGGGTAATTTAAGGGTTCTTGCCGTTCTTGGTCTTTATAAACTAAATCTTTTCAAAGGTAACAGATGAAATGGGAAAGGGGTAACATACCAGTAGCGGTTTCTCCATTGAGTCAAATTGTCATTGAAATGTCCCAATGAAACAAGAAAAAATAAATAATTACTTTTTGTCTGAGTACGTAACATATTATACACTATAATATTTAAAAAATACTTTATAGTTAATTTTTGTATGAGATTTCTATGCGAGAACGTTTATTAAAGAGCTGCCGCATGGTGCAAGAACATAGTCTGTTCTTTGCATGGGTATAACATGCATAACAGCTCTTATGCCGAATTAAAAATTTGCTTTAGTCTTGCTGTTTACTTAATAAAATAACTGCACGAAATTGTTGATCGACAGTTTTTGTTATGTCTTCCGCAATTTTCGTACATACCGCCAAATTCGCCTGTGATTTTTCGGTACCGTTCACAAAATTCCCCAAACTAATTTTGCAAATTAAGAACTGTTTCAGGAGTTTCACGAATTCCAAATTTAAATTGTGTTTTAACCTCACTTCCTGAGCTTGTACTTTACAATATATCTATCCTTTTGGATTGTGTTAGAAAATTGCAAATAATAATAAACGCAAGTGTCAACTATTATTTGTTATTTACGAAGACAGAAAGTCCCAAGTTAAATTGAGGTCGGAGTTTTACTCTAAAGCTGTGAGATTAAGTTGTAATGCTAGGAAAAAATATCTTTTGACCCTACTAGCAAGAACTCGTGACTCACACATGCTGCGGTAGCAGCTATGCTGTAGATTCGAGTTATTTGCAACTCCTTCTATTTATATTATTTGTGTGGTTACTACACTTTGCAAAATTATGTAATTTACATCATCAGAATCAGCACGAATCAAGCTACATTTTATCACCAATACTTTTCTTCGTAGCCGCGATACTTTAGCAGATATGACAGTGTTAACGGCAATAAGCTTGAAAATAATTAGTTTTTTGTACGTTCGAAGCGAAAAACTCGCATTTCAAACATTTTACTGCCGTAAGAAACCGTGTATTTTTCCACGAGATGATTTTTTGACAACTTGCAGATTTTGAATCCTTAGGCATTAGGAACATGTTTTGCAAGGTCGTAGCTTTTTACCTCACAGCGTCCGCAAGCTAACTTTTTAATACTAAACGAGGTGGGATGGGCTAAATATCAATATTATTAAACTCTGCTGTCTTATTATTCTACCTTATATAACTCATAAATTTAATTACTGTCTCACTTTAAATACATTTTTAACTTGTTGGAAAAAGACACTGTTGTCCCTATTCCAGAAATTAATAATTCAAATGAATATAAAAACTTGCGATCTATTACCTTCACTTTCGGTTTTATCAAAAATCTTAGAAAGGATTATTAATATTGCCACGCTAGGAGGTCGTAGCTTGTGATATAATGTCTAGGTAAGACAAGAACAGTCAAAATACATCAGAGATATATTTAATTAATAGTTGACAATATTATTTAATACTAAGCTAAAACTACTTACATGAGTTACAATACAGTTTGTTAATCTGGGGCTCAAGGCCCCCAATGTGCGAGAGGTATTTGAGTCGTAGCTATAGTAGATGGCAGAGACTAATGTCGAGTCTAGGCTAGGTCGGACTAGACCAGCTAGACTAATTAGCTCGAGCCAAGCTCGGCTGTTGACTGTTGACTGTTATAGTACCACCAAGCTTTAGCCTTTTTATACTCTGTGAAGCAAGTTGGGGTTTTTTGATAATAATCAATATGGTGCACTGCACCTTTTCATGTATGCATCTGAGACCCGGATTTGGTTATAAATAGACCAATCAATATTATATGTAATTGTCTCACAAGAGTGCAACAAGGAAAGGTTGCATACAACTCCTAGATATTCTTAAAATAAACATGAGGTGACCAGATCAATATTATGTATTGCAACACATTTTAATATTTTAATTATTATAATAATTAGTTGTAATAATATTAAATATTCTAAATAAGACTAGGTCACTATTGTGACAATATGTAGTTAAGATGTCATTTAAATGAATATAATACTATTCCTGAATTTTAGTCTGGTTTTAGATCTGGTTCTAGCTGCACCATAGCCTTAAAGTTTTAAGTTAAACACTTCTTGACATTAATAATGCCTTTGATACCTTTGGGTTCCGCGTTGGCGCGGCTAGCATACCCATTCGAGTGCGGTCAGTAAAGTTAGCTCTGCCTGGATGGGTATCCGAAAAACCGAGTCAACACGGCGCCTCGTGCTTTCGGAATGACACGCGAATAGGTGGTCTCGGCATTAACAACGCGGCAGCCGTTAGAGGGGTTGGAAGTTTTCAGCTAAAAATTCTTCCGAATTAATCAAAAAGTTATCTAACTTACATTTACCACCACAAAGCAAGCTAGTTAGTTTTGATGTTAATTATATGTTTTCCCAAATACCTCCTCAAGAGTGTATTATTTTGTTAAATAATATTCTTATTAACAAAAATGTTGAATTAATAAAATGGACTGAGTTGATTCAATTATTTGAACTTTGCACCAATCAAAATTATTTTACTTTTAATAATGAAATTTATTTCCAAAAAGATGGTTTACTCATGGGAAGTCTAATTTCACCTCTTTTAGTTAATATATTTATGGAAAATCTAGAAGATCAAATATTCGAATCAAATCATTCTGACAAAGTTATATTTTGGTTTCGTTATGTTGATGATATTTTAGCATGTTTTGATAGTTCATTTGAATTAATTATTGATTTTTTAATTTTTATAAACAGCTTGCATCCAAACATAAAGTTTACACTAGAAATTGAACAAAATAAGTCCATTAACTTTCTAGATTTAGACATGAAAATTAATTCAACTAATAAATTTGAGTACTCAGTTTATAGAAAACCTACACAAACAGACATTACAATACCACACGATTCTTGTCACCATAAAACACATAAATTAGCAGCATACAGGTCCCTGATACATAGGGCTTTGACGGTCCCTTTAGATGAAATTAATTATAATAGAGAAATTTCAATTATTAAACAAATTGCATATAGCAATGGTTAAAATACTAAACTTATTGATACATTAATTAAAGAAAAAGTTATAAATTAGTCATTCAAAAAATTTATTCGAATACCCTAACTTCATTCGATACAATTAAATGTGCCTCGATCCCATATTTTGGTGACAAATCAGAAAATATTGCTAAAATTATAAACAAAACAAATAAATATAAAATAAGTTTTAAAACAACTAGAAACATCTTCAACACTTTGTTTAATGCAAAATAAAACCAGATGATTTGCTAAAATCAGGCTAAATTAAATTGTTTGCATTCTAATTCGGTTTATATAGGCCAGACAATTAAAAATTTTGATATTAGGTATAAAGAACACGTACGTTGTTCCAAATACAAACACTCAAATAATTACGCTAAACACTTACTAGAACACAATCATTCAATGACATCTAATAACACCATAAAATGTTTACATTTTTGTGATGATAAACGTAAATTAGATATACTAGAAGATTTTGAAATTCACAAACATTTAAAAACTGTACCGTTAATGAATGAGCAAATTTATCTCTTAAATTCTCTTCTATTGGACATTTTGGAATAAGAAATCAAATCATCTGCAGACGATTACCGAGATCAAGTCACCAAGTTCTATTGCTATAACAACACTTTCTATAACCTCTGACAATGACATGTAAACATGCCGAAATACCTATAAGGTTAAAATAAATAAATATTGTTAAAATTATTAGAATTTTATATACAGACCATCATTAAAATAAAATAACTCTCCTAGATTTTTGGTTATAAAGTAAAAGTAAAGTAAAAAGTCGGTGGCACTACACTCCAACGAGGAGTTTGGCCTGCAATGCGGTGGGTCAGGGCCATCGGACCATTGCTTCCGATACCCAGTCGTCTCGCACTCTTATATGAAGTACGGGGTGGTGTGTTAAGCACCACGCCTTAGACGGCTGCCTTACTTCCCTCACCCCTCGAGGGGTTTGGTTCCTAATTTTTAAAAAGCGACTGGGTAGGCCGCTCGCCAGGCATCCAGTCTCAGATTTGAACCCAAGACCTTCCGCGTAGCAGCCAAGTGCCCTAACCACTCGACCACTCTGGCGCCTTTATAAAGAAACCACTTTATTTATCGCCAACCACCCTTTTCTTCAACGATTTATTTCTTATAAAATATGATTATACAGAAATTTTCAGCTTTAGCTTAAGTAGTTCCAGGTGATTAAACATATGTTTAGTTACTGAGCTATAAGTAAAATGTAAAAAAAGGAAAACAAAATATCACTAAACAGTAAAATTACAAGAACTTATAGTAAGGAATTTTTCATAACGTTTTTGCGTTAATCTACATAACTGTTGCATATAAGCATAGCAAAGCAGACATTTGAGTACAACAAAAATTATAAAATATTTACTAAGTTTAAGTTGTAAGTATAACAACAAACAATTTTACGAACATAAAATGTGGTAACAATTTAAAAATATGTTAGTTTACATTTAACTGTTAAGAGACTACTAAACTATAATTAACAGATTTTTTAATGTGTACACCAGTAAACACCTTAAAAGAGCATGCACAAGTTGAAGCACAATTATAAATCTTTTCACCACCGAATTTCAAAAGTTCATACAATTTGTCAACTACCGTAAAAACTTCAACAAATCTACATTTCGTGATGCGATATAATAGTGAAGAAACAAAAAAATATAGCTTAAAAAGCTAGTAAAGTATTGAAAATTTTTTGTTAATTGCATCCAAAACACTGGGGTTCAATTTATTCCCTTGCAGATAAACACCTCTAAGTGATTTGAGATTATCAAACATTTCTGGGTTTAAATCACTAATACTGTTGTTTGCCAAACCGAGATGATATAAATTATCAAGTCCATCAAATGTCGTAGAATCCAATTGTTTCAATTTGTTGTTGTCCAAATGAAGCTCCCTCAGTGATTTAAAGTTGTTGAAGGCACTAAGTTGTATACTTTCAATTTTACTATTTTTCAAATACAGATATTGTAATTGAGGCGCTTCAGTAACAATTAAAGTACTTAAAATATTTATATT
Organism: Ctenicera cuprea; assembly: GCA_958336395.1. Lineage (NCBI taxonomy): Eukaryota > Metazoa > Arthropoda > Insecta > Coleoptera > Elateridae > Ctenicera > Ctenicera cuprea. The sequence continues at coordinate 25,766,199 of OY284493.1, forward strand.
ATTATTATTCAAAAATAAACTGTTAAGTGATTTCAAGGGCTTAAGAATACCAGAAGGTAATTCTTCGATGTTGTTATCCGAAAGTTCCAGCAGTATTAAGTTAGGAACCACAGCAAATACGTTATTTTCTAAATGCGCTAATTGATTTCCTTCCAAACGAATGTAACGAAGCATAGAAAGTGGTTCGAGTACTTCGGGGCTTAGCGATTTTATACGGTTCTGTCCAATTTCCAAATATGTCAATGTATTTAATCCAGTAAATACACCATTGTTTAATTCTTTTATTTTATTTTTATATAAATAAAGGGAATCTACTTTACCAAGGCCCTGAAACGCCCCAGATTCTATCTGATCAATTTCGTTATTTGACAAGAATAGAGTATACAAATTATTTAAACCGTGAAATGCGCGAAATCGAAGACTACTTAGTTTAGTATATTTTATATACAGATGCACTAGCCTATGAAGTTCAGAAAAGCAATTATTTGGCAAGTCTGTTATTTCGTTGTTGTTCAAATACATATAAAATAAATGAGACAAACCTTTGAAGGTCTCAGGCAGCAAACTGGTAATCTTATTATTCTCCAGTGTCAAATAATCAAGGGAAGACAATCCATTGAGTATTCCGGGTTCTAAAGTATTTAAATTGTTATTAGCAAGATTAAGTGTCTCAAGATGTCTAAGATTAGTAAAGGAGTCGGGTGCAATGTGTTCAATTTGATTCTCGTACAAATCCAAAGTTTTCAATTTTGAAAGACCGTCAAAAACTCCACTTTCTAATGCAGTTAAGTTGTTTTCATTTAGATACAGACTACTTAAAATATGAAGATCTTGAAAAACACCAGGTTTGAGGTCTGTAATATTGTTCCCTTTAAGATGCAGTAGAAATAGGTGATTTAATCCTTTAAAAATGTCTTTATTTAATGTATGTAAACGATTATTTTCAAAATTTAAAACACCGATAGCTTGAAGATTATTTAGGGAACCTGATTCAATGTTAGATATGTTGTTATTAAATAAGTAAAGATATTTTAAATTTCTTAAACCTTTCAAACTTTCGGCGGTTATAGTTTCAAGTTTATTATTGCCCAAGTTAATACTAGTCAATTCAGTATTGGCTTCAAATAACCTGTTGGGCAAGGTCCTAATGCTATTGTTATTTAAATGAATTGTTTGCAACTTATTCAATCTTTTAAACAATTCCAACTCAACAATGGATATACCATTATTTCCCAAATTCAGGCTTTCTATTTGCAAAAGATTTTCGAACAAATTAACTGGCAATGCACTAATTTTATTTTTAGATACATCAAAAATTGTCAAATTAAGTAAATCTGCAAGTAAATTATGATCTAACTCTTCAATATTATTACTGCTCAGATCAAGTATGGAAAGTGAGGGTAAATCTTTAAATAATCCCGGTGGAAACACAGTCAAACAATTTTTGGATAAAAGCAAGTCCTTTAAACCATGCAACCCTTTAAATACATTCTCATCTAGACTTTTAATTTTGTTGTCATTTAACCATAAAGTGGATAAGAGTGAAAGATTTTGAAAGATGTTTTGTGGAAGCTGTTGTATTTTGTTATCATCTAATTTTAATTCAGTAAGTCGATTCAAATTTTTAAAAGCTCCAGCTTTTATCTCATCTAGGTCATTACTGTGTAAATGTAATTTTTCAAGTGAATTAAGGTTGTCAAATAAACCTTCTGGTAAAGCACTAATGTTGTTCCCAAAGAAAACAAAATCTGTTAATTTACTGAGACCATTAAATGCCTTGCTATCAATACTACCGATTAAATTTAAACCAATGTGTATCTCTTGCAGAAAAGTAAGGTGCTCCAAAACTCCAGCTGGTAGATTTGTAATATTACTGTAAAATATTTTAAATATCTGCAGATGTTGTACTTCTTCGAATACTCTTGGATTCAAATAATTGATGTTAGATCTCTGTATTTGCAATCCCTGAATGTCATCTAGTTTGACTTGGTCTTTGACCACGGCCTGCTGAATGCTATCTTTTAGTTGTTCGATAGAGTTAACTTTTTCACAAGAAATTTCTTTCAAAAGATTGAAATTACATTCCGCTGGAGAATCTTGATTGGAATTAACTAGCAGCTGCATGCTAACAAATAGAATCCACTTGAAACCTGTTGCAGATGACATTTTTAACTAAAAAGAAAAATTCAGTTTAGAGTTTGTCGTAACAGAGCTATATCTATAGAGCAGAAGTATCTTAGAAAGATAAATAACACGGGTCAACAAAGGTTTTTCGTGCTTTTGTACGTTTTTATGCTGATTCTGAAAACACTATGAATTTTTTTTTCTACTACGTCAGAATTTTGAAAAATTGTTTAATAATAGTTTTCTCCTAAAATATATTAATTTTTTACTGGTTTTGACATTTTCTATTTTACCGCATTAAAATTAAAAACTGAAAAAAATTTTGTGTTGCCTAATTTGTTTTAACAGGTCTGAACAAGTTTTGGCATGTTTTCTACGTCACAACCGTAAACCACGCCTTCTTTGCTTTTAAACCAATCATATTTCGGAAATATCATATATATATAATCATATTAGAGGTACAGAAGGATTATTACGAGTACTAAAATTAAATTGAGTCAGTTTTTGATAATCTGTTGTGTTTCACATTGACATTGCGTCGTAAGTGTATAAATGATCCCAACAGTTTTTGCTATGTTTGCGGAGAATTCAGCAGCTTAAGCAAAATATTACATCTACAAGAGAAAAAGCGTACTACTACTACTACTACTTTGGTGTTAAAATTAAGAATCAAGACAAATCTTGGACTCCTAAAGCTTGCTGTGCTCGTTGTGCTGTTACTCTAAGAAGCTGGTTGAATGGTAAGAGCACTGCTATGTCGTGTGCGGTACCTATGATATGGCATGAGCAAACGGACCATACTACGAACTGCTACTTTTGCTGCACCAGAATCTTTGGGTCGTATGGCAAAAGTAAGAAGAAAACTCTTTATCCCAGTTTGTCTTCTGCTACTCGTCCAGTACCTCATTTGACAGCCTTTCCGGTACTAACATGTCCAAAAGTTTTGAAAGAAGAACACATTGATACAGAAACAGAAGGAGTAACTGGAGAACTGTCAAACAATGACGAGCAATTTTTACCATCTCAAGAAGACAAACCTCATTTAATAACTCGATTATAACTAAATGACCTGGTTCAAAATTTGAATTTATCAAACACTCTAGCAGAGATACTAGGATCAAAATTACAAGGTTGGAAGTTGTTAGCTTCAGGAACGCGTATTTCAGTATATCGCAATCGTCAGAAAGAATTGTCACAGTATTTCTGAACTGAAGAGGGTCTTTCCTTCTGCATTAATATTGACAATTTAATGCTTGCATTAGGCTACAAACACATTGCAGAAGAATGGCGTCTATTTACCGATGCTTCGAAACAGCTTAAATGCTGTTCTATCTACACAAATATTTACCCTTTAGTTCCTGTTAGATATTCTGTTCACATGAAGGAATCCAATGAAGACATGGTATGTCTTCTTGACAAAATTAGTTACAGAAAGTATAAATGGTACATCAGTGCTGATTTAAGAGCACGCCACCGTCGTGGCAATTCTGCTTGGTTTACAACTTGGATACACAAAGCATTTTTGTTTCATTTGTGGGTGAGACAACCGAGCAAGACATTCTCATTATATAGTTAAGCAATGGCCACCAAGAGAGCAGCATATTCCTAGGGAAAAGTACATAATCCATTCGGCACTAGTTGAGCGTGACAAAATTTTCTTACCGCCGTTGCATGTAAACTTGGGTTTATTGAAAATTTTTGTTAAAGCCATGAATAAAGAAGGACATGGATTTCAATATCTCAAACCAAAATTTTCCAATATCACCGATGCAAAAATTAAAGAGGGTGTTTTTGTAGGACCCCAAATTAATCTATTAATGCGAAGTACAGAATTTGAAGAGGTTCTAAGTGACTTAGAACTGTCTGCTTGGAACACTTTTAAAACGGTAAAAATAAAACTTTTTGGGAAATACAAAATCTGAAAACTACAAAGAAATTGTCGCAGAACTTCTTAGGAGTTATCAAGCATTAGGTTGTAAAATGAGACGTAAAATACACTTCTTCTTCCCATTTCCTACTTGAATTTTTTTCCTTCGAATCTTGGTGACGTTAGTGATGAGCACGGGGAACGGTTCCATCAAGACATCGCTATTATCGAAAAACGTTACCAAGGGAAGTGAAACAGCGAGATGCTTGCTGATTACTGATGAACACTGATATCAGAAAGTTCCACAACCCCGTACAGAAGAAAAATGAAGACAAAAACATTATAATTGTAATGCAATAGTGTACCTATTAGTTATTATGCGTAATATTTTTTATTCATTCTTTAAGTTAATTTTTCCAAAACGTGACCTGCTAGAAGTAAATTCCTTTTAAGATTGTAATTAAAATTAGAAAACAAAAATACTTTGTGTATAGATAATAAAGAAAAAATAAAAAATCAAAAATTTGTTGACCAGTGTAATCAGTGTTACTTATTGATATTTATAAATTTTTGATTTAATGCAAATTTTAGAATTTCAGATTTTAAAAAAATGTCTGTCCGTGGGTGGGTGCGTTCGTTTCCTTATATCTCCGGAACCCCTTTGCCGATTTTTATATCATTTGGCGTGTAGAAGTTTTATAGTTGCAGATAGTTCGTTGTAAGGTCGTTAATCGGAACAAGAACCGGAAGCGGAAACTAGACCTGTTTATTTGGTATAGATTTTTTCTTAAACATTTTTTTGAAATTTTAAACACACAGCGTTGTAGTGCATCTAAAGACAAATCAAATGCTTCTTTGGAAATGCTGAAGCTTCAAAATAATGGCCGCTACAAATTTTTGAAAATTTTAGATTTAATGCCTGATTACTCAAAAACAAAATATCCAATCCATACAAATTATCTTATTATTTGCTAGCCCTTAATACGTGTAATCAATTTTTGAGCCGATAGAGCTTGCAATAAACTAGAAAATTTGTTGTTCACTAATTTCCCAAATTTCACTCTGACGAAGAACTTTTGCAAATTTTGAAATTGATTAATTTTTTATTCAAAAGCGCACACTCCGATCTACACTCTAATCAGTTCGATAGGCTATTTGCAGTACTTTATTAGGATCTGCAAGAATTTTAAATTATTTTAAAATTAAGAAAGAAAACGATATTTTTTAAATATTAACAAGGTGTTTCCCGGCAGCTACGTGATTTTAACTACGCCTATAAATTACCTCTAATAAAAAAAAATATTTTTCACTCCTTGCATATTTTTGATAACTGTATACATAGATAAAGCTGTTACTATTTTAGTGAGCGCATTACCTATTTTAGCGCCTTTCACGGAGCGCGCGCCGCCCGTAAGTAACCAACGTCTTGTACCGGCTGAAGATGTAAATTTCCGTCACTTCTTAAGGCGAGAATATTTAAAACGATAAAAGTATGGGAAAGTACCATCGACCTGTTTTGCCCATTTTCTAGTTTTACGTTTAACCAATCGCAATGACGATGTGTATATGCCCAATATTTCAGTTCTCAGTTAATGATGTCTTTTTCCAATTCTTCCATTTTTACACAACATTAAGACAAGTATAAACGACAAAATACAAATAATATAAACAGGTAATAAACTAGTCAGCTAATTTAATACCTACAAGTTTTAAAATTTTGAGAATTTTAACATTACGCAGCAACAGTGGCGTTAAAAAAGTTTTTAAATCAGAGTATCTTGTTTCAGATCATACTTTTGAGAGATTAGATATAGATGAAAATAGTTAGCAATTCTAGCAAAATAGCTTATTTTAATGTCGCTACCACTAAGCCAGTCCATTTTTTAATACCATTCAGTTTAAACGATCTATATTTCTTTCTACCGCCTGTTTGTAACAGCCCTAGTAATTTTGGAGTACATCGCCCATGATTTTTTATTTCTATGTGTTTTTCGTAAGAGTATCCATTAAATTATTTATTAAAGAGCTGGTCAACGAGATGTACCATATTTACTGCAAGTTTGCAAACTACGTATAAAATAAATAATCACGCAATAGCTGCACGCTACTCCTGATTGCCGCTGACCGGCGCAAATAAAGTAAATACTACAGCGGCCCTGCTTTTTTGGTCTTTATTGCGTTCGGAAATTCCTACTATTTCTTTGCATCTCAGCATTTTATTATTTGTATAAATATGCATGCAAATGTATTCAGACTAATAGATTGGTTGATTGTGTCGTAGCTAGAATTATTTGGCCCGATAAGCTCTGCCTTACCTATGCATAACGGTGTTTAAAAGCAACGCTTATTTGCGGTTGCTTTGTTTCAGAACTATTCTGCTATTGTTGCTTTAACTGTAGTAAAATTTGATTACATGCTGGTTAATTTATTTATTCCCACTTTTTGTTTGGCGTTCAATTTTTAATGTTAGGCAGTGGTGTTAAAAAGTTAGAATTAGAATTGAATGCAAAAGTAGCTTTTTTATTGAAATTTAGAATTTAATTTTTTATTTGAAAAGTTATGGGTAGGCACTGTCTACCCTCACTAATAGAACGGACCGCCACTGCGTAGCAACTGCTTTGTAATTACCATAATGAACATTACGTAAATAGTACATGTATATTATTAATTATTATTTTACGGTTTCTATAGGAGTGCTAGGGAAGCGTAAATCTAACGACAATTTGCAAATCCAGCTTAACTTGACTTCAACTTTTCTATTTTGAATTATATCTAAATAGTGTTTCCAAATACATTGAATCGAAAGGCGAGGGCGTATTAAGCGGCCGGTTAGATCTCCAGACCTCGCCTCTTTGGCTTTATTTGGGTCTGCTTATTCTAAAACTAGGTATATTTGATCTTACAATTATTGTTTTGCGTTCCTAATAGAGTACATACAATTACATCTTGTTATGTGAAATACGTTTTGCTGTCTCTATTGATTTCCTAAAACTTTTCGAGTTTGAGATTTTGACGGAAAGGCATGTTTTATACACCCAGGATACCAGAAAATATGTATAAAAAAATGTCTGTCTGTAGGTAGAAGTATATATGTGTGTAGGTGACGCCTCACAACTCCCGAACGGCTGGTCAGATTTCGATGAGCTTCGAAATGTGGGGGTACTTGAAAAGTTCACCGACTTAATGCTTTAAAAAATTACTGACTGTCCTACACTGAAGAACTATTACTTTTCCGAGGTTTTAAAGTATTTCGGTAGACGCAACGTTGTAGTGCGAAAACCTTCGCGTTAAGCAAATGCAACAAGTCGTACGATACAGAAAGATACCGATCGTGCAACAAAAAAAAACATTTTATGACGTGCACTTAAAGGGAGCTAAATCATAATCATCACCCCACTGATAATTACGTCTTCTTCAACATGATTTCGTTGGTTGGTTCACTCGCTTGGCTGTATTTATATTCAGAAACCGAAAAAAAATTGATTATGATAAAAAATGATTTTTTGATTTTTAAGAGATAAGTTTTACGTATTTAAAGAAAAAAACTACCAGTGGAAGCACTTTAAAAATTGGGGTGGGAGAGAGAAAATTAACTCCTATAATGTATGCCGCACTTTTAGTAGTAGGGCGTTAAATTCAAAATTATCAAAAAATTGTAGCAGCCGCTATTTGAACCTATAATGTTAAAAAAACACGTTGGATTTGCCCAAAGATCTTCTACCAGATTCAGTTTTCAAATTTTAAATATTCGTTTTGCGGGAAAAAAGCTACCAAAAAAAGCTTCCGGATTCAGATTTCTTAAAAGCTTTTTGTAGGTGAATTTTTGATATACTCCCATATTCCAAAGTTGATCGAAATCAGACCATCCGTTCAGAAGTTATGATGCACCACGGATAATACCCACCCACCCACAGACATACATCTTTGTAAGCTAGTTTTTTAAGTCGTCAAAATCTGGAATTCATAAAGTTTCATTTTTAACATGGAAATGTAAAAAGCAGGCAGCGAAAGAGAAAGTTAAACATATTTTTTGGTAGCATTTTTGAGAAACGAAATTTTATAAATTTAATAACGTGATATAATAGAAGACCTAAGGGCAAAAAGAATGTTTTTTTTTCATAACTTTGTAGCTCTAAGATGGCGGTCGTTATAATTTTTTTGATAATTTAGGCTTTACACAATGTCGTTAAAGTGCGTATTAACATCAGCCGAACTGTCTTCATAATTAGCATAACGGTTTATATTTCCTGTAAAACCGTTAGTGTAAATGTTCACTTAAAATACTTAAACTAGAGTATCGACTTCATAAAAAACTTCAATACTGTAATATAAAAGTATCGGAAAAAAACTGTTAAAATTGAAGGTTTTCAACTTTTCTACAAAAAAAATATCTTTCAAAAATCGACCGCAACATTTTTTCTAATATTGTGATTGTATTCACGTAGGGATAGATTATAATTGTTTTTTTCAAAATGCTCTAAATTTCCTTGTATTTTTTTATTGAACAAAGAATAAAGGACAAAAATTGAGCGCAAGCCTTACGCTTTAATTACGGCAGAGTACGATGCAAAGTTTTTTTTTGTATGCAGTTATATTTAGAAAGAATAGTACTCCCTTATAAAGTACACTAACTTGTATTTAAAAATTTTGTATTTTTAGAAAATTAAAAGTTTTGTATTGAAAACTGCAGTATAGAAATATGATTTCAAATATTTAAAATTATTTTTTTGAATATTTGATCTTAATTGCAATACTATTTATAATTTTCATTGTTTCAACTTTTACAACGATGTGCACAAAAACTTTTATTAACATTTATTATCTATCGGGATTTTCATAGCTCCTGTAGAAAAAAAATCTTTCTAACAGCTGATCTTATTTGAGTGAAACGCGAAATGTGCAAATTATTTGAAAAAAAAAATAGGCGAAATAGGTCGCTGGTACTTTCCCATACCTTTTAAGTTTTAAATGTTCGCGCGCAATAACTGAGTAAATAACATTGTTCTCACAAAAGTTAAAGCAAGATAAAAACAGTAGCGCCCTGATGATTTGAACTTGCGACAGCCTGTGCAATACGATATCTTGTACCGTATAAGACTAGTGCTATGATAACTTCGACTAGCCGCATAGGATAGCAGTACGGTAACCGACCGCGCCTTACAGCTAATTAGATGCACTTTGGACTTTGGACCAAAATCGCTGTAAAAGCTATATTTTAAGCGTTGTCAAAAATATGCAGAAAATGAAAAGTATTTGTAATTAGAGTAACGTAACTTTCCTAAAATGGTTTATTGAAATTAAAAAGTATCGTTTTTTTTTCTTAATTTTTAATATAGATGAAAATTCTTGCTAATCCCAATAAACTACTTTTTCCACTACTAGCATTAAGCGATATCATTATTTACTTTGTTTTAGAGCCAAGAAGATGAATTTCTTTCCTAGTGGTTAATAATATTTCATTATTAACTACTGGTTAATAATGAAAACAATTGCTACCAATCTTTAAATTCACCATAAACTTTCATGTACAAATCTTTTGATTTTACTGCTAATAACTGTTCACCAACACTTTCTGTACCTTCCCTAATTTCAGGAGGAGTGCAATTTTCACTCAAATCATCAAAATTGGACATTTTATAACCACTATTATAAAATATATATTTTACATAAATGTCAATTGAAATTAACTATTCTCTTGTTTTCAAGCAAGGCTAATTTATTTTTGTGCATATTTGCATTTGCAATTTTATTTTTTATTAATGTAAAATCAATTAATTATAAAAGGAATAAAGGTGCTAGTAGTGTAAAAAATAATATATGAACCACGGTAGAGAAGACTTATGAGCCTCGCAACTTATTTAAAATAAATAATTCTGCTCGGCTGACAAAAATGTCTTCTCTACCTTGGTCTATAATATACTATTAAATAGGCTGTCAAACTGTTTAAAATTTATAACGATTGGCGTTTGAGTTTTTGAATAAAAATTAAACAATTTCAATATTTCAAAAATTCCTGGAGTGCGTTAGAGTAAGATTTGAGAGACTAATAAAAAACGAGTCTGTAGTACATTGCAAGCTCTATCGGTTCAAAAGTTTTTGAAAAATGGTGTAGGCAGTTTTTGAGGAATGTATTTTTTGTCCACAATTTTGAGCCGCTAGTATATTTACAATTTTCATATTTCCATAAATATTATTACAGCACTTGATTATACTTATTAAAGGGTATCAAATAATATAACAATTTGTATTTATTGGATATTTTGTTTTTAAGTAATCGGACATTAAATTTAAAATTTTCGAAAATTCGTAGCGGCCTTCTGTTTGAAGACGCAGTATTTAAAAAAATATTTGAGTTGACTTTAGATGCACTACAACGCCGTGTATCAAAATTTCAAACAAGTGTTATAAAAAAATCTATACCATAAAAACAGTTCTAATTTCCGTTTCCGGTTCAGGTTCTGTTTCACAATCTTACAGAGAACTACCCGTCCACACACCAAATCTTATGAAAACCGGTCAAGAGGTTTCGGACATATAGGGAAACGAACGCACTCACGCACCATCCACTTACCCACAGACAAACAGACATTTTTTTAAACCTTTTTTTGGGTTCCGTGGACCCCAAAACGCGCATTTTCGTTAAAATTTGAAACTGGAAAATCATAACTTTCCTTACTTCGGTCGAAGTCTGGAAAAGTAAAAATGTATCGGAAAAATAAGCTTTACAGAAAATTGAAGCCGAAGAGTTAAGCATCATTGCATTAAAGTTAAAGTTTAAAAATCGTCTTTAAACAAACGCGAAGCAGAAGCTTATAATACAAAAGCAGATACTTTATATTTAAAACAACAAAAACATAATTTACAAAAACCATGTTTTCAAAATAAAGAGAAACTGGCTATACAAATTTCCAAATTCTACTTCTAATATAAACATGAAAGACGGTTTCTCTTTCATTACCTTAAGAATTTTGAATTTCCTGGCCAAATGAACATTGTGCCTAATTGTTTTTGAAAAATAATTCAGATTGAGTTCAATATAATAAAGATGGTTTTGCAAAATTAATAACTAAAGGGTTAAAAAAATAACATTGATTCTACGACGGCATTGACACTAATTTCATTAGCATGATATATCGGTCATGGCAATTAATATCTATCTATCTATCTATCTATAACCTCTTATACCCGAAGGTGTCGAGGACGTTCACTCCGACATTTTATGAAATAAGCGTGATATGCAGATTGTTTCAAAAAAGTACGGATTCCGTTTGTCTTAATATTATTGATTATAAGTCATATTGCTATAACATTCAAGTCAAGTAGACAGTTAACAATATTTAAAGTAAAAACTTACAAACACTGCTGAGTTTGCTTGTTGTTCTTCACAAATTACTAGAAAGACTAGCCTAGAAGAAGGTCCCGGGGTCATATAAATATCTTCACGTAATCACTATACGAAGTTCTCAAAATGCGATAATTTATTCCACAAGTCTTTAAGTAAAAAAATTCTTCAACTCTTTCTGGTTTATTTGTAATATTTAAATATTAATGTGTTGTTTTACGATTGTTGTTGTTTGTTACCAAATCTGCGTTAGCTGTTTTATTTATAAAAGATAACTACGTGCTTTCCATAAATTAAATCCGGTTTAAAAACAACAATTTCACACCTCTCCCTTTTTAGATCCACCTATTGGCTATACATTGTTATGCTAAACAATTAATTTAAAAGCAATAAAATGTAAAAAGTAAAACTTTCAAAAATCATTTTTTTTCAAAAACTAGTTGCCAGACGTTTTAATACTACCTCGCGTAATTTAGATAAATAACAATAGCGTTGAAGTACTCTCGCTTTAGAAAATTGGCAGCGTAAATCTGTTGCAAAGAAAGCAAGTTTCACAATGTTTGCTCTCTTGTGATGCTACGGATGCTTAACCCCAAAACTCACACTTTGTTGTTTTGACAGTGTTAAATACAATTTCATTATTTCGTTAAAACAATAAAAAAGTCAAAACTGTGTCCAAATTTTTCAAATGATATGGGATATTTGTTTTAGAAATTTAGTTCCAACATAAATTTGGCTTCCTAGTAATCTACCGTAATCTGTTCTTTTACTGTGTGTGGCAACATCTCAACGTTCCGGTGCATTAACCATTCATTCACCAGGTGACATTTGCTAGTAATATGTAACACCATTATCGACTGCAGGTTTAGATTGTGCTTTCCTAACAACCCCTTGTTTGCCCGTGTTAAAACTATCGATTTTAAACCTTTTTGGCTTCTAACTACACTTATCTTCTTCTTCTTCTTCTTCTTTTTACGGCGGCTCGGAAAGCCACATCAGTCAAGCTTAATTTGGCCAATTGTGCATTCACTGTTATTGTAGGGATTCTCCTTATACAGACTCGTACTTAGGCTAAAGGCTAGTACCCTGCAGATAGAGGTATCTTGTAGGTCTTTAAAAATAGGTTGCCAAGGTGTCGGAGCTTCAGTACCATTAGTCTGGCGCAATAGGTGAGAAGATGGAAGGAAAATTACTCCTCTTCAGCACAGAAACTATACATGTGGTCGTTGACTACGCCCATAATGTTAAAGAGTTTGTTAAAAAAAGCATGGCCAGTCAAATCACCTACCACTATCTTGATGTGTTTCTTACTAATGCATGGAAGTTGGTTGGAAAGTCAAGGTGTACGTTCTCGAATAAGAAGCTGTGATTGGCGCAGTGCTTGATGCAAGGTCCAGTTGACTTTGAACAAAGAACGAGTTTAGTTTTCAATCTCCTGCTTTGCAACAGTCCTGGCTGACTCCGAGCCAAAGAGAGGCTACTGAGTGCCCCTTCTGACCAAGGTATCTATCAGCTTTCTCGTTTTGACTAGTGTTACTGTAACCGGGCATCTAAGGTAGGTTGACCCAAATAGATAGAAAAGAGATCAAGCTGATAGGTCTCAAAGATTTAGCAGTATCCTATGCTTTAATCCTGCTTTTGGGATAAAATTAATCTTTAGGATACAAGAATGTATCCAAAGGTCTGACCTTTAGATGCATTTGCATAAAGTGATACAGCGAATGGATTAGGATCTCCAGCTCTTCTTCTAAAAGTACTAAAAACATCCCATCCGCACCTAGACTTTTGGAGAGGTCAAACGTATAGATGGTCCATTTCATACGTTCAATCGTCACAAATCTTGAGGCCGTCCTCCAGTCTGCAGTCGTAACCGCATACCGTTGGGGACGGGGAGGCTGCGAGTTTTTTCTTTGTCACTACAGTGGATGTAGGCAAGTAAACTTTCATGAGATGCCTGGGCATTCTTCGGTGGTAGTTGTGAGTCTACCAGATAAAAGTCTAAGGGTCTTCAATTTGATGTGACTGTCTTTTAGAAAGACTTTGCGCAGCCTTGTGACTTCCGGAAAGTCTTCAATGCTAAACTCTTTTTTTGGTTACAAATTCAGCTTTTGTGAAGACGTTGGAATCGCCTATAGTTTGAATTTGGGCGCGCATGGTCCCCTTAAAAAGCCTGCATGTTTTCGTTTTTGTAATGTTTAGAGGTATCAGTTTCACCACAGCATTTTTCTCTTGCCACTCCTGTTCCCCAAGGGACAATCGTTTTTATAGAAAGTTGTGATCACCTCCTGCAGGAATTTCGTTTGAGACTCCACCTTTTCGTTGTTTGGAGGTCTAAGTACATTGATTAATTTACTTTTAAAAGCCTGTCTATAAGTCACCCAGTTTGTAGTCTTAGGTCTATGTAGTAGTTTCTTTTTTTGACCGGAACTAGGTGCAGAGTAAAAGTTACGGTATTTCGAGAATGGTGATTTCGCTACAACATGCCGGTCTGTGACCAGCGAAGCCACGGTTATCAAAACCGGCGCGCTATTAATGACTTTTTGCCTTCTTTGTGTGACAAAAGTGGTATATTTTCTCAATTCAGAATTTCTAAATCGGTGGAGTATATGTACTTTAACAGACTTTTGCCCCTGGGATCGATATTCGAACTGTCTAAGCAAGTGCGGTGCTCAAGGACACTCAATAATCAGAGGCAAGCTTTCAGTACTGCAGTGCTGAATTAACATTTCCAGCTCAGAAGAAGGTAGGAGCGTTGGAGAGCCGTAGGGAAGATAGCCTGAACTAACAACAATGTCTATACATTTTATTCCCCCCTTAAGACTGGCTTTAACAGTTATCAATTTACTAAAACATAAATCTCGCATGAGTCTAACATTTACGTCATTGGAGATGTCAAATACAAGTCTTGGGAATAGACTTAGTGGAACAGTAGTATAGCACCCACGTATTCCTGTTTAAGCCTTAAATAGAGACACGGCGAACACATGGCTCTTGAATCAGGTCAATGTCGGTCTGCTCCAAGGCTACCTGCCGGCCGACAAAAGCAGAGGACAGAGCACTGTTGCAGACTAATTTGGAGCACGTTTGTTTACTTGTTTGCCTTCCTAGTACTACGATCGTTAAGGAATACCTAGGCTGTCTACAGCCATTACCTCTTACACGGCCTCGGGTACCAAGGCTGGAACTGGCTTAGTTACTTGTGGAAAAGAATTCGCGTTGAAGGCTTCGCGGGCTTTCCTAGAAATACATCTTGATCGTGCCCGCTTGAGCTTTATACATTTGTGTCATCGACACCCAGGATTAGTCTTAACTACTTGGTGTCGGCTATCCGGAAAATCGTAGACTTTCCACAGATCCGCCAGCAGTTCGAAGTTTGGATTTTTAAGTGTTTAAAAATGGTTGTCTAATCCGTAAGTTATCCCGGAACCGTGGCAACCCTTTTGACTAAGCCGCTGGATGACGTGCTTTGGGCATTTTGATGGACCGTCCTTGCTTCGTAAATGTTGCAGACTGACCCGCATATATTACGTTTCCGGGGTGTCTACTAGTAGTGGAGCCCTCCTTCAGAAAAATGAAACGGGTGGTCAGATCCTGCAGAGCTAGTTACTGAAGCAAGGCTAAATACTGTAAAGTAGAGTCTGACATTAACAATAATATGATATTAGCAGAAAATACGTTAATCGTTGAATATAAAAAAACACCAAGCCTAGTAGTAAAAACCTATAAAAAAGGCTGAGTTTTGTTGTACTTCATAAATTATTAGATATACTAGCTTAGAAGAAAGTTCCGGTGTAATATTAATATCTTTGTGTAATCACTATATGAATACGTCATAATACGATAATCCACGTCTACACTTTCGATGACCAAAAATGTGAACCTTTTCTTTCACGGC
This sequence comes from Ctenicera cuprea, assembly GCA_958336395.1. Classification (NCBI taxonomy): domain Eukaryota; kingdom Metazoa; phylum Arthropoda; class Insecta; order Coleoptera; family Elateridae; genus Ctenicera; species Ctenicera cuprea. Next base: position 25,781,427 of record OY284493.1, read on the forward strand.
TAATGTATTGAAGACCATTCTTATAACTGTTTTCAAGATTTCTTCAACAATATAATCTTATGTTGCAATCTTATAATCACAGATTTGTGAAGACAGTAAGTTATTGGCATTCAAAGTTTTACGCTTAGAGATGCGTATTCTTGGTATATTTTCTTGTTTAAAATTCAAATAACGTGGTTATTTTATATCACGTATATTTATCATCTGTGGAGTTTGTCTTCACTGAAAGATAGAGGAACACAATCAGATTGGTACGGTTATTGTTTTTGTTAATTTTAGTTATGATTTAGTTTAGAAATGTTTAAAAGGTTTAAGATATAAGACGGTTAAACTTACTTGTAATTTGCATCATTAAATGTCATTTTTGAGGGTTATGGATGTAAATGTCATATTGATACTTTGACAATTGTAAAATGGAGACAGTAGTTGATCATGCGAGATATTAGTTTAAAAATAGATCAGAGAACAAGACAAAAAAAGAGGAGTGTTGGTTAGTTACGGCTTGTCCTGTAAACAGAAAGGCAGAATTTTTGATTTCTGAAAGGAAAAGAGAAGGAAAACCAATTTTATTGAATGAAAATAGCGTTTCCTCGTTGGATAAAAGCTATAACAAAACGAATTAGAAGTATTTTGAATCATATTGGAAGAATTTAAAAGTAAGATAGTGTAAAACCAATCCAGTACGTGTTTGCAGCTACAGTGGAAGAAGGTGCATTGCATTGCAGTTGCAAGTGCACGTGCAAGTGCAGATGTAGGTGCAAGTGCAGATGTAGGTGCAAGTGCAAGTGCAAGTGCAGCTGCAAGTGCAAGTGCAGCAACTGCAATTACAATTACAATTACCGACCATGTAACGTAGAGCGTCACACCAACAATTCCTACCTTAAAAGTTAGAATTTTAAAATTGCTAGAAAAAATTTAAAGATCGGTAGATATATGAATACCAATCAAACAGAAGTTACTACGAAGGTGATCAAGAAGAAATATATTGCATTAATATGGTTATAGAGTGAAGTACCTTTTTTGATTTATCGTATAATTTAATTGTCTCGTATTCCCACCTTGCTAGTTTGACCATTTACTACTAATTACTATGTATACAACTCTTAAATGAAACTAAAACTTGTACCTATTAGGATATAGCATTGCAAAGGGAAATAGATGTATTCTACTTCAAATTTTAATATTTCAATAAAATATAAAACGATTGCACTAATAAATAGCTATACTTTGATAAATATGTAAAAAATAACTCTTTTTTGGTTTCTGGTTATTAATAAAACTTAAATTTGTTTATCAAAAGCCAACCGGGCTTACATAGTTATTTAGTTATTCGATAAGTTTTTTTCCTATCAAACAAAATGACAATAAAAGAATTAAGGTTTACAATAATTTACTAGTTTCAGGTTTTTATACGAAAACCATGCCTATAGTTACTGAGCTATTAAAAAATGTATGAAATATCAGAAACGTAAAATACTTATAAACATGGGCATCAGCAGCATTACATAATATTAGGTTTTATTCTACAACCTACATGTCTACAATAAAACAACATACTATTGTATTGTCGTTTATTTACAAACAGAATTTTTCGCAGCCATATACAAACTGCAGAACAGTGTGCAAAATATATACATAGTATAACAATAACACAATACAATTTTACAAAAATTATATATTGAAACACATTAAAATTTGTGAGTATACATTTAAGCCTAATTGTTATAAAAAATAATATAATTAGCAGAAGTTTTAGATATGAACAGTAATAGAATAGCAAATGATCAAACGTAATCCTTCTATCACTATAGTAATGCATGATCGTATAGGCACTATATCACAATAAGAAAGAAAAGATTTGGTTTCAATTATGGCTAGAATAAACCACTACATGTTTCGTTCTTATTTGAACTCATCAGGTGGACATAATTCTAACCACAATTGAAACCAAAAGCAAACAAGCAGATATATGCCAGAAAGTATAACATTAAAGAAGAATTACACTAGTAACGCCCTCTATTATGTGCGGCGAGGAAGAGTTGCAAAGCAACAAACCGGCAAAGTTGCGATCGGAACCTGCTAAGCAGGTATCTGCGATCGCATCGGCCTCTAAGCACAAAACACAGAAACGCCCGTGTGGCAAGAAATAAGAAAGAAAAGATTTGGTTTCAATTATGGCTAGAATAGACCACTACATGTTTCGTTCTTATTTGAACTCATCAGGTGGACATAATTCTAACCATAATTGAAACCAAAAGCAAACAAGCAGATATATGCCAGAAAGTATAACATTAAAGGAGAATTACACTAGTAACGCCCTTTATTATGTGCGGCGAGAAAAAGTTGCAAAGCAACAAACCGGCAATGTTGCGATCGGAACCTGCTAATCAGGTATCTGCGATCTCACCGGCCTCTAGGCACAAAACACAGAAACGCCCGTGTGTCAAGAAATAAGAAACTTTTTCTCGCCGCACATAATAGAGGGAGTTACTAGTGTAATTCCCCTTTAATGTTATACTTTCTGGCATATATCTGCTTGTTTGCTTTTGGTTTCAATTATGGTTAGAATTATGTCCACCTGACGAGTTCAAATAAGAACGAAACATGTAGTGGTCTATTCTAGCCATAATTGAAACCAAATCTCTTCTTTCTTATTTCTTGCCACACGGGCGTTTCTGTGTTTTGTGCTTAGAGGCCGGTGCGATCGCAGATACCTGCTTAGCAGGTTCCGATCGCAACTTTGCCGGTTTGTTGCTTTGCAACTTTTCCTCGCCGCACATAATAGAGGGCGTTACTAGTGTAATTCTCCTTTAATGTTATACTATATCACAATATTTCAATACTTTATACATTAGTGAAATACTGTAACTATTTATATAAAATTACATTTGGGGATAGGACAGTGCAATAATCAAATACATACATAACATAAAAAGAATAGCAAGGTATTAATTTCTCTCAATGGGAACTTCTAGATATTTTTTGTTGATTATTTCTAAAACTGTTGGTTCTAATTTATTACCTTCCACATAAACACGTTTAAGTGATTTCAAATTATCAAACATTTGTGGATTTAAATCAGTGATACTGTTGTTTGCTAAACCAAGTTCAAATAAATTATCAAGTCCATCAAACGTTGTTGAATTCAATTGTTTCAATTTATTGTTGTCTAAATGGAGACTCCATAACTTTTTAAAGTTTTTGAATGCATCAGGTTGTATTGTTTCGATTTTTCCTTCTTGTAAATCCAAGAATTTCAAATTGGGTGCATCAGTAATAGTTGAACTAGTTAAAATTTGTATATTATTACCACCAAAATATAAACTGTTAAGTGACTTTAGGGGTTTAAAAATACCAGATGGCAATTCGTTAATGTTGTTATTTGATAGATCTACGTCTTCTAAGTTAGGAAGCAAAGAAAACGCGTTACTTTCTAAATGTCCCAATTGATTTCCGTCCAAACAAAAGTAGCGAAGCTTAGAAAGTGGTTCGAGTACTTCAGGGTTTATAAATTTAATTTGATTCTGACCTATGTCTAAATATTCCAAATGATTCAAACCAGTAAATGTACCACTTTTCAATTCCTTTATTTTATTTTCATCCAAAGAAAGCCAGTTTAATCCACCAAGAACCTGAAACACCCCGGGTTCTATCTCATCAATTTCGTTCTTTTTCAGAGATAGATGATGTAAGTTATTCAAACCGTTAAATGCGCCAACTCGTAAACTACTTAATTTAGTATTTTCGACATACAGATGCCTTATTCCATCAAGTCCAAAAAAGGAATTTCTTGGCAAGTTTGTAATTTGGTTGTTCTCCAAAAACAGATAACTTAATTTAGACAAATCTTTGAAGCTCTCAGGCAACAAACTCGTAATGTTACTATTCTCTAGTGTCAAATAATCAAGGGAAGACAATCCATTGAGTATTCCGGGTTCTAAAGTATTTAAATTGTTATTAGCGAGATACAGCGTCTGAAGATGGTTAAGATTCTTAAAAATGTCGTGTGCAATGTGTTCAATTTGATTGTCAGACAAAAACAATTGTTTTAATTTTAAAGGACCGTCAAGAACTCCTCTTTCTAAAACAGTTAAGTTGTTTTTGTTTAAATAAAGACTCTTCAAAGCATGAAGATTTTGAAAAATACCAGGTTTAAGATTTGTAATGTTATTTCCCCTAAGAATCAAGGTTTCTAACTGATTTAATTCCTTAAAAGTGTCGTTGTTTAATAAATGTAAGTGATTATACTCTAAATTCAGAATATTGATAGCTTGAAGATTATTTAGCGAACCTAATTCAATGTTTGATAGACCATTATCGCCTAGGTAAAGTTCTTTTAATTTTATTAACCCTTTCAAACTTTCGACGGTTAGCGATTCAATGTTATTGTTGCTCAGGTTAATGATAGTCAATTCAGTATTGGCTTCAAATAAACCGTTTGGCAAAGTCCTAATGCGATTACTATTTAAACCAATTTCTTGCAACTTTTTCAACCCGTTAAACAATTCTAACTCAACATTAGATATTACATTATGTGCCAAATCTAGGCTTTCTATTTGCGACAGATTTTCAAAGAAATTAACAGGTAGTGTACTAATTTTATTTTTAGATACATCAAACTTTTTCAAGTTATGTAGGTTTTCAAACAAACTATGGTCTAATTCTTCAATATTATTACTACTTAGATCGAGTATGGAAAGTGAGGCTAAATCTTTAAATAACCCCGGTGGTAACACCGACAAAGAATTCTTGGATAAAAACAATTCCTTTAAACTATGCAGCCCTTTAAATAAATTTTCATCTAAAATTTTGAACTTATTGTCATCTAAACGTAATTTTGATAAGAGTGAAATATTTTCAAAAATATTGGTTGGAAGCTGCTGTATTTTGTTATCAAATAATTCTAATACGGTTAGTCGATTCAAATTTTTAAAAGCTCCAGCATTTATCTCATTTAGATTATTACTGTGTAAATCTAGTTTTTTAAGAGAATTAAGATCATCGAATAAACCCTCTGGTAAACCACTAATTTGGTTCTCAAAAAAAGCAAAGTCTGTTAATTTACCGAGTCCATTAAATGTTTTACTATCTAGTCTATTTATTGAATTAGAACCAATTCGTATTTTTTGCACAGAAGTAAGTTTTTCAAAAAGTCCAGCTGGTAAATTGGAAATACTGCTTTCAACTATTTTAATTATCTGTAAATGTTGTACATCTTCAAATGTTGCTGGATTCAAATAATCGACTTGACTTTTCTCTATTTCCAGTTCCTCTAAGTCATCTAGTTTAATTTGATATTTCTCCTCAGCCTGTTGAATGCCGTTTTTTAGTTGCTCGATGGAGTTTACTTTTCGGCACGATAATGCTTTCCAAAACCTAAAATAACATTCCGTCGGAGAATCTTGACTAGAATTAACCAGAAGTTGCATGACAACGAATAGAATCCATTTTAAAAATGTCGTCGGCATCATTTTGGGCTGAAAAAACAATTCAGTTTAGGATAACTTATACCGTCTGTCTATAAAGTAACCCCCCCCCCCCCCCAACAAACTTTTGAACGACTTGATATTTTACCACAACATTTGGTGTGCTTTAATAGAAAATGAAATACTATTTTCTAGCCAAAAATAAAATTCTGTGTCATTCAAAATGGCGACTGGGCGCCATTTAAAAATTTTTTTTTAATAGAGAAGGAGGTCGAGTGACACCTCATTTAAAAGGTCTTTTAGTTTTGCGTCTAATCCTAGAGTTTAAAAAAATATATTCAGTCATAGCAAAATGGCGGATTTCAAACAAATGGACTCGCTTATTTCAAAATTGTAATGATTTTTTTATCCAGTAGTCCACTTTTTCATTTGCAGGCCAAAATTTTCCCAGAAATATCTCAGGTGGCTGGAAATAATTATAGGCCTGTTTCTGACTTTCTCAACTGACATTTTCTTGGAAGATGGATTGGTAGACGGGGGCCTGTAGAATAGCCGGCTCGCTCCCCAGATTTAACTTTCTTAGATTTTTTTCTATGGGAATATCTGCAATCGAAAGTGTACAGAACCCGTCCAGAAACAATTGAAGAGCTGGAGCAACGCATTACAGAAGTTTGCAGAAATGTCAATCCAGAAACTTATGAAAATGTAAGGCAGGAATTTCGGCTTTTTATGTGCCAAGAAGTGAGTGGTGAAAATCTTGACCACTTAATTTAATTTCTTTTTGCTTTAATTCTTAGTTTTTTTTTAAATAGACTTCTTTATCTTCAAACATTGTCATTTTGTTATGGCTTATGAATCAGGCCCAGAACTAAAAGACCTTTCCAATGAGGTGTCACTCGACCCCCTTTCTATTTAAAAAAAAAACTTTAAAATGGCGCCCAGTCGCCTTTTTGAATAATACAAAATTTAAATATGGTCTAAAAAATAGTATTTAATTTCCCATTAAAGCACACCAAGTTTTGTGGTAAAATATCAAGTCGTTTAAAAGGTAATAAGGGCGAGGAGGTACTTTATAGACACAGTGTATTTGTTTTGGCAGTATGACGTTCTATTGTTTAAATAATATCCGCATTAAATTCATTACAAAAGCAAATAAGTTTTCAGACTTTTGTTTTGATTTTCAGAATTTTCTAATTTTAAAAACTTTCAAAATTTCGAAATTATTTGGCTAATACTTCAAAATTTTCAACAAATATCAAAATTATCAAATTTATTAAAATTTACACAAATTTCAGTATTATAATAATTTTAAATTTCTCAGATTTTTTACTTGTTTTCGTACCTTAAGATATGCAAATGTGACTGGCTGACCTAAACAGGTCTTTGAAGGTAGATCAGTAAATGTAATTAGACCTCGTAACATTGGAAAGGTGTAATCTCGAACGAAACTCCTGCAAGGGGTGATTACTTAACACTCGAAACATTCCGAAAAGAAAATCGCAGGCTCTATAACAGGGCAATGCGCAACTTCAAATAGTCTGAGACAGCTTTACACGGTCCCAAAGTCTTTACAAAAGCTTTATACCTAGCCAAAAAGGACTGTCTGGGAAGGACTTTTGCGGAAACATCGAAGACCTTTCTGAAGGCGCAAGACAACGCAAACCTCTTCAAAAGGAAGCGCAGAGTTCCACCGCGTTATACAATTAAGGTACGGGACTACTTGCATAAAATTTTCCCAAATAGACAGATTGGTAGAGGAGGACCTATGAAGTGGCCAGCCAGATCCCCGGATCTCACACTTCTTGATTATTATTTATGGGGGTACTTAAAAAGTAAGGTAACCATAGGCGCCGGGTTTTTGAATTCTCAGGGGGGGCTTAATAGAAATGCGCCGCAAGCGAAATTTTTGAATTTTTCAAGGTCAAACAGTCTTAAATTAAAAGTTAGGAATTTGTGTTAAATTATATTGCCTTGGAAAAATAGGTTTCGTGGGCACAAGTTTTCGATTTTTTGCTTTATTTGTTAAAAAATGTGGTATTGCTTATTGCATACTGATTTTGTAGGAATTTAACAGAAATAAGTAAATATGTTGTACTCCAATGGTTTTGAAACGCGTTATTTTAAGTACATATTTTCATAAAAAAAAACGAACAGTAAATCTAATTAGAAACATAAAGTAACAAGAAGGACATTACTACACGAAAACAAAACTTACTCTACAAAGAAAGTACTTCGTCTCACTTCTGTCTTGGCGATAAATGAATTTACAATTTTGTTTATATTTAAATCTGTATTTTGGTTTCTGTGAATATGAAGTAGAGCGAAATCATTAAGTCTTCTTTGTACCATAGTTGACCTTAAATATGTCTTTAACCTTCATAGAGCTGAAAACGATCGCCCTGCGCTATACGAAGATACAGGAATCGTTAATGCTACTTTAATAAATTTAACAAATCCGATTTTTTAAACGCAAAAAATATCAGGGGGGGCTGTGCCCCCCCCCCCCCCCCCCCGATAAGTTTCTGGGGGGGCTTGAGCCCCGGAGCCCCCCCGTATTCGGCGCCTATGAAGGTAACTACAAATAGACCTAACAATGTGAAAGAGCTGAATGAACGAATTCGGCAAGATATACGTTTAACAACACCAGCAATTCTTGAAAATGATTTATAAGAATTTGCATTTTGCTCATTGCCAGTCTGTAAACGGGCATAAGTTTAAAGAGTTTATTTAAATTAGTTTTATGTATGAATAAAATTCATTTTGTAATTTGTGGTCGTTATTTAATTCTACCGTAATGTATTTTTCGTCTACATAATTTTCTTACGCAGTCGCTTAAAATTTTTTTACTATTGTAAAGAGAAGTATCATCTCTATCAAATCACACAAGAAAAGCAATGCTGTTTTAAAAAAAATATGATAACGTCACTAACTATAAACAAACTGGCAAAACAATGTATGGCCATTGAATGTCTGTTTTAAACTACGCCCAGGGGTTTTTGCGTTTAGTTTAGATTTACGTTTTTAATTAATTTATTCCATATTTAACGTGGGCACTGTATACTACGAGTATAGCCTTTGATTCATTACTAGACCGATATTTGCTGAGGACGCTTTGAAAACACATGCGCTTTCAATCCTTTATCAAGATATGTTTGAGTAAAGACGATAATTGGACAAATAGGTATTGAACTATTAAAAAACAAAGCTAGGCGATCATGCGGACTAAATAAATAAGCTAAGAATTAACAGTTAAAACAATATAACTCTACTTTCTAAAGAAGTAGTCAAAAACCAAATTTACTCAAGTATTTGGAACTAGTGTTACAATAACATGCTTGAAACAAACAATTTGTGGTTGTTGCGTTTACACTAACCACCTCGCATTTAAGAATATGCCTAGTGGAGCACGGGGCCAAACCGCCCGTTTGTTATTACCGTGTGTCGCCAGCGAGTCTGCGACTGGAGCGTGCGTGATATGATCAACTCGATGTCCGCGGGTCCACCACCCACCACTAAAGTTTAGACACTCTCTCCTTTATGTATTAGACTAAGAAAATCCGCGCTCCGCTGCACTACCTACTTTATTTGTTTATATATTGTTAAAAAAGAAACCGTATGAGGCGTAGCCCAGGGATTCCGTTTAATTTAATTTGTTATCTGATCATTCTTGTTTTAGTTTCTGTATTAATACTTATGTCGACACAAATAAATTTTGGTCTGTTATATGTTTTGATTATATTTGCAAACTTATTTCCACATATGTAAAAATTATTGATATTGGAAAAGAAGAGAGAAGAGAAGTGTGGAAAGAGAAGTGTGGGACGAAGAAGGACTTCATGGATGAAGAATCTGAGAGATTGGTGCGGAAGAAGTAGTGTTTCCTTGTTTCGAGCCGCAGCAAACAAAGTACAGATGGCGCCTTTGATCTCCGACCTCCGATAGGAGAGGCATTCTAAGAAGAAGGAAAAGAAAGTCCTATGACGTCATCGATCAAATGCAATAAACAAAAGAAACTAATAATGAACTATGTGGCCTGCTTTTGCACTGAAATTATTGTATTTAAGTTATTTTATAATAAAATTAGTATTAATTATTAGTTTTATCTTACTTTAAGACATTTTCAGTTAACAACCTAACCTTAAACTAACAATTTTTCTGCTATTCGATAGATAAAGCATTCGAATTATTTGACTCACTAAAGCAAAATGTCAAGAAATTTGTTTTTGGTTTTATATAGTTTGTAGCGTTCAAAAGATCCAACGTAAAAATACACAAAACTTAAAAATTTTAATTTAATTACTATTTTCAGCAAAGTGAGGTACTGATATTAGAAAACCTTTGATGCTATAGTACAGCAGTAATTTTTAAAATATAAAGACTGTCAAAATTGAAGCTTTTTAATGTTTTGAAAAATAAATATTTAAAAAAAACGGGAACGCTCTTTTTTATATCTTGGGTTCTTAGAAAGTTAGGAATTAGTAATATTTCGAATGAAAATATATGGACCCATCGGTTATCAAACTATATCGAGATATCTCGAAAGGTCACAGAAAACCATTCGAATGATTTAACGATTTCTGTTTTGTCCATTTCGGAAGCGGGTGTTGAAGCGATACCGCGTACAGTAGCCAACTGCAAATGCCCAATGCACATACATGCTACGGTGACTTAACCAGTCGTGGTATTATGATGCAAAAACACTAATGGAGACAGAATTTCCGAGATGTGATTGCATTTCCCGCGCAAGCACAACGAGATAAAAATGTTTTGACTTCAACGTTCGTATATTACAGATCACAAAACACCTTACTGATAGTAGCAATAGCAAACACAGCAGTTTTCACTGCCCTGTATTGTTTCTCGTGGTCATTTCAACACAGGGTCGTATTTGAAAATTTTAGTATTGCTCTAAAAAGCATAAATAATAAAAAGTATGAAAATACAAAAAAAAATGTATTAATATTTAGAATAATACTGTGTTACTGTTGATAAAAACAAGTGGTACATTTCACAAAAAATAACTAAAATCGATTATTTATATAAAATTAATAATCGGATATTGATTTTGTTCCTGGTCTTATTTAAAAAAAATAATTGATTTATGAAACAGAAAAATGTATCCACTTTCGCTATTTATAAAAATATTGGCGAAAAAGCAAGCCGGAATTAGCGAAAATATGTGTTGAAATAATTAATAAAAATACTATTCATAGCTGAACGTTTACGCTGTTTCGCCGAGTGGAAAAAGGAAAGACGATGAGAACGATAATTTCTTCATAGGAGCATTTGAGAAACAAGCGGAGAACGTTTTTGCTAGTGTTTACCGCAAATACACATCCGAATGATTTTATCCGAATGAATCTTTGATTTATAAATGAATTCGATTGGCAATTATTCGATTATGCTTATGCATTATGGCAAATGATTCTTTAATCACAGCTGAATAAGATACTACTACTTTCTTCTAACTATACAAGTATTTGTGTAACTTACAATACGTAGTTGAATTAATATCCAAATTTTGCAAAATTCGATTGCAATACTATTTGTAACAGTTTCCGTGTTTCAAACAATTCAGTCATTTACACACAGAGTACATATTGATAATAAATTTTGTATAGTATCAGCAGTTTAATAGTTCCTGCAAACTAAAAATTTAGCCCCTGATAGCTGATCTGATTCTAGAGAAACATCAAACGTGAAACTCAATAGAAAAATCAAACATGATTTGGTAGTAGCATCTTCAGTGTGCTAAATGTCGAAAAAGATGCTATTTCGCACATATGTTTATTGTATAAACTGTTGTTTTAGTTTTAAACGACAGAACTACACTCAAATTTATGAAAATTTGTTTATAATCACCTTGTATGTTTGAAATGGGATAAACTATGAAAATAACACTTGCAAAATTCAAAATTAAGGATACATTTTTGAAAACTCAAGGTTTTACGCATATGATGAAGACGTAACATTGTTTTTTTTGCGATGCTAGCAAATAGTAGTACGTCGGCAGATGTCGATGCCCAATTTCAGATCTTTTAATAAATTGTCATGCGACAATTCATTTAATAAAGACGGATTTTAAAATATAAAATAGCTAAAGTGTGGACTTCGAGTGGACTTTCCCATACTAAAACTTATCGTATTTGCAAAAGTGTAGATTTTATAATTATAACCTTCCATTCCATCCATCCAAATTCATAGAAAGCGCCACAGTGAAATTATAGCTTTCAAAGAAAACAACAAATTGTAGCCAATACTAGATACTAATACTTGACGTTGCCATATTTGCAAAAGTGTAACCTTTAATAATTTTAACGTTGAACAGTTAACCGAGTATTAGATTTCTAAGAAAAGAAGCAGCGAGAATTTTAATTTGTGATAGCCTGTTCAATTGATTTCCATACCGTAACTCTATCTCTATAAGCAGCGACTACCTGCACCAAAGCAAAGAAAGCGCCTGCCGCCGCGCCTATCGGCGGATTACCAATTCCGCTTCGGATATCGAACAAAAATTGCTATATTAGCTTTATTTGAGAAGTCATCAAAAATATGCAAAATTGAAAAAGATATTTTTAAACTAGAGCTAACTGATTGGCGTAGTTAAAATCACGTAGCTGCCGGAAAACGCGTTGTTGACATTGAGTCAGTCTTGAAAAGTATCGTTTTTTTTCCTTAATTTTTAAAGTAATCAAAATTTCTTGCACATCCTAATAAAGTAGTTCAGATAGTCTATCGAATTGATAAAAGTTTATAACGATCGGCGTTTGCGCTTTTAAATAAATCAATTTTAAATTTTTCAAAAATTCCTGGAAAGCGTCAGAGTAAAATTTGGGAAATAAATAAAAAACAAATTTGTAGTTTAATACAAGCGCTATGGGTTCCGAAAGTTTAACAAATAATCGTGTGGACAGTTTTTGAGAAATTGTTTTTTAAAAACTTTCAAAATTTTGAAGCGATATTTTTCGGATTTTTTAAATTAATTTTATTTCATTGTATACTACCTAAGAGTAGGCTCTCAACCTCTCTCAAACAAGTGGTGGCTGATTCCGATCAGATTACTACTTTTTGAGTAAATGAACGTCAAAATCGAAATTTTCAAAAAGCTGTAGCGGCCGCTATTTTAAAGCTAGAGAGTTTTGTAAAAAGTTTTCGATTTGCTTTAAGATTTTCTCTCAGATTCCGTGCTCAAAGTTTTTGTTTTAGAAAAAAACGCTACAAAGAAACATGTCTAACTTCCGTTTCCGGTTTTGGAAATTTTTGAAAAGCTTAACTAGAAGTATAGTTTTTGATATACCTCTTGATTTAAAATTTCATTAAACTCGGTCAAGTACTTTCGCCTGTAGAGGCGTCATCCACACACCCACCCACAGACCCACACACCCACAGAGAGACATTTTGTAAAAACTACTTTTTTGGGTTCCTTGGGCCCCAAAATGTATATTTCCGTTAAAATCTAGATTTAGAAATTTTCATGAAATTAATACTTCTATATACCGAAGGTATAGAAAAGTAAAAACTATAGAGAATTGCAGAGAAAAGAAAATATGTTATTTTTCTTAACTTCCCATACCTTCGGTATAGGAAATGATTGCGTTCATGGAAATTTTAAAAATTTAGGTTGTAATGGAAATGCACGTTTTGGGGTTTAAGACACCCAAAACAGTGGTTTTTAAAAAATGTCTGTTTGGGGGTGGGTGGGTGATTGTGTGTGTGAATGGGTGACGCCTCTGAAAGCGAAAGTACTGAACCGATTTTGATGAAATTTCAAATCAAGAGGTATATCAAAAAGTTGTAGTTCTAGTTAAGCTTTTTAAAAAAATCCGAAACCACAAACGGAAATTACACATGCTTTTTTGGCAGCGTCTTTTCCAAAACAAAATTAAAGAAATTAAGCTCTGTACCTGACAGAAGAACTTAAGGCTAGTCGAACACTTTTTCGCCGAACTCTCTAGCTTTAAAAAGCCGGCCGCTACAACTTTTTGAAAATCTCGACTTTAACGCCCATTTACTCAAAAAGTAGTTATCTGGTCGAGATTTCCTACAACTTGTTTGAGAGCCTTTTCTGCTTAGTATACGATGAAACTAAATTAATTTCGAAAATCTGAAAACGATCGCAATAGCGCTTCTTCAAAATTTTGAAAATTATCAAAAAATTCTTATTCCAAAACTGCCCTCACGATTTTTTTTAAAACTTTGTGGGTTGTTATAACGGAAGATTGGATACAATTTAATGGTTTTCTAAAAGCTATAATTTCACTGTGGCGCTTTCTATGAATTTGGATGAATGGAATGGAGGGTTGCCTATATAGCTTGCTTTCTTAGAAATCTAAGAGTCGTAGTCGGTGAAATGTACAACGTTATAATTATAAAATTTACACCTTTGCAAATACGGTAAGTATTAATATTTAGTATGGGAAAATCCACTCGAAGTCTACACTGCAGCTTTTCATAAGATGAGTGAATGGTCACAGATAACGTGTTGTTTTTAAATGCTCACAAAATTTCATTAATAGGTATCGTTCATGACAAATATGTTTTGTAATAATAATAATAAGCGTATTAGTTAAATAAACTGATACCGTTTGTAGCGTATTTTATCACTTATCAGACTACTATTATACTACTATAATGTTGAAGTAAGGTAAATAATTAACAACATATAAATTGAAAACTTACAGAAATGGTTAGCCTTGCTTGTTGTGATACACAAATTAGTAGAAAGACTAGCTTAAAACAAGATCCCAGGGTCATATAAATATCTTCACTTAATCAATATACAAAGTTGCCATAAAGCGATAAGTTATTCCAAAACAAGTTTTAAATGTGAAATTTGTCTAAACTATTTGGTTTATCGGGAATAGGATTAATGTTATTTCTTAAAATTATTATTTGGGTTAATTAGTTTTTTGTTAATACAAGAGATGTGAAACATGTTTTCCATGAACGAACGTATCGTAACTATTATTCTAAATACAATTCGAAAATCAATTATTCATTTAGTACGGATTTCTAATTGAGAGCCCTTAGAAATTTTTAATTCTAAAACTTGAATTTCCTATTGATCAAACATATTTGTGCTAAATTCAGAAACAAACGTTTCTTTTTATTCTGGGGATTTTAAAGAGATGAAATGTTTTTAAAGTAGAAACTGTAAATTCAAGAAAACTTCAAAAAAATAAATCATTTTGAAACTGTCACTGAAATCACTACCAATTATTTTTTCCATTAAATTTCATTGCAAAGTATTTCAGTTATCTGTTTACTAAATTTGGATCCGACGTACATATTTACGCGCACACTACATTAATCTTATATGGCTTAGTGTGTAACAGACCACCCACGCTTTTACGGCCAAACTACTAAATCTAGATAGATGGCGTAAAAAATTTGTTATATAAATCGTATACGAGTTATTCAGTAAAAACATTTATAAATTGATTGAAGCTCTGGAAATGGTAGTTTGGGGGAGCCGGCTAGGAGGGTTCCTCGAGAATTTAAAATATGAAAGTACGACAAATCATACCTCATTTAAAAGGTCTTTTTAAACACAACAACTTAAAAAATGGATAATATCGATAGCTCAAACCACTACAAATAAGCGGTCAGTAATATAAAAAAACGACCATTAAATAAACGTTTTCCTAACGCACATGAACTATTATACCAAGGAAACCGGTACTGATCGTTGATGTCCATTAAATCAGCTTTCCAACGATGTACCACATGAGGACAAAAAACAAATGTGAGTACCCCTTCTTCACCTCAAAAAAGCGGGAACATTCAAAAGACATTATTTCAAAAATATTATATGAGATGAAGGATCAAGTGATACCTCATTTTAAGGTACCCATTAAAATGAACAACTTTTCCTTTTGCTTTTTTGATATCTCTTATCGTTACAAAATGGAGGCTTTATTTATAAAAATGTACTTCTCATAGTATCGGATAAGTCGCTCTACTGCATTTAAGGCAGTGAAAATTTTTTGGATTTATAAAATTTATTTATGCACGGATGTATCATAAATTGATAATTATACACGAACTTCTTTGTCATAAATGTCTTTTTATAGCCCATGGACTTCTCTATTGCCCATGGGCTATAATGAAACGTCAAACAACGATATCATACCTAATAGAAACAGTTTAAACACTTGCAAAATGAAAAACTGAGATTTTAGGCAATATGGCTACCGATGTTTACCCGCTACCATAGTTACGCTTCAAATCTCAAATTTAATCAAAGCAATGCTAGATGTGGGTGGAAAATTCAATTTATTTTATAAAAATTTTTAATTTATTTTAGAAATATTTTAAATTAAAAAATCTTTATCCGTGCATAAAGTTGTGTATGTACCACGGGCGTAACTTGCTTTTATGGCCTTCGACGTGTTCTTAGCCCTCGGCTGCCTTCCCGGGCTCAAAATTACGTCTCACGCCATAAAAGCCTCTTTACGCTCTTAATACATAAATAACTTTTATTGAAGTTGCGAAGTTGCCAACGATATACTACATTATAAAATTTAAAAGCTTTTTATCGTTGCACTGAAACTCAACGCAAGAGCGTCATGTAACTGTACAAAGCTTAAGAAAGTTTGCCACACAAAACATATTAGGTAATTACAGTAAACCATCGAAGCTTACTTCTTACCAATGGTTTTAGTCTTATTTTTGTTTTATTTTAATGTTAATTCCGTTGCGGCATTTTGAGTAAACGTAAGCGCCGATTTTTACTTTCTCATACCTTCGGTATGGGGAAGTACCTATTGACTTCATGAAAATTTTAAAAATCTAGATTTTAACGGAAATACACGTCTTGGGACTAAAGGAACCCAAAAAAAAATTTTTTTAATGTCTGCTGTGGGTGGGTGGATGTGTGTGTGTGTGACTCTACAGGCGAAAGTACTGGACCGATTTTGATGAAATTTTAAATCAAGAGGTATATCAAAAATTGTAGTTCTAGTTAAGCTTTTCAAAAAAAATTCAAAACCGGAAACGGAAGTTAGACATGTTTCTTTGTAGAGTCTTTTTCTAAAACAAAATTTTGAAAATTTGAGCATGGAATCTGAGAGAAGAACTTAAAGCAAATCAAAAACTTTTTTACAGAACTCTCTAGCTTCAAAATGGTAGCCGTTACAACTTTTTGAATATTTTGACTTTAACGACCATTTACTCAAAAAGTAGTTTGCTGATTGAGATTAGCTACCACTTGTTTGAGAGCTTTTCCTAGGTAGTATACGATGAAATGGAATTTATTTCGAAAATCCGTAAAACATCGCAATGACGCTGCTTCAAAATGTTGACAATTTTCAAAACAAAATTTCGCAAAAACTGCCCACACGTTTTTTTTTAACTTTTTGAACCAGTAGAGCTTGCATTGAACTACAAATTTTGTTTAACTTATCTCCCAAAATATACTCTGGCGCCTTACAGGACTTTTTGAAACATTTGAAATTGATAATTTCCCAAATAAAGCTAATATAGCCATTTTTGTCAGACATCCGAAGCGGAATTTGCTATCCGGCGATAAGCGCGGGCTTTGGTGGTGCAGGTAGTCGCTGCTTCTATGGGTAGAGTTACGGTACGGAAACCAATTGAACAGGCTGTCGCAAATTCAAATTCCCGCTGCTTGTTTTCTTAGAAACTAATACTCCCTGAACTGTACACCGTTATATTTATGTTACACTTTTGCAAATACGGCAACGGCAAGTATTAGTATGTATCTAATATTGGCTACAATTTGTTTTTTAAAGCTTTGATTTTACTGTGGCGCTTTCTAGATGGATGGACTGGAAGGTTATAATTATAAAATTTACACTTTTGCAAATACGATAAGTTTTAGTATGAGAAAGTCCACTCGAAGTCCACACTTTTTTTGATTCAATTTTCTAATTCAGTTTTCAATATTGTTTTTCTGGTTCATTACAATTATTTTTAAGATCCATGAATTATACTAATGCAGAAGCATGTTGATTATCCTAGGCGAATGTCAACGAAACACGGCAGCCGCCGAACGAGTATATGCAGAAAGATATCCTGAGCCTCAACACCAATCCCGGGAAACCTGTAGCTGTTTATGGAAACTAATTCGGAGCAATAGTCACGTTTAGAACCCCCCCCCCGCCCTAAATAAAAACACTATGAAATTAAAGACCTGTCAGGTCTGAAACAGAGGCGAATGTGCCAGCCGCTTGTACAAATTAATCGCGATGTTATAAAACCGTATAATATCAAAACTAAAGAAGTTACACAATCAAATACCTTGGCGTAGTTACTCTGCTAATTAGATAAATTAAAAGCTTTTAATACAACTTCAAATTACAGTAATTCAATTCTCAAAGGCCATGCGGTGTCGATCAAAGTTCACAAAATCCGACAAAAGTTTTTGAGAAAAGATAAACGAAAAATTCAATACTTCAACAATATCTTGTCTCATGAAGGTAAGGAATTTTCTCTGAATAATCCATATACATAAATGATTGATTAGAAACTTTCATAAAACGTCAAAAACTTCAACGGTGGTTTGAAGGAACTCAAAAACTACAAAATAAGAGCGGGAAAAACCACACTAGAAATTCAAAAAGTACTAAACTAAACAACCAAGACGCACAACAAGCCATCTAATTAACAGTAGTAAAAATAAGCTATAAATGACCTTGTCTTCAACAGACAATTTAATTTATTCAATAAGTGGTTTTCCAACAACTTACTGAACTTCAGTCAAAGTAATTAAGACCAGTCAAAATTTTCTGACTTTGTGGAGCTCTAACCTCGCGAGACTCAAACCTTGTGAGGCTCTGACGTTGTAAAAATCTAACCTTGTAAGGTTCCAGAACCCTCCACTCTCCCCTACTTGTAGGTGTTAGTCGTGAAGGCACAAATTTTGAATGTGTGTAATGGAACCTACCTGTTATGTTTCTCTTTTGGTTTTCAATTTTTTCTCCCAGTTACACTGAAGAGGAGCAATAACTCCGAATCATCGATGTCTGTAGCTAAGTCGTCGTTTTTAGTTTTTAGGGGTTTATAGGCATTTACTTATTTCGTTTTATACTTCCTTATGTTTTATTGCGCAATTATTATCATCTTTTGATTATTCATACTTGCCCCAGTGGTGTGGTCCTTGACGTAGTATTCTCATCTGGGTCGATTGGCCTTTTGTCCTGCAAGTTGTGCGTGTTAGTCATAAATGCATAAATTTGAGATGTGTCTTGGTGTACCGTTCTATTTATTTTTTGTATCTTTTTCTTCGAGCTACGCCACACTAAAGAGGAGCAATAACTCCGAAACATCGATCTGTAGCTGCGTCGTCGTTTTTGCTTGTTAGCGGTTTATGGGCTTATTTTTTTTAAATATTATTATATTTTTTAACGCGCAATTGTTATCTTTTGATTTTATACATATACATGATGTATCAAATTGCGTGTTAACAATGGGGATCTCGCTTATTTGACGAGATACGACGATGGTTAAATTAGAAAAAAGATGTTAGACATATCTTGCTTAGTTTCTGAAAGAACTGGAATAAACTGAAATTTTTTCATATTTAAACAGAGTTTTTAATTCTGATTTCAAGGATGTGTTACACTTTGCAGTTTGTTTAAGTTTTGAACTTTTATTGCAGAAAATAAAAATTTCATGAGTGGGCCATGAAATTTAATTTATTTTGAAAAAATTCTAGTAGGCCATGAACTGATAGAAATCAAATAAAACACTACTTTTATTTACTTATACTTTTAGATATATTAGGTACGCAAAAATTTCAGCAAACTTTGTTTTGAGCGTAGGCAGCAGGTTATCTTATTTTTTTATTAAAACAAATGAATGACAAGTTTTCTAACACACAATTTACTAAAAATTCCAATTGCAGTTTTTATGTTTGCAACTGACATAACAAATTTGAATAACAGGTTTAATCAATACAACAATACAATAACACTAGAACTGCACTAATTCAAACAATAATTAAGTGAATGGTCAAAACATTTGACACCTTTGTAAAACATGCTCAGAAGCTCGTCCAAAATAAACTCTCTAATCTTTGTGTTAGTAACTGTGTCATTCATTTGTTTTGGTAAAAAATAACTTAACCTGCTGGCTACGCTCAAAATAATGTTTCATGTAATTTTCGCGTACCTAATGTATCTAAATGCCAAAGTAAATAAAAATGGTGTTTTGTTTTACTTCCATTAGTTCATGGCCTACTGGAATTTTTTCAAAATACGTTAAATGACGTGGTCTTCCATGGCACTCATGAAATTTTTATTTTCTGTAATAAAATGCTCACAACTTAAACAAAATCCAAAGTGCAACACATCGTTGAAATCGGAATTAAAAATTCTATTCAAATATGAAAAATTTAAAACGCCCACCATGAGAAAAACAGTTGACAGTCGAAAATGAGCAATGGTAACAGTTCTACCAAATCTAATCAAAAATTTAGATTCAGGATGAAAAAGAGTCCTAATAATGCGTTAACTAAAAATATGTAATGTAAATGACAAATGAGTTCAAAACAAAAAATCCAAAACTTCAGTTTTCTTTAGTTTATTCAGAAACTAAGCATGATAGCTCCAATTTCTTTTCAGATTATTAGTGGGCATAAAATTCCACAACTTTTCTCTAATTTAACCATCGTCGTATCACAGTATACTTATTCATACAGTAGCGAAAGTAAAGGTCATTTATGGTATTTATAGTACCAAGCGGCGAACAAGTTACACTAAAGTTTGACAGCTAACGGTAGTAGTGTTTCTCTGCTTTTTGAACGTTACAAGAACAATTTTCAAGTTGTTTGCCAGTGTTTTTATAAAAATTTGATTAGTGATATACCAATATATTATGAGAGTCTCGAAAGGAAGCGCATGTTCCTCCGTAAACTGCGAAAACAACAAAGGAAAGAATCCTAACCGTAGTTTTTTACATTTCCCAAAGATTCAAAAAGGTAATAAATTCTGATAAATATTAATACATTAAAGTTTAACTTTCTCGTCGTTTTAGATCAAAACAGGGGGTTGTAAACTGTAGACGTGAAGATTTACGTGAAAAGGAGGTGGGATATTTGAATAAAAACCACTTTGTGTACGCTGTATTTTGAAGATTCGCAGTTTATAAATGTTAATAAATCATATTACTGGCATTATCTTTGTATTATTTAAAAACCATTATATAATGTAGCTCATAATTTTTCTGTTTTGCTTATTAAAAATATGGTAACAACAACGAACTGGATTGGAATTTAAAACCCGCCATAATTTAAACGATAGTTTAACTTCTCGACCGCTTGGAGCACCACTAGTTACAGCTTACCAGGCGTTGTGTGGGCGCTTTCGCTACTGTGTAAATAAGTATGCTGTGGTCGTATCTCTTCAAATAACGAATCTAGAATGATAGCTATTAATACAAGTGAGATTACGAGCGGCAGCGAGTGTCGTAATTCAAACGAGTGTATTAATAGCCAATGGCTATTAGCCATATTATATAAGAGTTGCATACACAATTTTTCTACGACTAGTTAATTTGAAAAAAAAATTCATTAATAAAATTTTTTGAACATTATACTAAAAAAAAACTCGAACTGTTTTGCAATGTTAACTGGGAAATGTCTAGACCTTTTGTAATCATGGTTGCCAAAAACAATGCTTTGCTGCTATTGGTCAGTTTGCGTCATTTCATAACCAAAATCTGTATATTAATGGGTATCATTACAGTATAGGCAGTGCACACTTAACAAGTAAATTAAAACATGGTAGTAGAAAAAAACTATTCTGTTTCTGTTTATTTATAAGCAAAAATTACTGCAAACATTGAACTGCATTAAAATCTTAAAATATTTACACAATTATAACTACAACACAAAACATTTTTAACATCTGAAATTTATTAGTTTATCTACGTTTAATATTTATGACGAAGATAACTACTACAATATACAGCACAATAATAAAATTTTTTATTGGCATTTCATTAAACACGCATTTATTTATAAACTTAATACATATTCTGTGACAGTACTATCTTTATATAAGAATTAATCAAGTACTGGAATGATTTTAGGAAAATTACATCTGGTGGTAGGATATTACAGAACCAAAACGAATGAATCTGGTAAAATATCAATCTATCACCATGGGAGGAACTAATTTTGGATATTTTTTGTTAATTACTTCTGAAACACTGGATTTTATTTTATTTCCTTCTATATCAACACGTATAAGTGATTTCAGATTATCAAATACTTCTGGGTGTAAATCACTGATACTGTTGTTCGTTAAATCAAGTCGATATAAATGATCGAGTCCATCAAATGTTGAAGAATCTATTTGTTTCAGTTGATTGTTATCTAAATTAAGGACCCATAGCGTATTAAGGTTACTAAATGCGCCTGGTTGAATAGCTTCGATTTTGCCTTTTTGCAAATTTAAATATTGTAAGTGAGGTGTATCAGTAAAAATCGAACTTGTTAAATTCTTTATATTATTACCACCAAGAGATAAATTACTGAGTGACTTCAACGGTTTAAAAATACTAGAAGGCAATTCTTGGATGTTATTATTTGATAGATCCAACTCTACTAAGTTAGGAAGCAAAGAAAATGCGTTGCTTTCCAAATGCTCTAATCGGTTTCCTCCTAAACGAAGGAATCGAAGTCTAGAAAGTGGTTCAAATACTTCAAGATTTATGGATTTTATTTGGTTTTTCCCCATTTCCAAATATTCTAATTTGTTTAACCCACTAAATGCCCCACTATTCAATTCCATTATTTTATTTTCATATAAAGAAAGAACATCTAATCGATCTAAGCCCTGAAACGCCCCAGATTCTATCTGATTAATTTCGTTATCTGATAAATACAGTTGACGTACTTTATTTAAACCGTTGAATGTACCCAATCGTAAACTACTTAATTTTGTGTTTTCTACATATAGATACTCTAGCCCATCAAGTCCAGAAAAAGAATTTATTGGTAAATCTGTAATTTTGTTGTTGGACAAGTGCAGAAAATTTAATTTAGACAAACCTTTAAAGCTCTCAGGCAACAAACGGTCAATCTTGTTATTATCCAGTGTCAAATAATTTAGTAAAGGCAATCCATTGAATATTCCGGGTTCTAAAGTATTTAAATTGTTGTCGATGAGATAAAGTGACTCTAGTTGGTTAAGATTCTTAAAAGTGTCGGGCGCAATGTGTTCAATTTGATTTTCGTACAAGTGTAAATGTGTTAATGTTGTAAGACCGTCAAAAACTCCACTTTGTAAGACAGTTAAGTTATTTTTATGCAGCTGTAGATCAATTAAAGACTTCAGATCTAGAAAAGAACCAGGTAAAATATCTGTAATGTTGTTTCCTTCAAGTCTTAATGTTTTTAACTGATTTAATCCTTGAAAAACGTCTTTGTTCAAAGAATTTAAATGATTATTTTGTAAATTCAATACAGTGGCAGCTTGAAGGTCTTTAAACGAACCCAATTGAATGTTGGAGATATCGTTATTGTCTAAATAAAGTTCCTTTAAATTTATTAACCCTTTCAGACTATCGGCGGTTAGGGATTCAATTTTATTATTGCTCAAGTTAATAATAGTCAATTCAGTATTTTCTTCGAATAAACTGTTTGGTAAAGTCCTAATACGATTGCTATTTAAAGAAATTGTTTTTAACCTATTTAACCCCTTAAACGTTCCTGATTCAACATTAGATATAAAATTATCTGCCAGATTCAAGACTTCTAGTTGCGAAAGATTTTCGAATAAGTTAGCTGTTAGTGTACTAATTTTATTTTGAGAAGCATCAAAGTTTTTCAGCTTATTTAAACCTGCAAGTAAATTATCGTCCAATTCTGCAATATAATTACTGCTCAGATCGAGTATGGAAAGTGAGACTAAATCTTTAAACAATCCCGAGGGTAACACCGACAAAAAATTTTTTGATAAAACCAGTTTGTTCAAATATTTCAATCCTTTAAATGCCGTGCTATAAATATAATATATTGAATTAAAACCAATTTGAATTTCTTGTAAATAAGTAAGTTTTTCAAAAAGTCCATCTGGTAAAACAGTAATATCACTGTAAAATATTTTAAATTTCTGCAAATGTTGTACATCTTCGAATATTGTTGGATTGAAGTAATTGACATTACTTCTTTCTATTTCTAGTCCCTGAAAGTCATCCAGTTTGACTTCGTCTTTCGCCACTGCCTGTTTAATGCCTTCTTTTAGCTGTGCGACGGAATTGACTCTATCGCAGGAAATAGCTTTCCAAATTTTAAAATTACATTCCGCCGAAGATTCTTGATTGGAATTAACCAGCAGCGGCGCGGTAACGAGTAGAATCCATTTCAAATATGTTGTAGGTAACATTTTCCACTAAAAAGAACAATTTAGTTTAGAATTGATGTTATGACAATGAGCACCATCCGTTAAATAATATTCCCTCCGCTTTCACAAATTTCAATACAAAAAAAAACTACTTTAAGAAACATTTACAGCTGATGATGTAAAGATGAACCCACAGTTCAATGAACTCGTTACATTATCTATATTTAAAGGTTGATCGTCGGTTGTCTCAGCTTTCGGGTGCCGGCGTGGGCAGCCGATCTTTGCTTCATTAAAGTTCTTTTCCACCTGCGCTCACTCACACCACGACTGTCGTGGAAGATGCAGAGTGAACATCACATTAACCTCAAGAGAATGTTTTAAAACGATCAATCAAAGTGTAAATTTTCAACACAACAAATACTTTTCCTAACATTATATTCGGAAAATGTACAAATCCATATTGAGTAATTAAAATAAATACAGCTAACTCGGGTTTACTTTATCATTTTGTTGATGTGTATAGTGTTTTGACTATTTACAAATACACAGGCTAAGAATTCCTAAACAGAAATAACGCTAACTAAAGCTAGAATTATAACAAAAATTAAAGCAATCGCAAATTAATTTATAAAACTAGCAGAACCCGTGGACTACGCAACAAGCTTTTCTTTACACACAATTGCTAGCATATTTACTAAACAGAAACTACGCTTCACTTCGTTGACATTAGTAAAGCATTTGACACTGTTTCACACGAGACTTTACTAGACACATTGTTGGCGCCCGGTATTAGAGGATGTACGTAGAAGTGGTTCAAAAGCTATCTCACTAACAGATTAGCGGCTGTAAAAATTCAAACGACCTTAAGCGACTTTATCAAAACTGAAAATGGAGTACCACAGGGGTCCATATTAGGCTCAATACTATTCATTATTTATAGACATGATTTGTGTATTTTTCACTAAAAGGACAAGTGTATACGTGTGCAGATGATACAGCCCTACTGTATGCCAACTATAATAGCAAAATATTGCGTCAATTCAAGAAAATATACATGTATGAGGCACGGTTCCCACCATGGAGATCTCGCTTATTTGAAGAGATACGACGATGGTTAATTTAGAGAAAAGTTGTGGAATTTTATGCCCGCTAATAAACTTAAAAGGAATTGGAGCTATCTTGCCTACGTTCTGAATAAACTAAAAAAAAAAGATTTGAATTTTTTGTTTTCGGCTATAACTCATTTGTCATATACTGCAATGATATGCGTGGTCTTGTGACTACTAGAAAACAATTCCCTAAAACTGTTTGCAATTCACGCAATTAAATTAAACTTTCTATGACTCTTCTAACTTTCTTAGGGTCGTTATTTAGCTTTAAAATAAGTTATTTAAATTAATTTCTAATAGAAATAAACACACACAACGATATCAACTTTACAAAATAAGGTTTTATTTAATAAAAGAATTTCTAAATGTGTTTTCCGAAAAATCAAATGAGTTTTACTAATTACTATCGTCTTTTTTTTTAAAATAGAACACTGATCTTAGCGTCTCCTTATTAGGATATTCTTCGCTCGAGCAAACCGCTAAGTGTCCAACTTCTATTTCGCTTTGCTGGTTTCTCAAGTAACCATAAATACTCACCTTTAATCTGAATTTTCTTCTGCTCTGTTTTATATTATTTCCAACTTGGTCTTACCACAATCACAAACGAAGAAACTTTCTCGATCACCTTTTACTTGTAATACTTCTGGATTTATTTTTTAATTCGTTGTTACTTCGTTGTATTTTCTTCTTATATACTCGTAATTACTTTTATATAGCTTTTAGACTCGTATTTTCTCTTTTTTCTTCCAGAGGATCTCAATTCTCTGTATTTATTTAGAAAGACCAACCGTAACTAATCAAACAAATTTCTTTATTCTTTTGTCCTCCTTCTATGATTCCCATTTTTTTAACAAACACATAAATCTCATGCCCATGAGTATCCTTCTTATATTTATTTATCAATTCCAGCTTTACTTCGTTAAAGTCCATATTTAATGAGTATCTGTATATAAAAAATACTTAATCACTTTAACAATATCTATTTATTTAAACCTTATACGTATTTCGGCATGTTTACATGCCATTGTCAAAGGTTATATGAAAGTAAACAGTTATCTTGGTAATCGTCTGCAGATGACTTGATTTCTTATTCCAAAATGTCCAGTAGAGGAGAATTTAACAGATCAATTTGTTCATTCATTAACGGTACAGTTTTTAAATGTTTGTGAATTTCAAAAGCTTCTAGTATATCTAATTTACGTTTATCATCACAAAAGTGTAAACATTTTATGGTGTTATTAGATGTCATTGAATGATTTTGTTCTAGTAAGTGTTTAGCGTAATTGGATTTATGTGGGTGTTTGTAATTGTAACAACGTACGTGTTCTTTATACCTAATATCAAAATTTCTAATTGTCTGGCCTATATAAACCGAATTACAATGCGAACAATTTAATTTGTAAATGCTTGATTTTAACAAATCGTCTGTTTTGATTTTGCATTAAACAAAGTATTTAAGATGTTCCTAGTTGTTTTAAAGCTTACTTTATATTTATTTGTTGTGTTTATAATTTTAGCAATTTTTTCGGATTTCTCACCAAAATATGGGATCGAAGCATATTTAATTGTATCGAACGAAGTTAGGATATTCGGATAAATTTTTTGAATGGCTAATTTATAATCTTTTTCTTTAATTAATGTATCAATAAGTTTAGTATTATAACCATTACTGTATGCAATTTGTTTAATAATTGAAATTTCTGTATTATAATTAATTTCATCTAAAGGGACCGTCAAAGCCCTATGTATCAGGGACCTGTATGCTGCTAATTTATGTGTTTTATGGTGACAAGAATCGTGTGGTATTGTAATGTCTGTTTGTGTAGGTTTTCTATAAACTGAGTACTCAAATTTATTAGTTGAATTAATTTTTATGTTAAAATCTAAAAAGTTAATGGACTTATTTTGTTCAGTTTCTAGTGTAAATTTTATGTTTGTGTGCAAGCTGTTAATAAAAATTAAAAATTCATTAATTAAATCAAATGAACTATTAAAACATGCTAAAATGTCATCAACATAACGAAACCAAAATATAACTTTCTCAGATTGATCTGATTCGAATATTTGATCTTCTAGATTTTCCATAAATATGTTAGCTAAAAGAGGTGCAATTGGACTTCCCATGGGTAAACCTTCATTTTGGAAATAAATTTTATTATTAAAAGTAAAATAATTTTGATTGGTGCAAAGTTCAAATAATTGAATCAACTCAGTCCGTTTTATTAACTCAACATTTTTGTTAATAAGAATATCATTTAACAAAGGAATACACTCTTGAGGAGGTATTTGGGAAAACATATTAGTAACATCAAAACTAACTAGCTTGCTTTGTGGTGGTAAATGTAAGTTAGACAACTTTTTGATTAATTCGGAAGAATTTTTAACTGAATATTTTGGTTTATAATCAAAACTGGTAACTATATTATTTAGTATTTTTGCTAGCATATGGTTGGGTGCATTTATGTATGATACTACTGGTCTAATGGGCATGTTGGGTTTGTGTATTTTTAATAAACCGTATAGTTTTGGTGGTTGTGGATTTGGATTTATTATTTGTCTTTTTTGATAATCTGTTAAACAAACCTGGCAATTTTCTAATGTTTGTTTGAATTCTTTTTGATAATTTTTGGTAGGATTACTAGTTAAAGTTTTTAAGTTTGAATTGGTTATGAAATCATTAATTTTTTGTAAGTAAATGTCATTGGGTAATATAACTGACGTGTTTCCTTTATCTGCCTTGACAGAAATCAGATTATTTACTGAAATTTTTTCTTTAATCGATTTAAGTAATAAATTATTTTGATTATTTATTTTATTTTTTGATTTATTGGTATTGATTGACATCTCTTTTAATAAATTAGCAATTTGAAATTTTGCATATAGGAAATGTCTTTCTTTAAGAATCAGTTCAGAATTGACTGCTAAAATTTCTTTAATATTATTGGTAAATTTTGGAAAAGGGGCAAACTTAAAACCCTTATTTAGGAATTTTATCTGTTGGTCATTGAAATCTGTGTTTGATAAATTTAGAAAACGAGGATGAAAATTTATTATTGTGTCAGGTTTTGTGTGTGGTTGAAGTGCACGTGTGTGTTGTTCTAATCTGGAAAGTTTATTTTTCTGTATTGTGTATTTTTTAAATTTTATTCTACTAACTAATTCTCTAATGTCATTGTCAAATACGTCAAACTCAATTGGATGTAATTTGTGAATGAGTTCTGTGTAAAGTACCTTTAAATAAATGTGCAAATTGTCTCTAATTCTAAACCATCTTTTTGATTCTTCTTTCAACCATCTTTGTTTAGCATTTCTGATTATCTTCTCAGTTATGCTGTTCTTGGTTTTGGTGGAGATATTAATGTAGTTTGGAATGAGCTTCTTTTTCTGACATTGTTGATTAAACCAAACGTTCTGTGTTACTACACCATGTTTGATCATGATCTTCTTGTACATTTTAGCTTGTTCTTCTAACGAAGATGACATCACTTTATTTATCAATTCCAGCTTTACTTCGTTAAAGTCCATATTTAATGAGTATCTGTATATAAAATACTTAATCACTTAACATATTAAATACTTTGTTTACTTTCATTTAACCTTTGACAATGGCATGTAAACATGCCGAAATACGTATAAGGTTTAAATAAATAGATATTGTTAAAGTGATTAAGTATTTTATATACAGATACTCCTTTTTATATGTTTGTCATTTTGACACTGACATCCTGGCTGACATTTATCGACGCACAATTAAGTAAGTTTAAAACTTCTTATAAATTAAACCTTTTGAACAATTCTGAACTAAATTATAATTACAATTAACATAAATAAAATTCGTATCAATCTGTTGTGTTTTTATTTTCTTTCAGTAAAAACAAACCATATGAACAATAACAATTATTAGAGTTTATAACAAGAATTATAGCAAAAATACGCAACCCTGAGTTTAAAAGTTAGAGCATCAAAACCTTACAGTGTTCATAAAACTCCAATCACAAATAGAATTGCAGCAAGCATATCACAAACTGCTCTCCAGGAATCACAATACTCCAGACAAATCAAACACCTCTAAATATCATAGCAATATATTACATAATTCTAGTTAACGCATTATTTAAACACTTTTTCATGCTAAATCTAAATTTTTAATCAGATTTGATATAACTGCTACCATTGCTCATTTTCGACTGTAACTTTGTTTTTTCTTATAGTCCGCATTTTATTTTTTTTATATTTGAATAGAGTATTTAATTCTGATTTCAACGATGTGTCACACTTTGCATTTTGTTTAAGTTTTGAGCATTTTATTACAGAAAATAGAAATTTCATAGGAGTGACATGAAAAGACCACGTCATTTATGTTATTTTGAGAAAAATCTAGTAGGCCATGAACTGATGGAAGTAAAACAAAACACCACTTTGATTTACTTTAGCCTTTAGATACATTAGGTACGCGAAAAGTTCAGGAAACTTTGTTTTGAGCGTAGGCAGCAGGTTAATTTATTTTATTATAAAACAAATAAATGACAGTTACTAACACACAGATTAGCGAGTTTATTTTATACGAGCTTCTGAACATGTAGAAAGGTCTTAAATATTTTGAACATTTATTTAATAATTGTTTGAATTAGAGCAGTTCTAATGTTATCTGTTGTATATGTTTAACCTTTATTCAAATTTGTTGTGTCAGTTGCAAACATAAAAACTGCAAGTAAAATTTTTAGTAAATTGTGTATGTTAGAAAATTTGTCATTTATTTGCTTTTATAAAAAATAAGATAACCTGCTGCCCACGCTCAAAACAAAGTTTAATGATTAACAAATAAAGGACGTGGTCTTTCCATGACACTCGTATGAAATTTTTATTTTCTGTAATAAAATGTTCAAAACTTGAATAAAATGCAAAGTGTGGCACATCGCTGAAATCAGAATTAAAAACTCTGTTCAAATATAAAAAAATTTTAAATGCCGAACATAACAAAAAAAAAGTTGACAGTCGAAAATGAGCAATGGTAACAGTTATACCAAATCTGATACAAAAATTAGATTTAGTATAAAAAAATGTCCTAATAATGCGTTAACTAGAAATATTTAAAGTAAATGATAAGTGAGTTATAGCCGACAACAAAAAATCCAAAATTTCAGTTTTTTCCAGTTCTTTCAGAAACTGGTCTGGATACGTCTAATATCTTTTTAGATTATTAATGGGCATAAAATTCCACAACTTTTTTCTAATTTATTTATTGTCGTATGTCTTCAAATAACCGAAATCCTCATAGTTAACACGCAATTTGATACATTCTGTATATTTGATAAACGATACTTTCTATTATTAACAACTAGTTTTCCGGAAGTTACGTGACTTTAACTACTTTATCAATTAGCTCTAGCTAGAAGTTTTGATCACTTTCCAAATAAAGTGCTTATAGCGATTTTTGGCCCAAAGCGCATCTAAATACCGTGCACCCATAGGGTTTAGCCGACGTTATTGTAGCTTACTATTCTTATAGAGTATGCGACATTGTATTGCACAGGCTGTCGTTACTTCAAATCATCTCTGGAGCTTAACCTTTTCTTAGTTATTTTTTTCTTGCTTTAATTTTTGTTAAACAATTATATTTAGTAATTTATGTGCTCGAGAACATTTAAAACGTAAAAGGTATTTACTTATAAACACTATAAATTATTATAAAGCAGAGGGCCATTTTTTAAATCGTTTTACTTAAATTCATTTTAAATTTTCAAAATGTTGTTTAGTAATGGAAATAAGAAAACAAAAATGTAGAACATTAACACTAAAGTTTGTTTACAAATATTAAATGAAAATTAGATTAATTTCGAACACAGTTCTACTAACCTTAATATTTTATCTCATCGAAATGTAGCGTAAACACAAACACAAAAAAATAGTACAAATAACCTATATATTGGAATTTTCTAGTTACAGTTTTGTTTACTGGTACATTTTTTTTAATGTACCCGGGTGTTTATTTTTTTTAGCATTATTAATTAATTTTTATATACGTTTTTATGGTGGATTGAAAATTGCTGCACATAACGAAATTCGCTTGTTTCTTTTTGTTCAGTAAAATTTAAATTAAACAATAAAAGTCAGATAACAAATTTGAGTTAAATATTTAAAAATCACCTGCACTAACAGTTAGACAGTTAGGAAACATCAATTCCATTTCGTGACTTAAATGAAGTTTGAGTGATCCTACAAAATTATATCAAAATGGAGATCTCCGGATATCTGCACCTGCAGTCACCTTCTCAGTAATTAATAATTATCCTCTTCCCTGTTTTGGTTCAGTTTATTTTTAAACAGAAACATCTATCCAAATAAATTGCACACATGGCATGTATTTTATAATCTTCTTGATGCCAGATTATACGTATCATTCGGTACGCCTTCGACATTATTGGCGTGCGTGCATGTATGTGTCTGTATGCACCTTTCTTTAGGTTTCGAAGATTGGTAATGGTTTGGATAGGAAGAAACAAGCAAATTTCGTTATTTGCAGCAGTTTTAAATCCCCCATAAAAACTATATAAAAATTAATTAGTAATGTTGTTGGAACAAATAAACACCCGGTTACATTGTAAAAATGTGACGTGTCAATAAAAAAAACTATTAATAAATTTATAAATTAATAATAAAAATTAATAAATAAGTACTATTTTTGTTTGTTATGCTATTTTATCGATAAGATAAATATTAAGGTTAGTGGAACTTCCTTTGAAATTAATCTAATTAAAAAATAAACAATTAAAAAACGACAACCTGTACAATACAATGTCGCATACCGTATAAGAATAGTAAGCTACAATCACTTCGGCTAAACTTCATGAGAGCACGGTAACCGTTAGCTCTAAGGCTAACAAGATTTGTTTCGGAGCAAAAATTGCTATAAATACCTGATTTGAAGAGCTATCAAAACTTCGAACTAGAGCTAATTGATAATCGTAGTTAAAACCATGTAACTTCCGGAAAACTAGTTGTTGATAAGTATCGTTTTTTTTTCTCAATTAAAATTACAATAATTAATCAATTAATTAAATTTTTCAGAAATTGCTAGAGGGCGTCAAAATAAAATTTGAGAAATTAATAAAAATAAATTTATAATTCACTGCAAGCTCCATTGACTGACAAATTAATAAAAAATATGTCATAGACAGTTTCCGAAGAATAGTTTTTTGAAAATGTCTAAAATTTTGAGAAGCTAGCACTTTTGCAATTTTCATATTTCCAAATATATACTTATGAAGGGCTATTAAATAATGTAACAATTTGTATTGATTGGATATTTTGGTTTTGAGAAATGTGTCATTAAAGTCAACATCTTTAACTGTTTTTGTTTTAAAGAGACAGAGTTCAGGGAAAACTATTTAATTTGACTTTAGACGCGCTACATCTCCATGTTTGTCAAATTTTAAAAACGCGTTTGGAAAACGATCTGGACCAAAAAAACAAGTCTACTTTCCGTTTCCGGTTCCGGTTTCGATTCACGACCTTACAAAGAAATACCTGCAACTAAAACACTTCGACACATTAAATCTTATAAAAATCAGGCAAGGGGTTCCGGAGATATAAGGGAACGAACACCCACGGACGCATGCATGCAACCAACCAACCACAGACAGACAGACAACCACTTTTTTGGGTTCTAAAAACACGTATTTCCTTTAATCTTAAATTCGCAAATTTGCATGGAATCATCACTTTCTATACTTCAGTAGAAGTAGGAGAATGTAAAAACTGTGACATCATTTCCGTGAATAATCTTTCCTTCGCGTACTTCTAGTAGGAAAAAAATTAGTTTTATATAAAGTTTGATGTTTATAATAGCAACTTTCAAAACGTTTTAAACTTTTTAAAAGCGCTATTTTAGTAGTTGGATAGACTATATTTCTTTAATGTTGTAACGTCATAGTCTAGGGATGGGCTAAAACTTGGTTTTCTTCATATCCCCAATTCTGTGCCAAGCTGTCCCCGAATAATTAAAATTTAGGAATTGTTGCTTTATTACTGATTAATTTATTGCCTTTTACGTGACTTTTTAGTAACAACAAAATAAGACTCTAAAGTTTGTTTTTAGATGCATTATTAATATTTAGGAAGAAAATTTAACTGTGTGGAAGTGTCCAGATAAAGTAATTTTTGAAAAATTGTAATTTTTCTTATGAGAATATCTATATCAGCATTACTCGATACAAAATCTAAAAATATTTTTTCGTTTGTTCGGTATGGATTGTGACACTTTACATAACTTTTGGGTGTTTATAAATTTCACAACTATAAACATAGAAGATTTAATTTCAAATTACGTTTACTCTGTGCAAAGTTTGTCTATGGGCACTTTTATATGAATAACAATGTATACAAGCGCGATAAACAAGATTGTTTAAAAAAGACGGATCGTTTTTCGTTTAATATTATTAGATAGATTATAAGGCATACTACTATGATGATTAAGTGAGGTAAACAATTACATGTTAAATGAAAACTTACAGAAATAGCCGGGTTTGCTTGTCGAACTGAACAAACTAATAGAAAGACTGTAGTACTAGACTGGACTAGAAGGATTCAGGGTCATATTATTATCTTCGCCTAATCAGCATACAAAATAATATAATTTATTCAAAAACAAGTTCTAAATATTATGATATTACTTATTTATTAGTACCAGTAACAGCATTAATTTTTTTAACCTTATAATTTGTTGTTGTTTTGTTAGCTGATTTGCCTTTGCTAGTTTTACATCCTATTAGTCAACTATTTAAACTTACTTAATTGTTTGGTGTAGTTGAAATGATCAAGAAAATGCGTTTAAAACGCTTAAATTTTTCAAACTACCTTCAAATTTCTGAGCTGAAAACATTAATGTGCAGTTTTCTTACTTAAAAACGACATGCTGCTATTTAATTCGATAAGAACAAATGTGATTAGCAAACGTTTTACTAATTGAAGATTCTGATTGGCTTCTTACAGTGACAGTGGAATGAATAATCGTAAACAAATAAACAAACCACGCGTTTGTTATATTTTTTAGTACAATTAATTTGAAATATTCGATATATTATGCGAGAAATAATCCACGCATACACGATACACAACTATTTACTCTGAAAAAGCAATCACAGTAAGTTAACTGAACTGTCCGCACAGAAAATCGTGTTAATTTATCCAAACAGAATTTTAATGCGTACAAAATTTTATCTGCAGTAATAACACAAGAAGTTTTTATTTTATTAGATGATATTTTATTTCTTAGGTTGCCTTTGCTTAGCCATTCGACCAGACAAATGGTCAAGATAAAATCGCAAGACCTTGGATCGATTGATTTTATCTACTGACAGTCTGCCGAGTCAAACTACTCGAAGGCAACAAAGTTTGAGTTGTTAAATTGAAATTTTATTTAGAGAAACTAAATGAGATAATCAAATAACTTTGAAAATGATGAGATAAAAATGCATTGCTATGATTACGATCATTAGTTGTGTTTCAAAATCTCTGGATTTAGGTATATAAAATCGTTTCTATGGCACGAGATAATGAAAATCTATGTACTTACAGAAGTCGACTTTAATCTAAAGAGGTGGCTGTCAACTATCAAACAATAATTTATAAATATACTGCCTTTTTTTAAAAAAAAATGGAAGCTAGCTTACTTTCACTTTTAGCCGCTGTCTAACAAAATAACGCCTTAACGTGACTTATTTTATCTAGGCGTTAAATTAACACCGAGAAGTTTAAGCAAATAATTAATTTATTAATAAATTCTAGCTTTACCTCGTTGAAGTCCATATTTATTGATTATAGGTATATAAAATACTTAATTACTTCAACTATATTTATTTATTTTACCATTATACGTATTTCGGCATGTTTACATGCCATTGTCAAAGGGTATATTAGAAAGTAAACAGTTAGTGTTGTTATAGCAATAGAACTTGGTGACTTGATCTCGTTAATCGTCTGCAGATGACTTGATTTCTTATTCCAAAACATCCAATATTTGCTCATTCATTAACGGTACAGTTTTTAAATGTTTGTGAATTTCAAAAGCTTCTAGTATATCTAATTTAAGTTTATCATCACAAAAGTGTAAATTTTATAGTGTTATTAGATGCCATGAAATGATTGTGTTCTAATACGTGTTTAGCGTAATTGGATTTATGTGGGTGTTTGTATTTGTAACAACGTACGTGTTCTTTACACCTAATATCAAATTTCTAATTGTCTGGCCTATATAAATCGAATTACAATGCGAACAATTTAATTTGTAAATGCCTGATCATCTGTTTTTGATTTTGCATTAAACAAAGGGCTTAAGATAGTTCATTTGAGTTAATTAATCAGATTTTAATTTTTATTAACAACTTGCATCCAAACATAAAATTTACACTAGAAACTGAAGAAAATAAGTCCATTAACTTTTTAGATTTAAACATAATAATTAATTCAACTAATAACATTGAATATATTGATTGTTTATAGAAAACCTACATAAACAGACATTACAATACCACACGATTCTTGCCATCATAAAACACATAAATTAGCAGCATACAGGTCCCTGATACATAGGGCTTTGACGGTCCCTTTAGATGAAATTAATTATAATAGAGAAATTTCAATTATTAAACAAATTGCATACAGTAATGGTTATAATACTCATCTTATTAATACATTAATTAAAGAAAAAGATTATAAATTAGCCATTCAAAAAATTTATCCGAATACCCTAACTTCGTTCGATATTTAAAAATTGTAATGTTAATGAACGAGCAAATTGATCTCTTAAATAAGAAATCAAGTCATCTGCAGACGATAACCGAGATCAAGTCACCAAGTTCTATTGTTGCTATAACAACACTAACTGTTTACTTTCTCATATAGCCTTTGACAATGGCATGTAAACATGCCGAAATGCGTATAAGGCCAAAACTAAAATAAATAACCTGTTGAAGTTCAGAATTGTTTTATTTACAATAAATTTATAACAGTATTTATTATAATTAGTTAATATTGTAATTACATTACTAATGACAGTATTAATACAAAACTGTTTCTTTTACTTCTCATCTTCACTATCTAAAAATTCAAGTTCAGCGTGGCTAATATAAGCATCTTCTACTTTAACGGAAAGTGGCAGGAAGAGAAAAAGAGACCGAATCTTGGGGAAAAGAACGTATTCGTTATATATTATATATGTTGTGTAGATTATACGATGTACTGATTTTTGTGTGCTTATGCCCGCCTATACATTGAAAATACAAGTAATATTTGGGTGAAATGTGGAAGAAAAACACGAATTAGACTTATAAATATAAGAAAACTTGTATCTGCGTTACGATTTTTAACAGCGTCTGCTTTGCCTTCGCTTCAGGCAACCAGTGGTTGCAATTAAGTTAGTGCTGGTCCAGAAAGACTGAAAGCAATTAAATTATTGTCAAAAGAAGAAGAATGTATGCATTTGTTTTCTTTGCTTAGCCAAGAATGGACTGTAACTACAAATCTTTTCAATCAACTCCAGAAATTTGTTTCCCAGCTATATTTAAACAACAAACTGCTTGAAAAAGTCAATGAAACACAATATCAATTATTTCGTAGCAAACAAGGGTGCGTTGATTCTGTTCAACTTCCTCCATGTGAAGACTGCTTCTATCAGCACTCCCTTAGAACAAATTACCATTCTGCGATTTGGGAAACGATGCCTCGAGGACTTTTCTGAGATCCCCGACCCTAAAGATCACCGGTTGGATAGTTGATGAGGCTGGAAACCTTTTTGGCAAATGGATTACCGGATCTTTAGCACCAGAGATTGTCATGGATTTTCTGAGTTGCCCTTGTTCCCATTTTTAAAAAATGCGTATTGAATAAGATGAAGCGCACGACTGCTTGTGAACTTACCAACTGTGACAATATGCGTGAACCACACGCTGAAGAAGATGCTTATATTACCCACGATAAACTTGAATTTTTAGATAGTGAAGATGAGAATTAAAAAAACACTTTTGTATTAATACTGATATTAGTCATGTAATTACAATATTAAATAATAAATACTTTAATAAATAATTACTGGTTTACGCTTCGGCGAACGCGGTTTAGTATATTCCAAGCCGCATATCGCCTTTTGCGTCGCTGCTAAAGTTTTTATTAGAAAACAGAATGGAAGCTTATTCAATACTCTTTCCATTCTATTTAAAGCGTTTTTTTTATAAAATATTAACATATCATAGTTAATCAGAAGGTAGCGAATCCTTAGAGTTTGATGTATCATTTTTTCTTGAATTTTTAAAAAACCGTTCAAGATACGGTAAAATTCATACAAACAAAATTTATTGAAAATTAAATAAGCTCCCTTAAAAATCTTTTTTTGAAATTAGATCATCAGAACCCGAGATATGCCCGCTTATACACAGCCTTCAATAATTACTGATACCCTCTCTCCAACAGCGTTTGTGTACTCCATATTTGGATATACTGATACCCACGTACCACAAAATATAGGCAACCCAACTTACACTGTTGGTAAGCTTTTTATCCAAAAATTCCCAAACCGTTTGTTAACTTATCAAGGCTTACTTGTTTCATTGAACTGTATACTAATCGTAACTGGAAGGGCAGCTAAAGGATAAGAAAGTGAGGCCACTCAAAAGTTATGCAACCCGCACAGCGGTGGTATCTCCATCTCTTTCTTGCTCAATATATTCAAGCAGTCTTAACATTTTTTATTTGTTTTTCAATAAATTATCAAGTTCTACATGTGTTTATCTGTGTATGTTTGTATAAATAAGATGATTTACAGTTATTTTCTTACTATTATTAGCTATTGGTAAAAAAAATTAAGAATATAATGTTGATAAATACAGTATTTCTTTTTTTTTTGTTTTCTTCTGAACCACAGAGTACATACTTACGAGTACCAAGTTAACAATTCTTAAAAAGAATTAATTTTGTTAATTTTTGTCTACAGCTTGCTTCTTTACCTTGTATTTTGTGGGTAACTTTTTTTGCATGGGTTTGCAGCCTACAAGTAGCATAATCACGAACAATTTTTTTATTTTTTTAATTATTTGCGTAACATGCAAATCTTCAGAAATATATTCCTCAACCATAGGATGTGGAGGCTGAAACAAATGTGGCCTACTACTAAAATACTTAACAGCAACATTTTGCAAAATAAGCCTAAAATTTTTTTTGCCCATGGCTCCTTCAATAACCATACACCGAAATTTCTTTTCAACAAAATCTATAATTTTGTATACAATGTCCGATGGGAAGATTAAACCTCCTCGATTTACAAAGTTAGTAAATTTTTTATAACTTTGCTTGCTAGCCGAATACGAGTGATCAGTTGGATTCACTAGTGTTTTATGCAATAGTATATTAAAACAATGTGCACATGTAATGTTTTTTACCAACTTTCGAGTAATAAACCCACCTATATAATAAAGAATGTTTTCTTGGTATTCTGACAAATTATAATTATCAATTTTATCAATATCATAATTTTCAACATTCTCATCTTCAATAAGCTTTCTATTTTTTACTGTACCTGTGAAACTGAAGGCTAGTTCCTTTTATGTGCACAATCTTACATTCATAAGCAACACAATTCACCACCATTTTTACCAAATTTGATCACGATTTAAACCTCTTTTCAAAATAATGGATAAATCTACTACCGCACTCCGTCAGCCGCAATGAGTAGGACAGTGATGGCAATCCCACCACACTGTCTATCTCGCTCGGCCACAAAACAGTCTACGTAAACTGTATATTGCCTCCCTTCCAGTTACGATTAGTATACAGTTCAATGACTTGTTTACATACATAACCTCATTTTGAGTGTGGACAGTGACACCTACAGGGAATTTTTAGTTACCACGAGTACCAATCCTGAACCGACTCCAATATCCATATCTAAAACTCCCCAAAGTTACTGCGGACCAAAGGTCACGTGAGTATCAGTAATTAACGAAGGCTTTGTATGAATCAGAACGGGCGCTATTTTTATTCATTGCCATTTTGAAAAGCTACCTACCTGAGAAGACCATCATATTTTTCACCAACCTTAGGCACCAATATAACAGAAACTTGAAGGAAAACTGGTACCCTCAAATTATAGTCAAGTCTCCTCTAACACATAGACTAATAACAGACAATTATTATTCTTTTTATTAATTATAAACAAGAATTGAATAAATTTCATAATATATGCATACAAATCTTATGCTTCCCTATAATACATATCAGATATCACTTGCAAAATACACAATCTATTTGTAAAGTATAGCATAAAAATAAACTTCATCAATTTGTTACAACAACCTCTACATCTATCACATTTACAGCACCACTTCTAATGCAACTAATAACACTAACAATTAAATAATAATAATTACTATTTCACGACAAACAGTTAATTCATAATAACAGGTACAGGTATTGGATATTTTTCTTTGATTTGTTCAAGGATGCTAGGATCTAGTGGATTTCCATCCAAATGAACAACCTTAAGCGATTTAAGCCCATCGAAGACATCTGGATTCAAGTCACTAATGTTGTTATTTTCTAAATGAAGATCATACATATCATTAAGGCCTTCAAAAGAAGTTGTTTCTATTTGTGTTAATTTGTTGTTATCCAAATGCAGCTCCATCAGGCATTTCAGCTCATTAAATGCACCAGGCTGTATGGTTTTAACATTATTATTTTGCAAATATAAATATCGCAAGTCTGGTACATTGGTGAATGTTTCATTTGTTAAAAGTTCCAATTTGTTGTTGCCAAACGTAATATAGGTAAGAGAGTTTATTGGTTTAAAAATTTCACGAGGCAGTGATTTAATGTTGTTGTCTGATAAATCCAACTGTCCCAAATTAGGAGTTTTCATGAAAATATCATTGTTTAAATTTTCCAATTGATTTCCACCTAACCGCAGGGTTCCAAGAGTAGTAGAAAGCGGTTCAAAGATGTCGGGAATTATAGAGCTTATTTTATTTTCTCCTAATTCTAAATACGACAATTTATCCAAACCAGCAAAAGCACCAATCTCGAATTCGCTTAAATTGTTATGATATAAAGAAAGCATTTCTAAACCAGCAAGACCTTGAAACGCACCTGGATCTATATGGGAAATCTCGTTGTTTGATAAATATAATTGAAATAAATTTTTTAATCCTTCAAAAACACCCGAACGAAGTGTATTTAATTTAGTGTTTTCCACATAAAGATACCTCAAATTTTCAAGTTCAGCAAAAAGACTTCTGGACATGTCCGTAATAATATTATGAGATAAGTATAAACTGGATACCTTTGGTAAACCTTTAAAGCCGGTGTCTTGCAAAATATCAAGCTGATTATGTTCTAGGGATAAATAATCAACCGAAGACAGTCCATTAAAGATTCCCGGCTCTAGGGTTTTCAATGAGTTATTTCCAAATAAAAAGGTTTGTACCGAATTCAGACTTTTAAATGTTTCAGGGTGAATACACTCAATTTCGTTTTTATGAAGATATAACTCTGTTAAATTACAAAGGCTATCAAACATACCATTCTCTAATACTTTTAACTTATTTTCATCAAGGTGGAGTGTAGTCAGTTCAACAAGATCGTTAAAAAGATCACGTGAAAGGTGCGTAATTTCATTTCCCTTCAGATTTAATGTTTTGAGCTGTTTCAACCCATTAAAAAGGGTTTCATTCAGAGAAGTAATTTGATTATTTTCTAAATTTAAAATAGTGGTAGACACAAAGTCTGTGAATGTATCTGGATCAATTTTTGTAATTTTATTGTCCGAAATGTTTAATTCCTGTAAATTAGTTAGACCTTTGAAAGTCTCTGCTTCTAAGTGCTGAATTTTGTTGAAGCTCAAATAAAGTGTTTCCAATTCACTATTATCTTCAAACAAATAGGGTGGTAAACTTGTGATACAATTATTGGCGAGATTGAGTGTTTTCAACTGACCTAATCTCTTAAATGTTTGTATTTCCACAGCTGGTATAAGATTAGCTGCCATTTGTATCACTTCAATATTAGGAGTACTTGTAAAGAATCCGCTTGGTAATTCTGCAATTTTATTTTCAGATATATCGAAAACTAACAGATTGCTTAATCCTGAAAGCATACTGCTATCCACACATTCAATGGTATTATTATGTAGATCAAGTGTTTTGAGGGAATTTAAATCTTCAAATACATTAATTGGTAGGTTTGTAATTGAATTTTTATATAAATAAAGTTCATGTAAATTATGCAATCCTTTTAAGCAATCGTTTTCCAAACTGCAAATTTTGTTGTTTTCTAATCGCAAAGTGGAAAGCAAGGGAAGAGTTGCAAAAACATTGCTAGGCACATGCGTGATATTGTTATCTGACAACCACAGCAATGTAATTTTACTGGTGTTCTTAAAAATATTGGCGTTTATACTTTCTATGCCATTATTATGAAATTTTAAATTTAGAAGTTCAACAAGATCATCAAATAACCCTTCTGGTAGCTTATCTACTTTATTTCCATAAAAAAACAAATCGGTTAAGTTGTGGAGACCAGATAATGCTTTACTGTCTATATTGGTTATTGTGTTAAATCCTAAATTGATTTCTCTTAATGCTTTTAGTTTTCCAAAAAGATTTGATGGTAACTTTGTTATAGTGCTAAATAAAATCTTGATATTTTGAAGATGTTCCAAGTTTTCAAATATCTCTGGAGTTAAATAATCAATATTACTCTTCTCTATATTTAATCCTTGAAAATCTTCTATTTTAACAGCGTCTCTTGCAATGCATTGTTGAATTCCAGTCTTTAACTCATCTGATGAAGAAACGTCTTCACACGCAATTGCTTTCCAAAACCTGTAGTTAAATTTAGGTTCTGCTTGATAGATATAAGGTTGTTCTTCAGCCATTGCGATTCGTAAATTGACTGTTGGTACAGCAAATGCAGTGTAGAACGTTATCTGAAATAATGCAATACAACATTACCTTCTGGTATAGTTTTATTATCTATAGAGATTGAACACGTAAACTGATATGCAAGTTAAAAGTTAACTTTAATCTAAAGTGGCGTCTGCAAATTTGACAGAGCTGTATAAACTAATGTTTGACATTATGGCAGAGAATCTAAATATTTTTTATATACAATTTAGCGGTATAATAAGCATCAGTCTTCTTGATCTCTTTTGAAATAAGCTAGTACAATTTTTGATTGTTCATTTGGAGTTTAGACGTCCGTATCCCCCATTTGGTAATTGTTTACCGAAACCAGCACAAACGTTAAAAATGGGCGAAACAGGTCGCTGGTACTTTCCCATATTTTTTACGTTTCAAATATTTTCGCGTCAAGTAGTGATAGAAATTTACATCTAATCTAGCCGGTACAAGCCCGCTGCAGACTCAAGCCGTTGGTTACTTGCGGGCTGCGCGCGCTTCTACGACGCGACGTGAAAAGCGCTAAGATATTTAAGGCGCTCACGAAAATAGTTGTAACACCTTTGTTTATACAGTTATCAAAAATATATAAAGAATAAAAAATATTTATTTTTATTAGAGCTAATCGTACGTAACTGCCGGAAATTGTTGATATTAAAAAGCATCGTTTTTTTTCTTAATTTTTAAAATAGTTGAAAATTCTGGCTGGTCCTAATAAAGTACTCCAAATAATCTATCGAACTGATAAAAGTTTATAACGATCGGCGTTTTCGTTTAGGAATAAAAAACTAATCAATTTCAAAATTTTCAAACATTCCTAGAAGGCGTCACAGTGAAATTTGGGAAATTAGTAAACAACAAATTTTGTAGTTCATTGCAGGCTTAGAAAGTTTAAAAAAAAATGTTGGCAGTTTTTGAGAAAATTTTTTTAAAAATGTCCAAAACTTTGAACCGCTAGTATATTCACAATTCTCATATTTTCCAAAATATTTTTGCATCACTGGATTACGCTTATCAAGGGCTATTAAATAATAAAATAGTTTGTATTGATTGGATGTTTTGTTTTTGAGTAATCGGGCCGATTGGGAAGAGAATATTATAGTGCCCATACACAAGAAGGGCGACACAAATGAGTGCAATAATTATAGGTCTTTCATCCGTAGTACAGAAGATATACTCCATAATGCTAGAAAAAAGGCTAACCGAGGAGATAGAGGAAAAATTAGGAGAAGAACAAGCTGCATACAGACCACAGCGACAAACACAGGACCATATATATGTACTAAGAACTATTATGGAAAAAAACTTAGAAAGAGGGAGGCCATAAAAGGCCTATATGCGGGAGCAAAGGGAAGAGTAAGGATTAAAGGGGTAGAATCAGAAAGCTTCACAATGGAGAAAGGAATAAAGCAAGGGGATTCACTAAGCCCACTACTGTTCGTAGCTATAATGAATCAAATTATCCAAGAATCCAAAGAACCAAGATTCAATGTGAAAGTAGGGAACTGGAATTAGCACCGGTACTATTTCAATGTCTTATTTATGCAGACGACATAGTGCTGCTAGCAGATTCACCCAGAAAGCTGCAACAAGCAGTAAGTAAATGGAGCAGAGTAATCGAGAGATGGAGCATGAATATAAACTCTAACAAGAGCAAAGTAATGGCTACGACAAAGAATGGAACCCAAGAAAACACACGAATTACATGCAATGGAAAAAATCTAGAATGGGTGGACAATTATGAGTACTTAGGAGCAATAACAAATAGTACCGGAACGTCAGAGCAAGAGATTCTAAATAGAGTAAATAAAGCGAGCAAAGTATACTACGCATTAAACAAACCGATAATTGCGAAGAAAGAAATAAGCATACAAACAAAACTACGGGTATACAAGAGCATATACATGCCAACCCTAACATACGGAGCAGAGACCTGGACGATACAGAACAAAATCAGAAGTAAAATGACAGCGGGAGAAATGAAATACCTGAGAAGA
Source organism: Ctenicera cuprea (assembly GCA_958336395.1). NCBI lineage: Eukaryota > Metazoa > Arthropoda > Insecta > Coleoptera > Elateridae > Ctenicera > Ctenicera cuprea. The sequence continues at coordinate 25,825,213 of OY284493.1, forward strand.
TTGGTAGGAAAAACAAGAAGAGATCGCATAAGAAATGTAGTCACTAGGGAAGAAATGGGAGTGAAACCAATAATTCACGAAGTAGAGAATCGACAGCTGAAATGGTATGGACATGTGGTGAGGATGAATGCAAATAGATCCCAGGCGAGCATTAGAAGCAAGACCAGAAGAAAAAAGGAGCAGAGGAAGACCCCGGGAAACGTGGGAGGAAAGCCTAGAGAGAAGAGTAGAAAGGGAAAGGAAAAGAAGAAGAAGTAATCGGATATTAAAGTTAAAATTTTTAAAAATTCGTTTTGAAGATACAGCTGTTGAAAAAAAAGCATGTGATTTATCTTTAGATTTCAAAAGTGTTTGTAAAAAAATCTATTCCAAAAAACAGGTCTAATTTTCGTTTCCGGTTCCGGATCCGATTAACGACCTTACAAAGAACTGCCTGCAACTAAAAAACTTTCACACACCAAATCTTATAAAAATCGGTAAAGGGGTTCCGGAGATATAAGGAAACGAACGTACCCACGCACCCATCTACCCACTTACCCACCCACAGACAGACAGACATTTTATAAAAACCACCTTTTTGAGTTCCTGGGCCCCAAAACGCGTATTTCCGTTAAAATTCAAAAATTTACTTGAAATCATAACTTTTCTTACTCAGTAGAAGTATGGGAAAGTAAAAATTGATATTTTTCGTCAAAAGTGAAGTTCTCTTCGCCAAATTTTTACTACACTACGTAATTTAGCCTCGGGGTTACGATACGTGCGCAAAAACGGAAAAATTTACGGTTTTCTTGAGAACCTATTTCTATCCACTTAATTTTGATGTTTTTGAATTAACTTGTCAAGTTGAAATAGTGCATAACTTTTCCCCAAAGGATAAACCATCCAAAACACCAAAAGACGAAAGTTGCTTAGTTACAACATTTGTATACGACCTGACATAAACAACGTTTTTTGAGTTCTAGGTAAGAAGTTGTGAAAAGTTGTTTTTTTTTTCAAACAATTAAGAAATGAAATATTCCGAAATAACGGTGGCAGGACGATTGCAGTGCCCATTATTTAAACGGCAAGTACAGTTCTTCGAGAACTCCGATACATTATGTGTATTTTTGGCAGAACATAATATACAAAGTTATCAAATAAAAACTTAATTGCAGTCACTTTTAAAACAAGCGCGGCATGTCGATGATTGAATTGCAAATCGTAGAGTTATTATCATAGTTGCGCTGATTATTATTTTACGCTAATTGCTCACATTCAGCAGCTGTAAACAATTAGCAGCTGAGTTATTTAAAATATATAATATTTTTATTTTACAAACGTGGATGATAAATGTCAGTTGGCAACCATAACCCGTTAAAATTACACAACAGAAAAAAAATCTTAAACTTCATGTTGGTTTAGCGGTAAAGGCGTTGATATGTAATCTGACGGCCCCAGTTTAATCCTGTTGCAGGCTTTATTATATTTATTTTTCAACATCTCTTACTGCTAACATATCTTTCCGTAAGCCTTTAATTTATTTTTATTTTTATTTTTGTTTAATTTTTAAAAGAGGTAAAATGAAATACGTTTTTATTTAATTTAAATTACAAACACTTTAAACAATCAAGACAACATAACTAACAACACAATTAAAAGCCACAATAAATGTTGTAAAGGTTGTCCATTCGTTTCTGGGCATAAACTAACTCGGTTTTTCGTATTTTCAAGACTTTTAAATAAAAAAAAAATTAGAAATAACAAGTCTGCTGCAGGATTTGAACTAGGGCCGCACAACGCTTAAACTTTTTTTCATTATGTGAGTAATTTGTGTCAGGTTTGCCAACTGACATTTGTTTGTTAAATAAAAATACTAAATATTAAAAATAATTTACAATACCCACTTGAAAATGTTAAATACGGCCAATTACGATAAAATAATAAATCGTAATAATAGCTCCACGATTTGCAAACTAATGATCGACTTGCCGCGCTTGTTTCATAGGCAACTAACTGCAAGCAAGTTTTTTATTTGATCGCTCTATAGAACCATTGTTTTTATATCCTATATAAAAACAATGATAGAACTAAAAAAACGACACCTTCACTTTTTACGACAAACTGTGACATCGTCATGCAGCTGCTATTGCAGGAAAAATTAGTTTATTATTTTCAAAAGCAGTAATCAAGCTACTACATTTTGTAATTTTTTATTGTTTCAATGTATTGTAACACGGTAGAATGTGTAAATTAACACCTCGAGAAATGTCAAAATTAACCGCTACTGTAAGTTTTCCCTTTTCCCTACTACAACTACAGGTAGGTGCGCTTTTCCACATGAGAAATCATAATGCTCTAATTGAACTAGATTTAATAACAATTTTGCACAACAAAAAACCTTCAATTTTGACAAAAAAGTATGTATTTCTTTAAGTTTCTGGCTTGAGTAAATAATTATCCCACAATTTCGTAGGTTTTTATTCAGGTGAAGATTTTGGAGCAATTTGTGTTAAAAAGTAGGTGTCATATTTACATTATTGATTTTTAAAAACAATTTATTGTGAAATTAGAAACACAAATTAAGGCAAAAGTTTTTGATTGTTTTTAGAAGCAGATGTATCGAAAAAGTATTATTTAAAATTGACATCAGTAAACTGCGTTATTTTGATAAAGATAAAAAAACAATTATTTGAAAAAGTTGTTAAGATTTGTATTTTCTGCTTAATTTATGAAATTGGTACAATTAAAAATTTTTTATAAACATGGGTCCAAAAACGCTTACTTCTGAAAATGGGAGCAGTCTAATCACTTTTTTGTCGATAACGTGCACAGTAGTTGCACTAAAATTGTGAAATTCATGACTGAATATGATGTATTTACCTTTTTTCTAATTTTTACTTAAATAACTGCACCAGAGGTGTCTCATATGGGGGATTGCCTACTATTTTCTTCTGAGAACAGTTACTGTTGCCTCTTCCGGAGGTTGTAACTCCGTAAGGAAGTGCTTCCGGGCCCATATTTATACACTATTGTTATTGCTATAGCGTGTAGAACTTATCCTTAAAATTTGTACAAGCTATTTTTGCATGTTCAGACTTTCATGGCGACTAATTTTTTACAAAAATAAAATTATCTCGTACACTGTTAGATTAGACACTTTCCACAAAAATATTTTTTTGTATTTTCATATGCAGAAAAAGATCTAAAACAGCTAGAAGAAAGTATTAAGTGATGGTCCGGCATATGAGATACGTCTCGTGCACTTAGTCAAACAAAGATCAGTAGAAATACGAAGGTAAACGAGTATTGCTCAGATACCACTTCAACATTTTAGTGCAACTACTGGGAAAGTTATCGGTAAAACGGTGATTAGACGGTTCCATCTTCAGAAGACTGTAATTCCGGAAAAGGCGTTTTCTGTCCCATGCTTATAAAAAGAATAGCAACCATTCAGACATCTCCTGCAAGTGCACCAGGCGAAGTTGCTAAAAAAGCGTATAATAAACTTGAAGCCACCTTAACAAAAAAAATCCTGGATTTTCAGTTTTATCCGAAATAATAAGTTTTGAATGGCCCTGGTGCGATCAACTACACCATAGATGTAGAAAAGTTGCCACAGTGTAAATATGAACCGGTAACATCTTGCGATGTCGAACGATCGTGTTCACAAAATAAAAATATTAGGTCTCCAGAAAATTTAAAAAAGTATCTTGTTTGCCATTTTAATAGCAATTAAACGAAATTTGTATTTGTTCTTAATTTAATAAACTTATTTGATCAATATTAGAAACACGTTTAACTTAGTGCTCTTAGTCTCTAGTATTTCTTTTTTCTTCATATTAATATTAAACAGAAAATTTTGTGTTCCTATTTTGATTTTTGAATGCATATTTTGCATATTTAAATCCATATTTTGTATTTTTAGCTGCACATCTTGCCTGCATATTTGGACTTTTTCAGTGCATATAAATCCGGCCTTTATTCATAAGTAACTAATATTTAATAAAGCAATATTTAAGAGTTCATAAACCGAACGAGTTTTTCTTTTTATTTTTATTTTGCGGTTTAGAGTGATGTCGTGCATCAATGTGTCATATAAACACGACACGACGGGAACATATGAATAGACAACATAAAACCACCTAGAGACGCACTTAAACATTTTTTTTTCGGGTTAATACAACACAGTAACAAAAATCAAAATAATTTTTTATGACGATAAAATATTTCATTAACAAAGCAAATTTTTAAAGCTTAATTAAAATGCGTAATTTTTGATAATGAAGAATATTTAAAATATCAAGGCCTGCTGCCTATAGTTATATTTTATAAAACATTCATCAATACCTAATTTTATTATGCCGTTTATTTGTAAGTATAATAACTTTCGCAGTAATCTACCTGGATAAAATTTTCTGAGTTTGTAAAATACACTTGTTGATAGCTTCTTCGTTTTAGGGTTGGCGCCGTGTCCTAATTCTAAATGGGATGTCCAGGTTCAGAAAAGAAATCAGCTTTGAAGATGTCTCGTGGAACCGATGAAGAAACGTCGGCTACCCAATTCCCAATGACGACACGGCGACGACCCGAAAGCCACAAAATTAAAAATATATATTAAAATAAAATTAGTGAACAATTTGTTGGTTTGGTCTTCGAATATTTCTAAAAAGAACAAACTGTTTAGCAACTATAAAGTTTCAAAAATAATGTGGTCAGTTTTTAAAATCAAAAACACGTGCAATTTTAAGGAAAAGTAGTATAGACTACAATTTATGCCTCCCCCCGCCCCCAAACGTGCAAGATTCCTTACTGTTTCTCAAGAACCTTATTTTCTTGATGTTACTATCTGATAAGTTTAATAATCGTCACTGAAAGATACAATTATAGGAAACAAATTTTGTCCTAAAAGAATTTATGTCAAAATTTCTTCACCCTGAACCCACTCCAGCCGTGGCGCCACTTGGAGTTACGGCGGCATACTAAACATAGAAGCATGTAGAAGTTAAAACAAAAGAATCATTCTCCAACCACAGAATACAAATACTACCAGAAGCGTCACAATCCTGTCCATTGAGTAGGATTTTTGTTACATGAAATAATGCAAACAAAATTACATTGTTCAATATTTTGTAGTAGGTATACCGGCTATTGTTATGTCCAAATGGTACGAGTATTCACCAACATTTGACTAAAATTAACTACTTTAGGTAAAATTTGCAAAACACAATTTACTGCCTCTTTGATTTACTGCCAAGTCAACTAAACCAAATAACTCTCTCTGTGATGATGTTGTGGCATTGTGCAACATTTGACACGCTAAATAACTGTAATACCTTTAAAAACGATACCCAAATAACATGGAGGAAAGAAGAACTTTACATGGAGTGAAAAATAATGTTATTGTATCTATACTGTTAATTATTATGGATGTTTAAATAACGGGTGTCCAGAAATTCTTTGGATTGTATAACGCATGTCTTTTATTCAGTCATATCTAAGTAATTTATTTGACATAAGTCAAAGTTAATTTAAATTAAAAAGTTTTTATTTTGAATTATTTACTTTCTGAATATTTCTTGTTATAAAATGTTTACGCAAGAACAAATAGTATATTATAGACCAAGGTAGAGAAGACATTTTTCTCAGCCGAGCAGAATTAATTCCCGAGATGCGAAGCATCGAGGGAAATAAGTTGCGAGGCTGATAAGTCTTCTCTACCGTGGTTTATATATTATTTTTTCCACTACTAGCACCCTTATTCCTTTTATAATTAATTGATTTTACATTAATAAAAAATAAAATTACAAATGCAAATATGCACAAAAATAAAGTAGCCTTGCTTGAAAACAAGAGAATAGTTAATTTCAATTGACATTTTATGTAAAATATATATTTTATAATAGTGGTTATAAAATGTCCAATTTTGATGATTTGAGTGAAAACTGCACCCCTCCTGAAATTAAGGAAGGTGCAGAAAGTGTTGGTGAACAGTTATTACCAGTAATATCAAAAGATTTTTACATGAAAGTTTATGGTGAATTTAAAGATTGGTAGCAATTGTTTTCATTATTAACCAGTAGTTAATAATGAAATATTAGTGACCACTAGGAAAGAAATTCATCTTCTTGGCTCTAAAACAAAGTAAATAATGATATCGTTTAATGCTAGTAGTGGAAAATAGTATATTATAGACCAAGGTAGAGAAGACATTTTTCTCAGCCGAGCAGAATTAATTCCCGAGATGTGAAGCATCGAGGGAAATAAGTTGCGAGGCTGATAAGTCTTCTCTACCGTGGTTTATATATTATTTTTTCCACTACTAGCACCCTTATTCCTTTTATAATTAATTGATTTTACATTAATAAAAAATAAAATTACACATGCAAATATGCACAAAAATAAAGTAGCCTTGCGTGAAAACAAGAGAATAGTTAATTTCAATTGACATTTATGTAAAATATATATTTTATAATAGTGGTTATAAAATGTCCAATTTTGATGATTTGAGTGAAAACTGCACCCCTCCTGAAATTAAAGAAGGTGCAGAAAGTGTTGGTGAACAGTTATTACCAGTAATATCAAAAGATTTTTACATGAAAGTTTATGGTGAATTTAAAGATTGGTAGCAATTGTTTTCATTATTAACCAGTAGTTAAAAATGAAATATTATTAACCACTAGGAAAGAAATTCATCTTCTTGGCTCTAAAACAAAGTAAATAATGATATCGTTTAATGCTAGTAGTGGAAAAAAACCTCTATTGTGAAATCTTATTATCGCAATGGTCAACAATTAGAAAACAGACATTGAAATTATTCCATCAAGGCGTGTAAACAAGAATTTCGACAAAGATATCCAAAGACATACGTTATACAATCCATAGCCGCCCAGAAATACTTTCTGGACACCCGTTATAATGGTAAACACTAGGTTGAACTTAACCTCCAAGTTACATCTGTCAGATTGACAGGAAAACCATTTACAATATGACCGACTGAAGTACAAAAAAATACCGGAGAGACGCTTCTGGGTGTTTTAATGTTCCCTGCTCCAGCTTTCCCATAAGAGACACTTTTTCAGTACCTAACTCATTTACCAAAATCCACTGTTTTAAAAATTTGGTACAAGCATCGGTTGTAAACGAAATTTGACTACAAAAAGTTTATAATGTTAAAAAAAAATAGAAAATAAAGAAAATTGTAGTTGCAAAACTTTGATTTTAAACGTAACAATAGAACAAATCTTTAAGCTTCGCTACGAATTGAATTTTTAAAATTTTTCCCATGATATTTTTCAGTGGTACTTCCACATTTTATAATTTCATTTATTTATTCGTTTCGGAGATAACACAGCACAAAAAACATGCAATTTCAGTAATACTGAAAGAATAACGTGTGTCTGAAATTGCTTGGTTTCGTTTTTCACTTAAATTCATAACAATACCTACTTTTTGAAAAATAATTCAGAATTTTATTTTAACGTTTGAAACGTTAATGTTAATAACAGATTCTGAAAACTTCAAAATACTTGAATGAACTATAAAACTTGTAGCTTAATAAATTTAGATTTTGTCGTTTCTAATTCAGTTTCGTATTCACCACAAAAATTATATCTAAGTGATTTTAGTTAATTAATTAATACTTGCATTTTTTTATTTTACAAAATACAAGAAAAAAGCTGCATTCAAAATGTATACGCTACTACTTAGAACCTACAATAATTTATTTTGGTTCTTGTTGGTCGCTTCTAGTTTATATTTAAAACTAAAGATTTTGTTTAAATTTAAATTTTAAACGGTTTCTACAATTTCTACCAGGTAAAGGCGAAAAATTTCGGTTTATTGTTTATTTATTATGTATAAAGAGCCGAAGTAATTAAAGATGTGTTACATTTCATGTTTAATTATTAAATATCTCTTAAAGCCGGTATGGAATTTTTAACTTCGATTTTTGGTGTCACAAATCAACAATTGTTATTAACATGTGTACATCACACTCGCAAATAAATATCATTATTTAGACTAGGGCGTACCGGCGCATGAAAATAAAAGACTTTTCGGATTCGATTTTTTTATAGAATTGTGTTCAGGATGAAGCACTGATTATGAAAGTGCATGTTTTCGGCCGAAAGCCTGATCAGGTATTGTTAAAATTGTTTACACAATTAAGAAATATTAACATTTTTCCATTCAATAATATTTTTCATATTCTTTGGTCAAATTCCAACAGTAAAGTCAATAGTTTTTAAAATTTTAAATTGTTGAAAGATTGAAAATACGTAATTGCTTATTTTCAACCCTTAAAAAGTATAATAAAAAATGAGCGAAACGGGTCGCTGATACTTTCCCATACTTTTTACGTTTTAAATATTCTCGCGTCAAAAAGTAATTGAAATTTACATCTAGTCGTCTCCAGCCGATACAAGCCTCCCGCTACAGATCCAAGACGTTGGCGGTACGCGCGCCCCCTAGATAAGTAATGCACTCACAATCTCGGGTCAAAACTGGTTGTAAGAGCTTTATTAATAGAATTGTCAAAAATATACAAAGGATGAAAACTATTTTTTATTAGAATAATTTATAGGTGTAATTAAAATCACGTAACTTCCCGGAAATGGGTTGTTGAAATTAAAAACTATCGTTTTTTCCTCTAATTTTTAATATGGTTGAAAATTCTTGCTAATCTTAATAAACTACTTCACATAGGCTGCCAAACTGTTTAAGTGTATAACAATTCGGATTTGCGTTTTTGTATAAATAATTAATCAATAGCAAAATTTTCAAAAAATCCCGAAGGTCGACAGCGGAAAATTTGGAGGATAAGTAAAAAACAAGCTTGTAGTGCAGTGCGAGCTCTATCGGCTCAGAACGTTTTAAAAAAATGGTGAAAGCAATTTTTGAGTAATTATATTTTGAAGATGTTCAAATTTTCGAGCCGCTATTATACAGGGTGTTCTAAAACTAGCGGACACGGACGGTAGGACGGTATGCTATTAGAAAAATTAAACAAAAAGTTCCTCTGCTATTTTTCGATTCGACTAATGCTTTTGGAGTTCCGTTAAAATCTAAAATTCGAAAATTTGCATGAAATCATAATTTATATACAATTTTTTACATCTTCTTTGAACTATGTATAAGATGTAATGTACCACTGCAAAAGCAATTTAACAATTTTGCAGTTTTAAGCCTTGTTTCTTAATTGTTTATAACATGCGCTTGCTAGTTTCCTACTTTATACTTTTTGTTGTTAAATATCCTTTAATTATTATTCGATAAAACTTGATAAAGTTAATGAAAAAAGATCTTTTCTTTACAAACGTAGGATTGTTGCATGATATTGATTATGAAACAAATAAATAAATTAGTAAAGAAGTATTAGATTATTACAATAAAATAAAAAACGTTTTTTGTTTAAACACGGACACTGGTTTTTATTTTGAAATATAGAAAAGTTGTGTACCGGGCGGTGCTGTAATGAATACGATTTTTCACCTAATTTATATCACAGCACACACTGACCGCTGCGATTTCGCAGATTTCTTAAAATGCGCGTGAGTGCGAAAGAGACGGAAAGAGTTAGAAACAATCCAGGAGACTACCAAGCGCGCGTTGTAAACAATTAAGAAACTAGGGTTAAAAGTGAAAATTTGTCAAATTGCTTTTGTAGAGGTACATAAGACATTAAACATTAAGCTGTAAAAAATTGTATTTTATAAAACAAAACTCCTTATGCGCAGATTCGCTTTGGTCTCATTATCACTGTGCAAATATTTACACTTATCAGATAAGGCGTTTAGTTTCACTTTAAAAGAATTTGTACCTGATATCAAAACAAGTCCGGCATCTAAAATACGAGTCTTGTTTTCCACTTTAAATAAATCAATAAGTGTAAACCTGCCGGTTTTTATATATTTTGATCCATTATCTAATTTGCCTATCGAATGAATGGCCATTTTCCAATTTTTAAAGTAAATGTTGTGGGTAGTTACCTTGGTTTGCTGGTTTTATTCGTTGTTAAATAAAGGCACTTTCATTCATAAAAACACCAACGTACTTGAACAAGGTTTCTAGCGTTTCTAGGTTACTTCGTCATGGTCACAAAATTGCAACGAACACTGCGCACATGGTACACAGATAATCATGCGCAACGCAGAGAAATATGTAAAAAGCGTGGAAATATATCAAAGCCGTATGGCAAGCCGTTTTACTTTTATTGAGAAAGGTGAAACTAGTATTAAAATTGTCAAATTTTTGTGATTTTCTTTAAAAATATGTGAAACAAATTTTAGGTATCTGAAATGCATTTCTGATATCTAAAATGAATATCAGACACAAGAAATTCATTTCTGATATTTGAAATTGATTTCAGCATCAGCAAAAATTCCAAATATACACTAAAAAGTAACATTAAAATCTTAAACTGTATCAATAGTAGCGTTTGAGAGTTTAGCGTTTCAATTGGAGAACATAATTTATCGTACAATTTCTTTCAAATAATAGGTAAGAATGCCACTGAATTAAACATTTAGTTATTTATTTTGTGTAATTCACTATATCACAATATTAATTTGTTCTCGCATTTTTAGTATGACATATTAAAAACACTTAAATCACGGCGAATTATCAAAAATTGTTGATTTCAAATAAGTGGTAATTTTCATTATCACAATGATATTAAAAACGTTAAAAATAGCGCGACGAAATTGAAAATGTTAGCTTGAAAATATGTGGTATGCATTTACATTATGTCTGTCATAATAAAAACACGGAAAATATCGCTTTAAAGTTTAAAATTTTGATTTCAAACAGTGGAAGTTTACAATATCGCTGTGATATCGTAAATCGCCGTACTTCTTGCTGAAGAATACAGGGCGTGCTGATCGGCAAATAGGTTAGGTGTCTTTAATTCAGTAGATTGTCATGTATGAATCTGCATCAGAAGGAAGAATTTGTTTTACGCCAGAGTTTAAGAACAGCGTTCAAAATTATCGATCGTACATAAGGCTTGATTCATTGGATCATATCTATAATATAAATTGATTCCGCTCTTTGTTACGAAAGGAAATATAAATTAAGTTATAGGAAGTTAATGTTTTCGTTAGTTGTTTGCCACATATTGTCACGTTAGGGGGTCGTAGCGTGTGACATAATGTCTAGGTATATTATAAGAACAACCAAAATTAAACAGAGATATATTTAGTTAATGATTTACAATATTATTTAATACTAAGTTAAAATTACTTACATGCGTTACAATACAGTTTGTTAATCTGGGGCTCAAGGCCACCAATATGCGAGAGGTATTTGAGTCGTAGCTATTGTAGATGGTAGAGACTCATGTCGATTCTAAGCTGAGTTTGGTCGAATACTGTTCTTGTACCAGTAAGCTGGAACCCTTTTATACTCTGTGATGCAGAGTAGGGATGGTTTTATTAATAATCAATATAATGCAGTGCAGATACATCTGAGACCGGATTGGCTTGTAAATAGGTCAATCAATATGTATGTAATTGTGTGACAAAGAAGAGTGCATACAATCCCTTGATATTCTTAAAATAACATGAGGTGGGTCAGGTGACCAAGTCGTATTGATCTGTATTGCACCATATGTGATAAATAGGTAATATTTTAATTACTTGAATAATTAATATTAAATATTCTAAATAAGACTAAGTCGACTCGCGACAATATCTTAAATTTAACTATTTCAAATTCACTGTAATATTTTTAACGATTTTAATATTTGCCGTAAAATTATAAATGTACGTGATAACTTTACAGCGATTTTTTAAATGTTTTTAATATCACAGTTATAATACAAATGTCACACATTTGAAATAAAACATTTTCCATTTCACTGCAATATTTTTAGCCCTCTATAATATCACTGTGAAATTATAATGTACCAAATACTAGAATTCAACAACTAACCATGTTGCTGCGATATTTTGAACGTTATTAATAACACAGTCACAATATTAATATAAATGTGTAAAACGTAATTTTTGCTAATTATTAAATTTTATTCCAGATATAAGAAACGCATTTCTGATATCGAAACTGCGTTCCTGATGTCTAAAACGCATTCAAGATATCTGTAATGTATTACTGAGATGTTTTTTTTTGGTTACTTGTTTTAAAAGAATTGTTAGCAAATGTTTTTTAATGCGATGTAATGTCATACGATGTGGGGTAGTTAACATGCGATTTCCGAATTCCTTATCAAGAACTTTTCCAACTCACTGCTGACCCGGCGGTTTCGCCACTACCTATAAAATACATTTCAATCTTTAACAACTGTACGCAAGATGTTGAAATCTATTGCTAGCAGCAGCCCCGCTGCGGTCAACCTATGTAACCTATACATAGACATATAGCCGGCCACTGGCTTCCTCCCACGGATATAAATATTATATGTCCGTGCTTCCTCCTCGGAGTTGGCTTTCATAATGACAGCCAGCAGCAGATTATGTCCAATAATGCAAATAAATAGTGTGAATGTATTGTAAATAAAATAATTATGAACTTCAACAGGTTCTTTATTTTAATCTAGTACACAGTTGGTCTTGCTATAGGAACAATAGACCTTCATTACTTTATCTTGGTTATCTCTGTCTGCAGATGACTCGATTTTTAATATCAAAACGTCATATAATGGTAAAGTTAAAAGATCAATTTGCTCATGCATTAATAGTACAGTTTCTAAATATTTGCAAATTTCAAATACTTCCAGTGTATCTAATTTACGTTTATTATTACAAAAGTGTAAACATTTTATATTGTTATTAGATGTTATTGAATGATTGTGTTCTAATAAGTGTTTAGTGTAATTGGATTTATGTGGATGTTTATATTTGTAACAACGTACGTGTTTTTTGTACCTAATATAAAAAATTTTAATTGTCTGGCCAATATAAACCGAATTATACAATGCGAACAATTTAATTTGTAAATGCCTGATTTTAGATAATTATCTGTTTTTTCTTTAGCATTAGACAGGTGTTTAAAATGTTTTAGTTTTGGATTTCGATTTGCATGAAAATTGGTATTCGAGGGGTTTTGTGGCTCCTACTGGTAATCACGAATCAAGGATCTAAATTATAAACATTAAGACGGCGAATTTAATATGTCGGAAGTATTTCATAACGTTATCGGATTTGCATAAAACTTAGTATTCGAAGGGTTTCAGCTAATTACGAATCCAGAATTTAAATTATAAAATTCGGAATGGCTGATTTAATACGGCGCGGCGGAGTTATTTCATAACGTTATCCGATTTGCCTAAAAATTGGCGATCAAGAGGTTTTAGGGCCGCTAATTATACATCTAAGATCCAAATTATAAAATTCAATATGGCGGTTCCAATATGGCGAAATTATTTCATAGCGTTATCCGATTTGCCTAAAAATGGTATTCAAGAGGTTTTAGAGCCGCTAATTACGCATCCAAGATCTAAATTAAAACAATCAAGATGGCCTATAATAAGAAGAAGAACAAGAAGAAAAAAAAAGAGAAAAACACTAAGATATTAATTATACTGTTCAGATAAACGCTCTATAATGCAAAATTGTTTCTATTGCCATTTAACATACCGATTTTGAAGCCGAAAACGTAAATTCAAAAAAGAAACAAAAATCGACGGAGGCGGCATGGCAGTGGGGATTGATAGACGGATCACGTATACAAATCTAGAGTTTCTTTCGGGCACGTTTATTTTGAAGTAGATCACCCCTCTCCCCCCTCCTTTTTTCGGGCGGACCAACATCATTCTTAGCTGTGTCGTCCTAGTAGAATTGCCAATCTTTGATCCCAATTTGGGTTTTCTGCGTTAAGGCGTCTGGACTGTAAAGTTTACAAAGACGCACGCACGCACGCACGCAACCACGCACACACAGATGCAACCACACGCGCTTGAGCACGGGCACGAGTGCACGCGCATGAACACGAACACGCACACAAACACAAACCCGAACCCGAACCCGATCCCAAACCCAAACTTAAACCCAAACTCAAGGTGGGTATGCATTTGACAGAACTTGCATTTAACAGAATGATATTTAAACAGAATCCGAAGTCGCCCGAAGCGAATTCGTATTCGGAAAACGATTGCGCGTAATCACCGAGCAGAATGTGTATTGAACAGAATTGCAATAATCAGAACCATTTTAAATTCGGATAACTTCGATTTGTATCAGTGTAACCAACATAAAGAAAAACAGTTCAACTGTTTGAACCATACAATTAACATCCAAATATTACGAAAATATTGTTGTTTAGGCAACACACTCTACAAATTGTTTTCCTGAAATTATATATACATAAAAATAGGTTACTAACGCTATGCGCTTCGCTGTGTGTGAGGTTAAAGTTTCTGAAAACAGTTTTTTTACGATATCGCTTCTTATGTTCTTTAAAAAGAGCATGTTTTACTATGAAATTATGATTCTTATAACTCTACATTTTCCTTGAATATGTTCCTTCATAACACCTCTAACTTAACACTAAGATACGAAGTAAATTTCGCCATAATTTTCGTACATGTAGACAAAATAAATAAATCTCTGTTTATTGTTGGGTGCAGAAATCTTCTGGCAACTATTGTGCGTCGGTCAGATACAAACCATTTCACCGGGCCCGTTTTTCAAAAAACACATCTGAGTTGGATTATTGGGGTACCATAAACATCCCTAATGGATCGCCGGTACGTTGTAATTTGGCGATCAACAGCGTAAGCCAGCTGGACAACGGTTTAAAAAGATTTTGGGAACTTGAGCCGCAAGCAGACCACCATAAAATATGGACCCGGGAAGAAAGAAATTGCCAAACGCATTTTAAAAAAACGATGTCCAGATGTGCCAATGGCAGATTTATTGCCAAGCTTCCTTTTAAAGACGATTCAGTGAATTTAGGTTTTTCCTATGAAATAGCATTAAAACGATTTTATAATATAGAAAGAAAATTAAATAACAAAATACAATTTAGGAAAGAATATCCAAAATTTATGAGCGAATATCGCAACTTAGGTCACATGGAAACTTTCCATTACAAGAGGTAGACGCGCCAAGTTTTTATTTACCCCATCATGCGGTAATTAAAGAATCTAGCACCACTACCAAATTAAGAGTAGTATTCGATGCCAGTTCAAAAACCTCAAACGGTTTAAATTATAATGACAATTTGATGTACTCAGACAATGCCACAAATTATGTAGGAGCTAAACGTGAAATGGATGAAGTGGCTAAATTAATGAAAAATTTAAATTTTCAAAACGTAGTTAGTTAATTAAAAATTAATTACGATTTTCAAGCAACTTGTTATACCACATAAGATTGCTGTTTATGGTTTCGTGGGACAGTTAAAAGTTACTGAAGTCTTGTGAGTTTACCTTTATATTAAAAAGATAAATACAGAAGAGACGATTGGCATACAGGGTTAAAAATTAACGTTGGATTTTCATGTCAATTTTTCTAATTGTACACCAGGTATATATGCAGGAATACAACTTTTTATTTATTTATTAACACAACAAATTTTCTGTACCACTTTTTCGCAGTTCAACAGAATAACTACAGCGTTATAGCTTTGATTATATACAGTCAATGGTTATAGTTTTATTTTATCTTAAATATGCATTTCCTACCGTACAACGCTACTATTTTATCTTTGTGCTAAAACATTAGATTTTGATTACTTAACCAAAGGTATATTCTGTGTACTTAACCTTCAAATTCCTAACCCTTTTGACTGCTGTTTGTTGACGTTCCAAAAATTAGTCTTTTGTGGGTATCACCACAACAATTCATCAAAATATAACTAAAAAGTACTAAAACCGAAAGAACACGAATAAAGTGACCTCTTCCAGTATTCTGTTTAATTCTATTCTGTTAAATACAATTTCTGTTAATTGTTACTTTACGTTCGCATGTCATCGGCTTCGGCTTCGGGTATTCTGTTCGTTGGTCATTCTGTTCTTTGCAAATTCTGTTCATTGCATGGCCATCAAACTCACACGCAAAACCCGCAAACACGCGCACACGCACACGTACCCAAACATAAACAGGCATACACACACGAACGCAATCACCCACGTACGCACTCACACACGCACGCGATTGCTCTTAAGCTGCGTATTCACTTGATCATGTTTGCGTGTACAAACGTTTGCGCGCACACGCGTTCGTTCGCGAAAATTTTAAAATGTACACATAATTATTTTTTTTTACGTTTTTGTTTGTACGCGCAAATATCCGCTCCAGTTGCGCTTAATAACTTTTGCTGTATGTGTGTGATTTGATGAAGAGAAAACCGCAACCCCGTGAAAAATCAGAGCGGACTGCTCAAAACGTCACAACACAAATGCAGCTGTTTGCATAAATTAAAACTCTCGTACAAACTGAGCAACACTTGCGCGCAAAATTCCTTTGAGGTGGTCCCCGAGACCGACAACCGATGGAGCGTGTACGTGCGTGCTCAGACCTTGCGCGCACACCTGTTCTGTCGGTACTCATATGATCATTTTTGCGCGCAAACCGTTTGTGCGCGCAAAAATGCTCAAGTGAATACGCAGCTTTACAGAAACGCGCGCGCCCGCGCTTATATACACATACACACACATACACGCAAGCACGCACGCACATTCACGTACATACATTTTTAAAACCCATTTTTTGAGTTCCTGGAGGCCCAACACATGTATTTCTGTCAAAATCTTGAATTCGAAATGTTTCATGAAATTTATAGTAAATATATAGAAAAGTAAAAAAAAACGTAAGTTGTAGGGTTCAGTTAGTTCACCTTAAATGCCTGTAGACACTGCAGTTTTAGTTTGCTTTTGTTATGAATTCTTATTCTATTTTGAAACATGAGCGTAAATCGTCAATCTATGTTAAACAGAATATTTCATTTCATCTCATAGCCGAATGGTAAAATTATTGCAAAATGTATACAATCGTTTATGTAAATTCGTAGCGTAGTTGCATTAGAGCAATATTATTTCTTGCCTCTGATAAACAAACGAAAAGATATCAATAAACATGCAGACTTCTTTCAATTTCATTAGAATAAACTGTTTATTTGTTCCGACATCGACCTTCATTGGTATTTGAAACGTCCAGTCTAAACAACTACAAAGAGATTTTGGCTTGTCTGAAAGCAGATTTTATTACAGCTTTGAGTTTATTTGTATTGTAAAACCATAAATAACCAAATTATAGTAACAGCGGTGACAACAATTAGAAATAATTGTCCAAAATAATCAATAAACTGAGTGAAGTTACAAAAAGCCGCCGTAGTATTATGGTGATAAATTTTGTCGAGAAGCAAGATCCTGTCGCGTTATTATGGTGAGACATTTAGAAATTTATTATAAATCAGTTTGGAGTTTTGATTTAGACAGTCCTTATTTACTGAGCTATTAAAAAAGTGTTATCAATGAGAAGAATCCAATATCCATGAATTCAAGTATCAGCAAAATTGCAAGACAACATAAGGTACTTCTTCAAAATGTCTTAGTGAAAACAAACAAAAAATCAATCCTGTTTATTTGCAAGCACAATACTGCAGACATTTTATTGCAGAAAAATGTTACCTATATACACATTTATAAGTACCGTACACAAAATTAGCCAAATTAACATACTATAACAAATTTAAAATTAGTGGATTTACATTTATGCTTTGAGACATCTCATTTTAAATTGACACAAAAAATGTAATTAATAGAAACTTTTATATTCTATACGAATAGGCTAGTTAAAAGATCATGCAGTAATTGCAGTACAATAGTTTTGGTATATCGCTAACCACATTGTAACTAAAATCTTAATAAAATTTCACACAATATTATCTTCAGCAGTTAGACAATTAGTCAAAAGCAAAATTACATTTCTTGGTAAGGTATTGCGGTATCAAAACAAACACATGTAATGGTAAAATATTAATCTAATATAATGGGCGCTATTTCTGGAAATTTTTTCTTAATTGCTTCCAAAACACTGGGTTCTAATTTATTCCCTTCCAGCCAAACACTTTTAAGTGATTTCAAATTATCAAACATATCGGGGTTTAAATCACTGATACTGTTGTTCGTTAAATCAAGTCGGTATAAGTTATCCAGCCCATCAAATGTTCTTGAATCCAATTGTTTCAGTTTATTGTTGTCTAAATGAATTTCCCATAGTGTTTTAAGGTTTTCAAATGCATCAGGTTGTATGGTTTCAATTTCGCCGTTTTGCAAATACAAATATTGTAAATGAGGTGTATCAGTAATAGTTGAACTAGTTAGAATTTTGATATTGTTGCCACCAAAATACAAACTGTTAAGCGATTTCAACATTTCAAAAATACCAGAAGGCAATTCTTCGATGCTATTGCTTGATAGATCCAACTCAACTAAGTTAGGAAGCAAAGAAAAAGTGTTACTTTCCAAATGCTCTAATTGATTTTCTCCCAAACGAAGAAATCGAAGCCTAGAAAGTGGTTCGAGTACTTCAGAGCTTATAGATCTAATTTGGTTGTGTCCCATTTCCAAATATTCCAATTTATTTAATCCAGTAAATGTCCCATTATTCAATTCCTTTATTTTATTTTTATACAAAGAAAGCGAATCTAATCCACCAAGACCCTGAAAAGCGCCAGATTCTACCTGGTCGATTTCGTTATTTGACAAATATAGTTGAAATAAATTATCTAAACCGTTAAAGACTCCAACTCGCAGAGTAGTTAATTTAGTATTTTGTACATACAAATACTTTAGCTCATCAAGTCCAGAAAACGAATTAATGGGTAAGTTTGTAATTTCGTTGTTAGACAACAACAGAAAATTTAGTTTAGACAAACCTTTAAAGCTCTCGGGTAGCAAGCGGTTAATCTTATTATTCTCCAGTGTCAAATAGTTGAGTATAGTCAATCCATTGAATATTCCGGGTTCTAAAGTATTTAAATTGTTGTCAGAGAGATAAAGTGACTCTAGTTGGTTAAGATCCTTAAACGTGTCAGGTGCAATGTGTTCAATTTGATTTTCGTACAAAGGCAAATTTGTTAATTTTGAAAGACCGTCAAAAACTCCACTTGTTAAAGCAGTTAAGTTGTTTTTATTCAAATGAAGACTCATTAAAGATTTAACATCCTGAAAAACTCCAGGTAAAAGATCTTCAATATTGTTTCCTTCAAGATTTAAAGTTTTCAACTGATTTAATCCTTTAAATATATCTTTGTTCAAAGAGTACAAGTGATTATTTTGAAAATGCAAAACATTGACAGAGTGAATATCTTTTAGCGAACCCAATTCAATGTTGGATACATCATTATTGGGTAAGTAAAGTTCCTTTAAATTTGTTAACCCTCTAAGGCTTCCGGCGGTTAGGGATCCAATTTTATTATTGCCCAAGTTGAGAATAGTCAATTCAGCATTTTTTTCAAATAAACCGTTTGGCAAAGTCCTGATGCGATTGCTATTTAAATAAATTGTGTTTAACCTATTCAATCCCTTAAACGTCCCTAACTCCACATTAGGTATAAAATTGTCTGCTAAATTCAAAACTTCTAGTTGCGAAAGATTTTCGAACAAGTTAGCTGGCAGTATACTAATTTTATTTTTAGATAGATCAAATCTTTTTAACTTATTTAAATTTTGAAATAAATTATGGTCTAATTCTTCAATATTATTACTGCTCAAATCGAGTTCGGAAAGTGAGACTAAATCTTTAAATACTCCTGGTGGTAAGGACGACAAAGCGTTTTTAGATAAAAGCAACTCGGTCAAATTCTGCAATCCGTTAAATAAATCCTTATCCAAACTTTGAATTTTGTTGTCGTTTAACCATAAAGTCGATAATAGTGAAAGGTTTTCAAAAGTGTTGGATGGAAGCTGTTGTATATTATTATCAAGCAATTCTAATGTGGTGAGTTGATTCAAATTTTGAAAAGCTCCAGTTTTTATCTCATCTAGATTATTACTGTGTAAATCTAGTTTTGTAAGAGAATTGAGGTTATCGAACAAACCATCCGGTAAACCACTAATTTTGTTCCCAAAGAAAACAAAGTCAGTTAATTTGCTGAGACCATTAAATGCCTTCCTATCAATACTATCTATTGAACTGAAACCAATTTGTATTTCTTGTACAGAAATCAGTTTCTCAAAAAGTCCAGCTGGTAAATTAGTAATATTGCTGAAAATTATTTTAAATTTCTGCAAATGCTGTAGATCTTCGAATGTTGTTGGATTTAAATAATTGACGTTACTTCTCTCTATTTCTAGTCCCTGAAAGTCATCTACTTTGACTTTGTCTCTCACCACGGCCTGTTGAATGCCTTCTTTCAGCTGTTCGATGGAATTGACTCTTTCGCAGGAAATCGCATTCCAAAATCGATAATTACATTCCGCTGGCAATTCTTGTTTGGTATTGACCAAAAGCTCCATGGTAATGAGTAGAATCCATTTCCAATATGTTTTGGGTAACATTTTCAACTGAAAACAAACAATTCAATTTAGATTTGCGCGCAATTGTTTTCAAATATGTTGTAGGTAACATATAAAACTACTATCGATTAAACACTATTTGGGAAAGGCTTGGAGTTAATGGACATAAAAATACATAGGTCATGTTCACTTTTTTGAATTTTTGTAATACCTTAATGTCTTCTTTTCAACATGATAGTGCTATTACGAAAAAAATTAAATGTAATGAGTAAAGTAAGCATTTTCCTATTCTATTCGCTAACAAATATCTGGGTAGGACTCAATACTAAGCATGTTTTATAACATCTAGATTGTTATTCTCTAACTGTCTCACCATAACAAACTCTCGAGACATTATATTTACGATTTGAGCTATGTTTATGTTTATATGTTTAGACACATAAAGCAGCGCGGTAGGAAGTTATCAAAACAGTCTAAGGCAGAAGTCTTCGGCTTCCATTCACGGCTGTTTATTACTGCCAAACGCACATTCGTAAATACCATAAGTATCGGCTATAGCCGACTGGAATTTTCTATATCAGACGCGTTTGTGAATTTGTTAAGTAAACGTATTAGCACTTTACAAGATACGGCATATTGTAATTACGTTTGCTTTCATTATTGCAACAAATATATACTATGAACTTAGGCCCCTTTCAATCACGGGCCCCAATGCGACGGTATTGGCTGCATTGGCGCAGTTACGCCACTGTGGACGCATTAAGTACATGTCTTACAGCTAAAACCGGCTTTAGTGTTATTATTTACAAAAATCTTTAAAAAAACGTGGGGCGTAGCTCATGGGTTCTGCTAGTTATGATTGAAAGAGTCAAGTTTTATATTGTCTATAGAGCGTATTTTTCTAAATGCACAATTATTGGTATTTTAAAAACCAGAATAGTTACAAATTTAGGTAAATAGGGAAAAAGGAGTACTTTTTTATGCTGGTTAAGATTTCTGTTAGAAAAAGTCTCCTTTTAGAGTTATTCAAATCAATAGTTTTCCTTAAATTCAAACAATTTGTATATTATATATTTGCATATTCTAAAAGACAATTAAATTCTGAGTATAAAAGTTCTAATCTAGTAGTAGCCTAAAATGGATAATCAAAAAGTTATCCACAAAACACTTTTATAGCCAGCATTGCTTTATATCTACACATGTCTAATTGTCTATCTATCTATCTAACCATCTATATTAAATTCCTAACAGTCTCACCACAACACGACGGAATATTGCTTCTTGACAAAATTTATCACCATAATACGACAACGGCGCTTTTTTGCCATTTCAGTTTATTGGTTTTGTTTGGCAGGCTATTTATAATTGTTGTCACCGCTGTTGCTATAGCTTCGTCATTTATGGTTTACTAACGATAAACTCTAAATTGTAATAGAATGTGCCTTCAGACAAGACAGAAATGCTTTGTAGTAGTTAGACTGAACGTTTCAAATAAAAATGAAGGTTGACGTCTGAAGAAATAAACAGTAATATATCTTCAATTTATTCAAACGAAATTTAAAAAATCGGCAATTTAATTTGATACATTTTCGTTTGTTTATTGCAGGTAAGAAATAATATTGCCCTAATGCACCTGCGTTACGAATTTACATTAGAAGAGATTATATACAGTATACAATAAATACGGTAATTTATAGGTTTATGAGATAAAGTAAATTATCCATATATTGCGTCTACAGGTACCTACGATGAACTAGCTGAATTCTACAACCTGCGCTTATGTACTTTCCTATGCTATTCCTATCAATTTCATGAAAAATTTTGAATTCAATGTTTTGACGGAAATACATGTGTTGGGAAACTAAACAAAATGGTTTTAAAAAAAATATGTCTGTGAGTGGGTGTAGGTGTGTGACGCCTCATAACCCCATAATGGTTAGTTCGATTTCGCAGAGCTGCGGAATGTGGAGGTAGTTCAATACGGACAAAATAAGCATTTAAAAAACCGAACCGGAAGCGGGAGCTGCAAGTTTTTTGGGAACATTTTTTTCAAAAACGGAATTTTTAAAATAGAAACGGAATCTGATAAAAGATTGTAGGGTGAAGGAAATGCTTTTTTTAACGTATTAACTAACATTGTAACATTAACATGGTCGCTGTTACGAATTTTTGGTAATTTTGATTTTGACGACTTTTTACTCAAAAAGGAGTTTACAGATACAGATGGAAATTGATACAATAATAGCCCTAGGGTAGCATAAGGTCGCCATGTAAAATAAATATATCTATATATAAAAGTCAATGTTTGCTAAATTGGTTATGAGGAATAGTACAACTTACTTGTTAGGTGTCGCAAAAATAAGAGGGGTTAATTTATACCCATTCACCTTATTTTTGGCCGACGAATTTGTTCTCTTATTTTTAGTTTTCTGTAATTATAACAAATATTTTTTCAAAAAACTTCAGATTGTCAAAAAGTTTATACTTTTATTTTTCAGTATCATGTAGTATGTTCTTATATGACTATATTACGCAGCTATGCTCTTAGTACAGTAATAAAAATGGTAGGATGTTGTTGCACCCAATGTTGGGGAGTAAAACGTTAATAGTAAAATACTTTGGAATATATAGGTAACAACATCTTAAGTATTGGAAAGTCCATGAGAAGTACTTCGCTCAGTTTTTGTTAACCTTTAGAAAAATAATACACATCGCGAGCCGCTTGAGTTGCATCATCTCATCTGCAACCGCATTCCCGCATTCTCGAGTTGAGAAAGATCGAAGAAATCCGAATATAATATATCGAAAGAATTGAGGTAATAGCTATATAATTCTTAAAACTAGGACTTCGATCCGCGGTCCTCCACACCACCTACTTAATTAGCTTATTTATTATTAAAGAACAGAAACACAACCATCGTGAGGCTTAGTCCACGGAATTTACTAGTTTGTTGTTAAACGACGACATAAATGATAGTGGATAACTATTTTTATTTTATTATTATTCGCTTTAGGTTACTGCTGGTTTAAACTTTTATATTTAAAATTTAATTTTATTTCAGTATATTTAAAATATACAAAGTATTTCATTCAACAACAAGCTATTTTCATGGAATAACTTAAAAGCGGGATGTTTCAATGTTTCTTTGTATATGGCGTCTTAATCAACATAAAAAGTTACACTCCTTATCTCATTTAATCAATTTTGTAGCTCTTATGTTTTCCATGGTACCAATATTGTGCATCTTAATAAATACAACCTAGGTCTAGTTGAACATAAATGCCTATTTTAAAGATATTTAATGCACTTTTTACAAGTTTTCTTCTACAAAATGTAGTTTTTCAAAACAATTCATTTTTCTTAAGATTTGGAAAGCTAGTAATCACGTATTTACTTACTTACTTACTAACGTACTTACGGTGGCCATATAACTCATGCAGCGTTTTAGCGTCCTCCCGTGCCCAGTGGCCTAACTTTAAAAAATAAGCCGCAATGCAGGGAAACATTGATGTCCCCTCCCATAACCATTTTATTTTACATATTTTGTTATTTTTCTATAGGTATTAATAACACGAGTATAAAATATAATTATTTTTTTTCTTCATTTTAGCATTTTTACACTTAAACTTCTACTGTTGGCGTAGATGATAGTGCGAGCATTGCACGTGTTTTCGTGTTCGCGTGTACATTCATGTAGAGAACATGGACTTACAAAGTTAGTTTACTCCATAACAGGAATTTACGCAATGATAGATCGAATGTAGTAATTCATGCAGTTATTTGTTATGCACATTACTGGCCTTACTCTACTCTAAACAGGAAACACTTTAATGAACACCAGTCGCTTGTTATTTAATATGAGGGATGCAATTGTCTACTGTATTGTAAAACAGCACATTATAATTTAATTTTTTGCTAAGATTTCTTGTTAATAAAACCGGATAAAATTTTACGCAGACTAAACTCGTAGTTTCAAAAAAGTACGCTCAAGAAGTAGCAAGTATTTGAATAGGTTAACCGTTTTAAAAGATGGCTGTGAGATTGTCAGTGACAATCTAGGAAGAGGATGTTCAACTGCAACTGATTTATTATTGCAGCTGTCATGAAACGAGTTGTTGGTTTTCGCCACGATTGCAGAAACCTCAGTTATTCTTCTATTTGCATTTATCAAAACTCTAATGACAGCATGAATGACACTAGTTGCAGTTAAACCTTCTCTTGAATAGTCCCTCGTCCATTTTTAAAACAGTTAGCTTGTTCAAACACATAAAATTAAATTAAAATACGTTGTATCGTTTACACTGGCCGTGTTAACAAGTGAACGGTTTTTATGACAAGGGTTATATATTGTTTGCAGTTTAGTATACGTTGCTGCCTTATTTCTTGTTACTAGAAGTTTAAAATACGTTTGAATATATTACATTATACTAATTCAAAAAAACATATTTAATATTTTTTCACTAGAATACTTAGGTCTATTTCCATTACTTTTGTTATTTTGCAAAAAGAAAATACTTTTCAACTTGGGTTTTTTTCAATCTCGACCCTCAATGAAACTGGATTGGCGTAGTTACGCCACTAACAATGGCCTTCCATCTATGTAACTATCTAGCCAGTTATTGGTTACTTAAATTGCAATCACGAATGTCAAACATTAAGTAAATAATTTTGTCTAAGTATTTCTAATGATCGATTCTACAAATAACACTTTATTAATGAACATTCCTAGTTTGTGACTGATCAAGCACTTCCTCTTACTCTCTGGCGCGTCCACTCGACGTAAATAGATTGTTTACAAGCTACACTTATCTCTAATTATTTATTATTAATTTATAAATATGTATATACAGACGAATTGAGAACCTCCTCCTTTTTTTGAAGTCGGTTAAAAATAAAAGTAAGAGAACTTTAGTACGTACGTTCAGGGTTGTTTAGAATTTATTAAAATTGTAGTATGCCCTTCCTATAATAGATAAATTTTCTGTATGAATTTAATAATACAAGGGCGACGTCAAAAGTTTGGTAAAATTGCAACAGAGAGGGTCACAATCCCAGATGACGTTTGTCAATATCTGTCACTAGGCCACATTAAAATTTTCAGACAGATCTGTCATTTAGTTCAGTTTTGACAGCCATTGAAAGCAGACAACGTTTCGTGTTTTTGCAAAAATGGAAAAAAGAGAATTTCGTGTGTCAATTAAACTTTTTTTTTGTGTAAAAACTATTACGCAAACCAAAACAAAGCTGTATAAATATCATAAGGACTCTTCATTATCGATTAAAATGATTCACAAGTGGTTTACTGATTTTCGTTGTAGTCGCACAAACACAACTGATACCGAACGTTCAGGACGCTCAAATGCGGTCACCACACCAGAAATAATTAACAAAATCCATGATACTGTATTGCAAAACCGCAGAGTAAAAGTGCGCGAGATAGTTGAGATAGTACGCATCTTAGATGAACGTGTGCGCAATATATTACACGAACATTTGGATATGAAAAAACAATCCGCGCGATGGGTGCCGCGTTTGATCACAATCGATCAAAAACGCACACGTGTGACAATTTTAGCGGCAGATTTGGCGATGTTCAAGCGCAATAAAAAAGAATTTTTTCTGTGACGGGAAAAAAGTTTAACATTTTGTCTCTTTTGACAGGTACTAAAGTATCACTTTTTATGAAATTACTTGTTTCCTTTTACCCGGGGAAAAAAGTAATTACTTTTTCCCCGGGGAAAAAAGTAATTACTTTTTTCCCGCTACAACAGCTTACTAGTTTAAAAATTCAAATTCCACGTTGACCAATTTTCCGACTTTATTATATATGTTTTTCAATATATTACATTTTTTCCCGTCACAGAAAAAAATAGTGTATTATACACAGGAAAAAAGTAAGATTTTAGCTCTCGGTGTCAGTGTCAGACACCTCGAGCTAAAATCTATTCCTTGTTTCCCTTGTATAATAAATATATATTTTGCGTCGTTTTTTAACTGTGGGCGAAAACATGAATCCATCACACCCCGGAAACTAAGATACAGTCTAAACAGTGGATTTCTACTGGCGAACCTGCGCCGAAGAAGGCTAAGGCGGTTTTATCGGCCAACAAAGTCATGGCCACAGTTTTTTAAAATGCACTCAGCATAATCCACATCGATTACCTTGAAAAAAGAAAAACAATCAACGGCGAATATTATTGCAACTTATTTGACCGTTTTAACGTTTTGAAAAAAATACCACCGCATTCGGCGAAGAAAAAAGTTCTCTTTCCTCAAGACAATGCACGGGTGCACACATGTATAGTTACCATGGCCAAAATTTATGATTTACGCTTTGAATTGCTTCCACATCCACCATATTCTCCAGACTTAGCCCACAGCGACTATTTGCTGCTTCCGAACTTGAAGAAATAGCTCGGCGGAAAGAGATTCAGCTCTAATGAGGAGATCATCGATGCAGCAGACGCCTATTTTGAAGTGTTGGAAAATTCGTATTATTTGGAAGAGATCGAAAAATTGGAAAAACGGTGGACTAAGTGTATCGACCTAAAAGGTGACTACGTTGAAAAATAAATTGTTTTTCAACCGAAAACATTATTCCCTGTTTCATTTTTACTAGACTTCTCACTCCGCCCTCGTAAGTTCTAGCTTTACTTTGTTGGAGGTCATTTTAGTTTATGGTAAATAAAACAATTCTTTACTTCAACAGTTTTTTTTTATTTTAGGCTAAAATAAAAAAACCTGTTGAAGTTAAGAATTGTCTTATATGCAACATATTCTATATTGAAAAGTTGAAACTCTCATAATACTCTAATTAGTCTTTTCTTAGACTGATTCCTGCTGCAAAATGTACCCCAAAACTTATAACATGTAGTACTCTGACTTTTAAATGGCACGTTGCTGTATACAGAGACCTAGCACTTTGGTAGATACCTAGTCTCTACTAACTTTGTTGTTTTTTAGCTGCTTAAAATTTAATCTGTCTAGCTATCTATCTACTATATTGTAAAAGCACCGATCTTCGGCTTGACTTAGCTTTCGGCTGCCTACCAAGCCGATTGAAATTCTGTTCGCTCATAGCTCACATTCATTTGAAACGCGCACGCTAATCAGTGAACAACGCGGACGTCAAGCGGTCCAAACTTGAACGCGTCTGCCGAGAGATCTGAGGTTTGCATGCAGCTATGAGATGAAAGGAATGAATTTTAGTTTGTTCATCACAAACAAATGTTGGCCTAAAAAGCTTGAGTAAAAATAACAAATAAAAAACTGCTGCGTATACACTATACTATCTCACATTTAAGATGAACTAGCTGAATACGTACGCTTTTTTACTTTCCCATACTTTCAGCATGGGAATGTATTGTGGTCGCGAACATTTTCGATTTTGAGATTTCGACAGAAAGAAATACATACAATTTTTGGACTTCCAGAAACCCAAACAAATGGTTTTTAAAAATTGTAGGCCTGTATGTGTCTAGGGGTAAGGCAGTAACGCGTCACAAACATAAGCTATTCAGTTGTATTTTACAAACCGGAACTATAGCGTTTTTTTAACAAACAAAATTCTAGAAATGTAAGAACAGAACACGATAGATGGAGTTAAAGCAAACCAAATACTTTTATTGGAGCACTCTAGCTTTAAAACAGCGGCTGGTACGATTTTTTACAGTTTCGTCTTTAACGTCCATTTACTCAAAAAGTAATTGATAGATCGGTATTAAATTTAGTATTACAATAGCTCTAGAAGAACACAATAAGTGAAAATATTTCAGGGTTTTGGACATTTGTCACAAAAAGTTATAAGCTTATAGAGCTAGAAATAACTACCATTTGGTTTAGGTCCCAGTCTACTAATTTCTCTGTGACACTTTCTATGAATTTTTGAAAATTCATGCTTCTCTCTTTAATAAACAGAGGACGATAAGAAATGTATGTATAAGTTAAAGCGCTCCTTAGTAACAGTAGAATAAGTACAGAATCAAATTTTTAGATACAGATGCAATTAAATTTTGGCAAACAAATGTGTCCTGGCGTTTTAGTTTTTCTTTAAGTGATGAGGAACCTTTCCATAAAAACAATAATGTATATATAATTAAATCAATCTCTATATAATTTTAAAAACTTGAACATAGAGACAGGGCCCGCTACAGTACCAACTTAAGAAGCTTATTTATTATTTAAAAAACAGCGTATAGCGTAGCCCACGGGTTATTGCTAGTATTTATTAAGACTTGTATCAGTTGTAGGCTAGGAATCTACTGTGTGAATTATGCCATACTTTTCACAACTACCTTATTATCAAAGATTTTATGTATTACACAATATTGCATACCACCAAATACCGATAAATGCTTTCGACGTCTGCACTGTCAGTCAAGACCCAGCCTCGCCGCGTCAGCAGCGGCACGAAAAAGCCAAAACATTACACCAATAACATGAGATAAAAAAACATAGATTCTGCTTTTGGGGGTGAAGAACGTCCGTGAAAAAGGGCCCACAACAAAAATGCTGGGAAAACCATTTATGAAAAAAACACCCGTCGAAATTGTCTGAAGAAAGGCTATGGTAAAAACAATCCAGGTAAAATTATTTCCCGGAGAAAACAACCACTAAAAACATCACAAACAAAAAAAATGTATTTTCGTGCTGGTGGATTACGGTATGACTAAGTTTTCCACTGCTTTTTAAAGGGAATTTTTCTGGGACTTTTCTCGGGGGATGTTTCTCCTGATAATTTTACGTTTTCTTTTTGTTCTTACAATTGTTTTGTGAGTCTGTTTTCCGGTCTTTTTAGAGTTTTTTCAAGGCTTTCTTTCGTTATTTTCGCGAGATTTTCTTTCCGGGAGCAGCTCTCAAACCAGACACGGGCTAAGCGGAGGAAACATTTGGAGTTACAAAAAAAACGGGGAAGTAGCCCACGGATTCCGCTAGTTTTATATAACAAGTGCGATAAATGGCTTGTTTAAAAATCTTTGAACGTCTTCTCAATGCTCATACTACTCTAAGTCATATTATTTTAATATTTAATTAAGGTGAAACATTAATTTATAAAGTGAAAACTTACAGTAAGAGCCGGGTTTGCTTGACGTACTGCACAAATTAGTTGAAAGGCCAGACTAAACTAAGAGAAGGTTCCAGGGTCACATAAATATCTTCGAGTAATCAGTAAACAAAGTAAGATAATTTATTCCAAAACATGGTTTAAATACGATATTCGTCGAATCTGTTTTGTTTATCAGTAATACGATTTTTCTTATAATTTGTTGTTATTTGATAGATGATTTCAGATTTGCATTAGCTATTAATTTTCCTTTAATTATAGGAAACAAACGCACGTTTTTTTATTCATACGACAAAGGTATCGTCATTATTCTTTTAATTCAAAAACTGTTTTACGTTTTTACATTAAAAACTTAAACAACTATGGCAAACCATTTTATTTTTTGTTCGGGGTATTGATATAGGTTTTAAATAATTTTAAATGTGCTTGCTTTTTACAACATTTCAAATACGCCAAATTAATATCTGATGTCTGAACGGAATTTCTGGGATTAGAAACGAATTTATGGTATTAGTAAACACAACCACATATTTAACATTTAAAATAAAGTTTTTAAGCTTCGTCCTGCATTTAAGTACCTAATGGTTTACTATTTTCCTAGAATAGCACTGCGGTAATATAGCGGTCGTAATATGACGGTAAATTTAATCACAGCAAACATTTTCATATAATTATGTTAAGTGGTAAGTGGTTCCTCCGAGAGCGGTAACAACCAGTAAAATCGTCATATTTTTCACGGTGAAAAGGTTTTGTAACGGTTACCTAGGATAGCGGTGCCGTAATATAGCGACGATGACGTCACGTTTTAAAACGTTCGTTGTAGCGGCGAACGCAGATGTAAGGCCAGAAAACATAATATTATAAAAAAAGAAATCTCCGCCAAGCACGAAACTTCTAAGTGAAACTTCTTCAAGTGATCTCACTGAAACCGTTTTTCCCTTTAAACTTGTAGCAGCAAACAGCTGATGAGTTAATAAATTTGAAACTTGCAGCTTTTTCGGGGTTTTGGAAAGTTCGCCGAAAATTGTGGCCAGCCAATAAGTGAGCTTACGCGTTGCTTGTGCTTATTTAAATTACTCATAATTTTAAAATTTATTTTTATAAAATTTCTGAATTACCTGCTGTTGAAACCATTTTTATATTTGCGATTTAAGTTGATTTAAGTTTATATTAATTTTGTGAAATATTAAAACTTGTATATCCACATGCAAAAGAACACTTTTGAAAGGTACCTAATTACAGTACATATGGCAACACTAAAGGGAATTAATGAAGGAACGTTCCGCCGCGCACTTAAGCAGCCAAGCAGTAAACTAAGTTAAATCGAAAAACTGTTTTTAATATATAGGTTAGCAGACCCAGTGCGCTATGCTCGACAGTGATTTTGTTTCTGTTTTTTTAATACTGCATAAGCTAATTACCTAGGTAGTGTATCGGATTGAAGTGCTAGTTGTATGAATTAAATAGTGGGTACTGTAATTTTTTCTATATAGAAAATTCCTTCAACCTGTTTCAACTTGAGAGGAAGGAGGATGCAGCTGAGATTATGCAACCCAAACAAAGCGCGATGGGTATCATTTTTGAAGTTACCAAAAACTGAGCGAAGTACTTCTCCTGACCTTTCTAATACTTTAGATATTGTTACTTATCATAAATATTCAAAAATATTTTTTTCACGTGCCAACATTGACTGCAGTAACATGTTCTTGCTATTATACCGAGAGCATAGCTGCATAATAGTCATATTATAAGAACATACTACATGATACTGAAGCCTACACCTAAAAATAACCGCTTAAACTTTTGAAAATCTAAAGTTTACTAGAAAAAGATTTGTTGGAAAAACGAGAGGACAAATTCGTCAGCCAAAAATTAAGTGGGAGGGCAAAAATTAACACCCTCATTTTTGAGACACCTAACAATTAAGTTATAAACTTTATTCTAATATTTTTTACCAGTAATTTAGCTTAAACAAAATTTTTATCGTCCCCCGTTGATTAAATGAAGGGACATAAATTTTCAATTTTAAAAATTTAATAAAAAGCTAAATTATTAAAAAATATACAGAATGTTCAATTTAAAGAAAAGGTATGTTATCGAATAACTAAAAAACGCAACGGGCATTTGTTTCTTTGTTTTCCCTATCGTAATCGGAAGAAAAGATTACAATTCTTTGCTATTTCAACCGACTTTGTATCTTTAAAAAAAAAAGTTGACAAGTTTCGCCCGGTTACCAAGATAACTGTGTAGGTTGCCTCATAACTGAGTTTGTGGACGCAGCTTTGCGAGGGGTCGACGAAGTTTGTGACGCGACGTGTTTCCAGCTTGTTTCTAGTCTACTACTGGGCGGCTGCCGGCATACATAAGTTGGCGGTATTTATTGTGTTTTATGTGCTTATTTGTTGGTGTAGTATTTTATTTAATATTTTACAAAGCAACCATATGGTAAAAATCTACAATACCAAAGAGTATATTGGTTAAAATAATAAAAGCAATGTATACCATGCTTCGTATAACAAAAAATGCATTGCAAACATTTTACAAAAGTCTTATAATTTTGACTACATCTTTAAAATATCTTTCTAATGACATGAAGGAAAAACACAAGATATTCTATATTCTAACACATGGCCTGAATCAAGATTTTCTTAATTTTTTTTGTCAAATCAGGACACGTGGAGCTCCGCATGACCATCCGTCTCCTTTCAATTCAATTTATAGAGTACGGTTGATTTTTGGGAAAAAATTATTCAGAAAAATACACCTGATCTGGGTCTTCGTAAATATGTTGTAGCTACAGCCTTAAAAAACAGAAATTTTTAATATATAAGTTTGCACATCTTTATCTTAACCCGGCTTTATAGAAAGTAATAACTCAGTTTCTGTTACTGATATTAATATAAAAAAAATAATACAATTTTTCATTATACTCGGCAGGTTTTTTCAACTTATTAAATTATTTACTGGTTTTCAGAAATAAGTTTAATTTTCGCATATTGAATTTAATTTCTACAAAATGAAAGTATTTACAGCAAAAGTATTCAGTATAATATTTATGTAGTTAGTGAAACCCAAGTTCCTTAAACAGTCTACTTATTCTATTGTAAAACAAATTATATATAATTTGTTTTACAATTTTCTTTATAAAACTGTATTTTTTTTTAAGTTTACATTTTATCTGAGATTCTCTGTAAAATACCTATTATAATAAATAAACTTCTAATCATTTCATCGGCGTACAAAGACAGAAACCTACAGATACCCATTTAAAAACAATTATTACATCTTTAACCAACTTTTCCGCCGTTGTAGGAAACCGAGCGCGTCATAGGGCGGTACTAAGCTGTGATTGGTTATTGAAGTATGAGGCAACCTATACAGTGTAGGGACCTTGACAAAGATCACCATATATAGTAATGTAGCATTGACATCAATCCCAATATACTATACCGGTCACGGCAGATATTATTTAAGCTATTAATATCATCAGGTTATGTCATATTACTTTAACATTTACGTGAGGTAAACAACTAACAATATAAGAGCGAATGTTGGCTGTGGAACGCTCCACAAAAAAATGTTTCGTTCATCTGCTGCCAAAATCCTCGGACACGTCAACTCTACTTTTTAAATGCACATCTTTTGTGATAGTTGTTCGATTTTTTACCTCCAGCCCTTTCAGCAATATTTCCATTTTTTGAATAGCAACCTTTCTTTTTTTAACGAATTCCGATTGTCCTTTTAATTCTGCATATGGCAATATGCACTTGTGTGATAATGATTTGATAGTTTAAGAGATATTGGCATTTAAAATATGTAAACCTGAAAATGAGAAATCCAATCAGCTGAGGAATTTTTACGGATTTATTTTAAACAAATGAATACTTACAATGATAAAACGTCAAAGAACGACAATCAATTCAAAAAACGGTAGAGATTTCATTTCGAATTCTTTCTTTTAACGTCTCAATGGAATTCAGTCGGTTGAAGTAAACTTTACTCTTAATGCAACCCCACATAAAATTATCTAAATGCGTGAAGTCAGGTGACCGTGCCGGCCACTCAATTGTCCCTCGCTTTCTAATTTCGTGACTAGGAAAAATCTCATTTAACAGTACCGCGATAGTGAGGGGGTGCTCCATCTTGTTGGTACCACAATGCATTATTGGGAATATCAGGATTGTCGTAATTGGGATACAGTACAAGCTAGAGCTGGAACGAGATGTTCTCTGAGCGGGTTTAAATAGTTTTCGCCTGTTAGTGTTCCGCCAATAAGATAAAACCCTAGAATTCTATCGCTTATAATGCCAGCCCAAACATTCAACTTGGATATTGAGTATGAACCTCCATTGCTAACAATAAGTAAGCGAACGAAGTATGTAGCGTAGCGCGCCGCAGATGGAAGTCTTAGTCCAGTGTAGTCTAAATAGTAAATTCGGATTCTTCCCTCTGTCTCGACATTTAGTGACAACGCATTCTGTAAAATTCTGAGTACACCCTATTTATTATGTTTACGGGTTTCTTAACAGTTTATGTAACAGTCAAGCAGGATAATTGAGGCCATGAAGCTGCGATACCAGCAAAATGTATTAATTACATCATTCAGTAACGTAACTACCAAAGGAGCCGAGTGGGCAACAGCCTTCGGGCCCGAAGACCTAGGGCCTGTCTGGATTACCAATCCAACTGAAGTTTTCTGAACAAATGAACTTGTATTTTATTTAATGTTTTACTATTTTTTTAGAAATAATTTTTGAATATTTCAAATGGAACAATAAATAAATAGTTAATATCTACTAATTAGGGTTTTTCGTTGTATTTTGATTTGACGTTATCTTTGCACCGATTTATAAAACCAATCAAAAGCATTGCATTTTTGTCCACATTCGTACGTTCTCATAGGTTAGC
The DNA here is from genome assembly GCA_958336395.1 of Ctenicera cuprea. Taxonomy (NCBI): domain Eukaryota; kingdom Metazoa; phylum Arthropoda; class Insecta; order Coleoptera; family Elateridae; genus Ctenicera; species Ctenicera cuprea. Next base: position 25,859,581 of record OY284493.1, read on the forward strand.
ACTCATGTCATCTGTCTATCTTCGCTCACAGGCAACTGCAGCTTACTACTTCTCCCCCCCCCGCCAAGATAAGGTGGGCAGGAGCCTGTAGAAATAAATGTCCGTTTTTGATTCCTATTAATGGTGATTGTGTATGGCAGGTTAGGTTAGTTTCATTTGAAATTTTGTTTTTAAACTATGTATAGTAATCCAGTACCCAAGGGTGATAAAATAATTGAAGGTAATGAAACAACATTTTCAGATATCTGCTTATATCTCAGCTGCAATGCAATTTTTAAATCTGATTTAAGTTATTTATGATTATCTTTGCGCACGACATCGTTTGCATAATTCGACCTGCATTTCTCTGTGGAGTTTTTGGTACTGATCTGTCTCTGACCCTGCCGTAAGTAAAACTCTAGCTTGATGAAAGGGATCAGTAACCCAACATATGTGTTCGCCGAGAAGTATAACGTGGGATTGCCCGCTATCGACAGATTATGTCCCAATCATACACACAATCGTAAACATTAAATTTTGCTTATCTTTATTGAAAACTGTAGCGACCCGCTGTACCGACAAATATGTGCATTATATAATGGACGTGTAAATATGTGGCTTCTAGTTGCGGGAGCCTTTCGCCACTAAACGTTGAGTCAAGTAGAAGGGTTCCTGAATAACATAAATACTCGTGGGCTATGCTCTTCGCAGTTTTGAGCAACAATAAATAAGCGAATAAAGTAGGTATCTTTATTGAAAACTGTAGCGGTTCGCTATACCACAGATAAGGTTAACACTACAGATATACGACCCTTTATACAAAATGTCCGCTCATATTTGGAGACGAAATTAGCGTTAGTTTGGCTACAACGCACCGGACCAATTTTAGGGCGCTGCTATCGCTATTTGTTTATTACTGTTGAAATGTGTTGGAAACTGTTTTATCGCGGATTTGAGTGCATCTGTCACATGATGAATATAATTTAAGTAGAATTGGCTTCAATATTAATTATTTACGAAAAATTGCGATTTGACAATTAAACATGGCAGATGTCTGTCTAACTTTTGGTTTGAATATGTGCTAAGTAATCTGCTCAATTACAGTCATCTGTGACTTAATTATAAATTGTCATTGTAGCGCCATCTTTTTGCAGATTATTAATCATATAAAACAAGCTGCCGATAGCTCACATATTTACCGTATATCTGTAGTGTTAACCTTATCTGTGGCTATACCAATGAATATGCGCCTTATATAATGAACGCGTAAGTATGTGTCCTTAGTAGTAGGAATTCCGAGTAGCATTAAAATCCATGGGCTATGCCTTGTTTTTTATTAACAATAAATAAGCAAATAAAGTAGGAATCGTAGCGAGCTTTTAAGTAAACACGGATCCTTCCCCTCTGTCTCTGTAACATTCTTGACGCACCTTATTTATTATGTTTACGGGTTTCAATGTTTATCTAACAGTCAAGTAGTGTAATTGGTGCCATGAAGCTACGATACCAACGGAATGTATGAATTACAGCAATATATCACTTCTAATAAATTTGCTAGTAATTAATTGTAAAGAAAAGCATGTGGCGTAGCTCACGGTTTCTGCTATTTTATTGTAAAGTTTGAGATGCGCTTAACAAACAAATATCATATTACCAATAACATCAGCAGTTGTTTGTAACGACAGTTTTATAATTAATTTGCGATTGCTATAATTCTTGTGATCTAACTTAATCTCAAAATATCTGGGTCAAAAAACAAAGTTACTCTTTCTTCGTAATGTTTTTGTAAGCCAACCTACATCCACAATAAAAAAACACTATTGTATTTAACTGTATAATGTATTCTCACAAGGACATTACTGCAGCCACTTAACTGTAGACACATGTTACAACGATTACATTATAAGTATAACGCACAATTATTTTACAAAAATAATAATTGTACAACAAATTTAAATTTTATTAATTTTACGTTTAATCCTTAAAAGGTCTTATTTCGAAATGCTACAAAACATGATCTAATAAACTGAACATTCTAAAATGTACAATAATTACATAAATTACAATAGTAGAATACAAAAATATAGAATAAAAATGTTAGTATAATATTAGAAACAAACTGGCATTTTCAATTATATGCAATGACAATTGGTTCTAGATATTTTTTATTAATTGCTTGAAGAACACTAGGTTGTAATTTGTTCCCTTCTAGCCGAACCCGTTTAAGTGATTTGAGATTATCAAACATTTCAGGGTTCAAATCGCTGATACTGTTGTTTGTTAAATCAAGGTGATATAAATTATCGAGTCCATCAAATGTTTTCGAATCCAATTGTTTCAGTTTATTGTTGTCTAAATGAAGCTCCGATAGTGTTTTGAGGTTTTTGAATGCATCGGGTTGGATAGTTTCGATTTTGCCTTTTTGTAAATGCAAATATTGTAAATGAGGTGTATCAGTAATAGTGGAAGCAGTTAAAATTTCTATGTTGTTACCACCGAAATATAAACTGTTCAGTGACTTTAACGGTTTAAAAATGCCGGAAGGCAACTCTGCGATGTTGTTACTTGATAAATCCAACTCTACTAAATTAGGAAGAGAAGGAAAAGCGTTAGTTTCCAAGTGTTCCAACTGATTTCCTCCCAACCGAAGAAATCGAAGTACAGAAAGTGGGTCGAATACTTTAGGGTTTATGGATTTTATTTGGTTCTGTCCCATTTCCAAAAAATCCAATTTGTTTAATCCAGTGAATGCACCACTGTTCAATTCCGTTATCTTATTTTTATATAAAGACAGCGTTTGTAGCCCATCAAGACCCTGAAACGCCCCAGATTCTATCTGATTAATTTCGTTATCTGATAAATACAGTTGACGTACTTTACTTAAACCGTTGAATGTACCCAATCGTAGACTACTTAATTTTGTTTTTTCTACATATAGATACTCAAGCCCATCAAGTCCAGAAAAGGAATTACTTGGTAAGTCTGTGATTTCGTTGTTAGACAAATGCAAAAAAGTTAATTTAGGCAAGCCCTTAAAGGTGTCAGGCAGTATACGATTAATCTTATTATTCTCCAGTGTCAAATAGTTTAGTGATGACAATCCATTAAATACCCCGGGTTCTAAAGTACTTAAACTGTTATTAGAGAGATACAGTGACTCAAGACGACTAAGATTCTTAAAAGCGTCGGGTGCAATGTGTTCAATATGATTCTCATACAAAGGCAATTTTGTGAGTTTTGAAAGACTTTCAAAAGTCCCGCTTTTTAAGTCGGTTAGGTTGTTTTTAGCCAGACGAACGCTAGTCAACAACTGAAGGTCTTGAAAAATACCAGGTGAGAGATCGGCAATGTTGTTTCCTTCAAGGTTCAATACTTCTAGTTGATTTAATCCTTTAAAAATGTCTTTGTCCAATGATACTAAGTGATTATTTTGAAAATTCAAAACAGTGACAGCATGGAGATCTTTTAACGAACCCAATTCAATGTTAGATACATCATTATTGAATAAATGAAGTTCCCGTAAATTTATTAACCCTTTCAGGTTTTCGGCGGTTAGGGATTCAATTTTATTATAGTTTAAATTAATAACAGTTAATTCGGTATTGTCTTTAAATAGACCGTTTGGTAAATTCCTGATGCGATTGCTTTGTAAATTAACGGTTTTTAACTTATTGAGCCCCTTAAACGTTCCTAATTCAACACTAGCAATAGAATTATCTGCCAGATTTAAGGTTTCCATCTGGAAAAGATGTTCAAATATTTTTACTGGCAGGGTACTAATTTTATTTTTAGATAAATCAAAGTTTTTTAACTTATGTTGATTTGCAAGTAAATTATTATGTAATTCTTCAATATTATTACTGCTCAAATCGAGTACGGAAAGTGACGCTAAATCTTTAAATATTTCCGATGGTAACACCGACAAAGAATTTTTGGATAAAAGCAACTCGTTTAAATTATGCAACCCTTTAAATACATTTTCGTCCAAACTTTTAATTTTATTTTTGTTTAACTGTAAAGTCGTTAAGAGCGAAAGATTTTCAAAGATATTAAGTGGAAGCTGTTGGATATTATTATCAAATAATTCTAATGTGTTAAGAAGATTTAAATTTTTAAAAGCTCCAGCTTTTATCTCATTTAGATTATTACTGTGTAAATCTAATTTTCTAAGAGAATTAAGATCATCGAATAAACCTTCTGGTAAACCACTAATTTGGTTCCCAAAGAAAACAAAATCTGTTAATTTACTGAGTCCATTAAATGCCATCCTGTCAATACTCTCTATTGAACTGAAACCAACTTGTATTTCTTGTACAGAAACAAGTTTCTCAAAAAGTCTGGCTGGTAAATTATTAATATTACTGAATAATATTTTAAATTTCTGCAAATGTTGCAAATCTGAGAATGTTTCTGGATTCAAATAATTGACGTCACTTCTCTCTATTTCTAGCCCCTGAAAGTCATCCACTTGGACTTTGTCTTTTGCCACGGCCTGTTGAATGCCGTCTTTTAGCTGCTCGATGGAATTGACTCTTTCGCAGGATACTGCTTTCCAAAATCGAAAATTACAATCGGCTGAGGATTTTTGAATGGTAATAACTAAAAGCTGCATGGTAACGAGTAGAAACCATTTCCAAGATGTTGATGGTAACATTTTCCACTGAAAACAGATAATTCAATTTAGAGTAACTTCCTAAGATCATGGCAGTGAATACTATCAGTTAATTAGTAGCGCATAAAATTAAACGCAAAACAGTACATTAAGAAAAAAATCCTTTTCTGTTTTAAATAATACAAATAGGTACAGGTACAGCTCAAGAGTCCATCCAAAGTTTCTATGGTTTACTTGCTACTGAACTTTTATATACAAATTAGATTTCCATAGAATGTGTAATAATGTTTGTAAATAAAGTAAATAAATGAGCAACTGTGACAAAATGTTTAACTATGAAAAAATAAAACCCTTTAATTCGCACAAGAACCTTTTATCCTCTAAATGTACATTTGGAATGCTAGGCAGTCATTATCAGTAGATAACAAAAGAGATGAACCACAACGAATCTGAAAATTACAGCAACGAAGTAGAAACGTCTGTTAAGCCTGGTAAATAAGAGATTACAAATTGCCGATGGATGGATCTAAATTTACAGTTTCTTTGTGTTAAATTCAAGTAATGAAGAACTTGAAATCAAATCCGAGTCTTGTATTAAAATATTATTTTGGAATTTGTAGATAAACATGCTTTTCCATGCGTCACAACTTTTGTAAATGTGTGGTCAAAAGCGTTTTCTTTAGAAAATAGAGCCTCCAAAAGATTCTTCAAGAAGTACCTGAAAATAAGCAACCCAAATTGCACTTTTAATTATTTTGCACAGGTCACACGGAATTTTGAAAAAAAAACGACCTAGACATACATGCATTCAAATAACGTCAATTTTGACACAATTCGATATTTTTGTAATATTTTTTGACTTTTCTTGCATTCGTTTCTTTCTGTGCCTTTTATAATTCGTTTTTTTTCTTTCTGTGATTTTTTGATAATTATTTTCTTCGTTATTTTCGTTCTGTTTCGTATTTTTGTGTTATGGCGAATTATACTTTTGCCGAACAGCATAACATGATGTTCATGTATGGAACTGCTTGGGGTAACGCATGCGAAGCTGCTTGCCTGTACCAAGAACATTTTTCGAATAGGAATCACCCATCGCACAAGGCCTTTAGTGTAGTTTCACGTCGGCTGCGGGAGGAAGGTACATTCGTTGTCAACAGACACAACTGTGGAGCTACCAGAACAAGGCGAACGGTGGATTTTGAGGAAGAAGTTTTGGAGAGAGTGGCTAAAAATCCTTCTACCAGTTCAAGAGCCATCGCTCATGAAATGGGAGTGAACCATGTTTCAGTCTGGGAGGTACTATATGAGCAGCAGCTACATCCGTACCATCCACAGAAGATTCAAGCAGATTTTCCCAGAAGGATAGAATTTTGCCAGAAATTTCTGCGGCGGTATAATGAGAATTCAGAATTCCAAGTAAACGTTCTGTTTAGTGACGAGGCATCTTTTACAAAAAGGAATATTCAACAGTAAAAACAGCCACATTTGGGACGATGAAAATCCCCATGCTGTGGTTCAAAAAGGATACCAGCAAAGATTTTCAGTGAACATTTGGGCATTTGAACATTTTGTTGGACCATATCTGCTACCCCAAAGGTTAACAGGAACAATTTATTTAAATTTCTTGCGCCATGTCCTACCTGAACTTTTGGGAGATGTTCCACCTCAAATATGGCTGCAGCACGATGGTGCACCTGCTCATTTCTGCGGAAGTCGGGGAATTTTTAAATAACACTTTTCCCTACAGATAGATAGGTCGAGGACGGCATGTGGCGTGGCCACCACGTTCTCCTGATTTGACCCCACTTGATTTCTTTTTGTGGAGTCATTTTAAAACGTTAGTGTATGCTACCGCAGTTGAAACTGTAGAAGAACTTACGGCGCGTATTCTTGCTGCATGTGAAGAAGTTCAACAGACTCCTAGTATATTTGGAGCGGTGCGCAGAAATTTACTTCGTAGATGTGCTTCGTGTGTAGAAGTTGGGGGGCGACATTTTGAACATTTACTATAATTTTGTTAATTTTTGAATTAGTTATTGTAAATTGTTCAAATAGTTGTTTTTTGCTTTGTAATTTTGGTTTTTTCTATTGCTTAGTTTTGAAACACTTTGTTAATTAATTTATTTTAAATTTAATTTGAATTTGAAAAGTGGGAAAGAGGGCTTTATTTATCCTGTATTAATTTCCGTCGTTATGGAAACAAATAGTAGGTAGTAAATTGAGTTGCCTACATTTAGGCGCTTCTTAAAGAATCTATGAGAAGCTCTATTCCTGAAAGGAAACACTTTTGACCACACATTTATTAACAAAAGTTGTTTGCTTTGTTGTGTTTTGCAAGCCCTAGAAGTTTGTCCCTACAATTCATTAACACCCTGTATTTGGGATTTTTAAATCAGACAGTGCAGTGGCATGATTTTTCGGGTCTATTGAAGCGAAAACGATATAAGTGTTCGTTAAAAGGTGTGCCTAGTATCCTCTTAGTTTGGAGCAGTTGCAACAAGTTATTTGGTAAATCCCCGATTAATCATCAATTGGTCTTTAGTGTTACATAATTTTTATTTGATGCAGAAACAGTGCGACGGAAACCTGCATTTTAGAATAAATAGTTTTATTATATGAATAGGTGGATAGTATACCAGCACTTTTGCGAATCTAATGTGTCGTTTTTGTATGTACTTTAAGAAAAACAAACCCTGCTTTTTTGGCGATTTTTTTTGTGTAGAATGTGATTAACTCATGAGGGGGAGTAGCCATTAAATCATGCTGTGTCGTAGATACAGTTTAATTTTTTCTTGTATTATACTTGCGTCAGGAGTATGTTGATTAATCTACAAATTAGTAAATTAATAGCGGCACATGTATGTGCAGGTGTATGATGAGAGCGTTGAGTAACGTATCTGTTGGTGTTTGTTCTTTTTCTGTAAATATCAAATTCAGTATTTCCGTCGACGGTTCTAATAACGTTCAAGTCTACGAACGGATGTTTAATGGATTTTCAGTTTCAATTATGATAAAAAAAATTGTAAATTTATAGAAAAACTAGCAAAAATGCCTTCAACATATCTAAACCAAATTCGAGGAATAGAACGGAATTTTCTTTTAAGCTGTTTTTGCCAGGTGATCCATGAAAATATTGGTCAAAAATGGAGACAATGGGATAACCATATAGCAGTACCGAGGGACAGATGCTAAAATTTTCCAATAAATGCGAATGTGCATTGCTTCAGAGCAAATCTCCGATTATATCACACAAATAAACCTGTGCATAAACAAAATACAGATTAACACACCTCTGGCGCAAATATGATACAAAAAATAATTAAACTATGTATATACACGAAATAGCAATATGTAATGGCTACTCTTTTTCATTATTTAACCACATCCTACACAAAGCAATCGCCAAAAAAACAGATTTCTCTTAAAACTACACGCAAAGAAAGACAGATCATATTTGACATACTATTCATCTATTCATAATAAAATTAAAATGCAGGTTTACGGCCCAATGTTTCTACAAAAAGTAATCTTAAAAATATCCTAGGTAACACTAAAAACCCCGTACCAATTGAAGATCAATCAGTGATTTACCAAGTTAACTATTACACTTGCTTCAAAGAAATTATTAGAGTTTTCTAGAGTTTTTGAGATATAGCAACGAAACTTAGCATAGATTATACAGGGTCACTATTATGTATGGGACCAAAGCTCCCCTGGTCACACCGTTTGAGATATGCGTTTCATATTTGATATATGTTAATTTGAGATTATTTTGCATATTCTGAAGTAAAAAAAAATTTTTATTGCATATGGTTTTTAAGCGCGGCCGCCATCTTGAATTTTCTTAAATAGCAACCTAGGCTGTGTGATACATCAATAGAAAGCTTATTTTTTCTCGTTTTAGAAATATTAAACAGGTATATATAGGTAACGGGTAGGCACTCCTCTGCGATCCTGGTTGAGGATAGGCTTACTTCAGGACTAGCGACCCTGCCTACGTGAGCTCGTGGTCCCTTCCCCCCAACACCCTTACCGGGGGGGGGATCATGTCTATACTCCTTTATCCCACCCACCCCTTAACTATACCCACCCTATCCTATATCCAAACTCGCCAACACGCAGTGGCAAGCGTGGCGTTTTAATGCCGAGTACCTCTCAACTAACTTCTTTAATTATGCAAATGTCAGTATCTAAAACAAAATTACCCCAGGTGGGTAGAGCTCAAAGCTCGGAATCCCACACTGGTTTTCCAGTCTGTCCTAAGGATTCTGGGGGGGACAAGAAACTGATAAATATGAAAGAAAAATCATTCATGGTGGCCACCTATAACTGCAGATCCTTACTAGACGATTCACAACTGTTCGACCTTGAAAGCGAAGCAAGTAAAATTAAATGGGATATAATAGGACTTGCAGAAGTAAGGAGAAAAGGAGAAAACTATATCACACTGACATCTGGAAATGCATTAATGTATAGTGGCCACGAAAGCGAAAGCCAAAAAGGAGTTGGTTTCCTTGTTAAGAAATCGCTAGTTCCAAATATTATAGGCTTCAAGGGAATCTCTGAAAGAGTAGCCTATATAATCATAGAAACGTCAGAAAACCGCCGAATAAAAATAACACAAGTTTATGCACCTACTTCCACATATATGGACGAAGAAGTTGAAATATTGTACGAGGACATCGTAAATGGAAGGATGGACGGAGTATGTAACCATGATATAGTCATTGGCGATTTTAATGCCATCATAGGACATATAAAAGAAGACGACGAAGAGTATATCGGAAAATGTGGATTGGGCGATAGAAACGCTAGGGGAAATATGCTAGCAGGATGCTTAGCAGATCAAAAATTATATGTCATGAATACTCTCTTTGATAAAAAGACCCAACGCAAATGGACGTGGATAAGCCCAGATGGGCGAACCAAAAATGAGATTGATTATATACTCTCATCCAAAAAATCGATTATAACTGATGTCACAGTTCTAAATTCATTCAACACAGGAAGCGACCATCGGCTCGTAAGAGTACAAATATAGACAGAAGAGAACACTTAACGTTCAAATACTGAAAGACAATAAAGAAACATATCAAGATCACCTACGACAATCCTTGCAATTAAAGGAATATAATGACAATTTAAATGAAATATCCCGAGATCTGACATCAGCATTAACAGAAGCGTCGGAAAGGGCCACAAGGGTTACATGCCAAGAGACATAAAATTACTCAACAAACAAAACAAAAAATAGAAGAAAGAAGAGAGTTATATAAAGAAGGAAAATTTGCTACAGACGAATATCGAGAGGTTAGAAAAGAAGCTAGACGTATGATAAGAAAAGACTTAGAAAAACATTACGAGCAAGAAATAGAGTATGTAATAGAGAACAACAAAAGTATGAAATGCCTGAAAAAAAGGTATGGGAAACGAGAAATCATTGTCGTGATAGCTCAGGAAAAGAAATAAGAAATAGAGACGAAATACTAAAAACTACCGAACATTTCTATAAAACATTATACAAATCGCATATTAAAAGACCTGAAGAACTGAAGGGAGATCCTAAAATAGTAAACGTCGGATCTGAGGATATGCCGGAAATCAGTGAAGACGAAATTCTACACGCCCTTCAATCAATGAAAAACAATAAAGCGCCAGGAGATGATAACATTATAACAGAAATGATCAAGGAAGCCAAAGAAATAGTAGTCCCGAAGCTAAAAACTCTATTCAATATGTGCCTACAACAGGGAAAAATACTAGGGAACTGGAATAATGCCATGATAGTAATTCTATTTAAAAAAGGTGATGCATCATTATTACAAAATTACCCCCCGATTAGTCTACTCTCTCAAATGTATAAATTACTAACCAAGATCTTAACAAACAGACTATCATACAAATTAGATGAATATCAAACAATAGAGCAAGCGGCTTTCCGCTAGGGATTTAGTACCTGTGATCACCTACTTACTGTTAAAATCCTAGTAGAAAAGTCAATTGAATATAATCTCCCATTATATATGGCGTTTGTTGATTATGAAAAAGCATTCGACTCCATTGAACATTGGGCAATAATGGAGGAACTGAATCACGCTAGAATAGACTCCCGATACACTGATAAAAAACATATACAAACATGCCACAGCAACAATTAAGTTACATGAATGTAGTAATAGCTTCTCGATTGATAGGGGAATTAGACAAGGGACACAATATCTCCAAAATTATTCAATTTAGCACTTGAAGGAATATTTAAAAAAATGGATTGGTCAAATAAAGGGATAAATATAAATGGAGAGAGACTAAATTATTTAAGATTTGCCGACGATGTTGTTTTATTTGCGGACAATGTGGATGATTTCCACACCATGATACAAGAATTAGAAGAAACATCCAGGAAAATAGGTCTAAAGATAAATCTGGCTAAGGCGAAGACGATGTGCCCCGAAGACCCACAAATAGCGATAAATGGAATTACCCTAGAAAATGTCAGCGAGTATATATATCTGGGACAAATCGTAACATTAAGGAAATAAAACAAAGAACTTGAGATAGAAAGAAGAAGACGACTAGCTTGGGCTGCGTTTGGAAAGTTAGCCTATATTCTAAAAAATAAGAAAATACCCCAACGTTGTCGATCTAAGGTATTTGATCAATGTATACTTCCTGTATTGACCTATGGCGCGCAGACATGGACTTTGACAAAACAAATAAAAACAAAATTCGAAGTCACTCAGAGATCAATGGAGAGAAAAAGAGAAACGAGTGGATAAGGCATAGAACTAAAGTCGCCGATATAGTAAGAAGAGTTACAAATTTGAAATGGGAATATGCAGGACATACAGCACGAACAAAAGACAACAGATGGAACATTAAAATTATCCAATGGAGACCATGGGCAGGAAAAAGACACCGAGGCAGGCCAATAACGAGATGGTATGATGACATAAAAAAAGTGGCCGGCTTACCATGGATAAGAGTGGCACAAAATCGTGATACCTGGAAAGATTTGAGGGAGGCCTATGCTCAATACTGGGCGAGTTGAGGGCTAAAGAAGAAGAAGAAACATGTATAGGGTTACATTAGAAAATAACGCAGAAAAATTAGAAAAACATTTGAGGAATGCTTAATTCGTCGCTGCAGATTCAGTGAAATCTAGTAATTATTGCATTAACAAGTCGTCATAAATAAACAAAACACAAGCAGTAATTAAAATTAATAGGATAACAAACAAGATTACTGTTTGTGTACTGTTTATTTATGACGTTTTGTTAATGCAATGGTTACTAGATTTCACTAAATGTGCAGCGACGAATGAAGCATGTCTCAAATGTTTTTTTTTAATTTTTCTGCGTTATTTTCTCATGTAACCCTATACAGTATACATGTTTAATATTTCTGTAAAAAGAGAAAATAAGCTTTCTATTGATGTAGCACACAGCCTAGGTTGCTATTTACAAACATTCAAGATGGCGGCCGCGCTGAAAGACTAAATGCAAAAAAAATTTTTTAACTTCAGAATATGCAAAATAACCTCAAATTAACATATACCAAATATGAAACGCATATCTCAAACCGTTTGACCAGGGGAGCTTTGGTCCCATACATAATAGCAACCCTGTATGTACTCAAATAGGCACATTTTGACACACTTGCCACCTTCTTTTGTGACTTCCGGTTTCACCAGGAATTATTGCAATTTTTAAATATTAATAAGATTTAAAAAAAATTTAAGATTACTTGAGTTTTTTAGTTATTTTCTATTTTAAAGCTAAAGTACTATGACCGGGCTCAAATCATTCTATGGAACGAAGACGATATCAAAAAAATACAAACATGATTTTTTACGAGTATTCTGGTAGGTACGGGCATTCATTTATATTTGAATAAATCACTTTGTTGTAAATTTTTTTTCTTCAAATGGTACTATTTTTTAGATACTAGGTTTATAAACACAGATTTTCACCACAAATCCAATGATATCCCCGAAAATTAGATTGATATTAATCAAACCCACCAATTTCTTTGTGTATTAAGTTTAAAAAATCGAGAAAATGCTTTGTTCAAGTGTCTCATGAAAAAAATATTTTGACGTAGAGTAGCAAATTACAATGATATTCTTAAAGTCAAAATTTGCTTAATTTTAAAATACGTACATTTTTTTTTCTGTGACACACTTGTACACAAGCATTATTTTTTTAAACTTCTTACACAAAGAAATTGTTGTGTTTAGCATAATATTAATTTGATTTAAATCTGCATTTAGATACTTAGTGTCTAAAAAATGGTGTCATTTAATAAATGACTATTTTACAAAAAAGTGATTTCATCAAATATGAATGCCTGTACTTACCAGAATACTCGTCAAAAATTTTTTTCTATTTTTTTTGATGTCTTCAAACTTAATTTTTTTTAATATTTAAATAGCGTAGGTGTACTAATAATTGTCCATCAGGATTCCAAAAATTGTCACAATATACAGGGTGTTCTGTTTGAAGTTCAAAAGTTGAAATAATTTCCGGTCAGTGGTTCATCTTTTTTGTTTTCCACTGATGATGACTGCTTACAAATCAAAATGTACATTTAGAGTATAAAAAATTGTCCAACCATTAAGTGTTATTTTACAAAGTGGAATCGGAAACGGTAATTAAATATGCTTTTTTGGTAGCATTCTTTCCGAAAAATGGATTTTTAAATATAAAAACGAAATCTGATAGAAAACTACAAAAACATCAAAATAAAATTTAATATTGTAAATGCCTTAGAAGTACACAATGTTACTAGCTGCGAGAATTTTTAGAACTACTAAAACTCTGAAATGAAAAAAGTTCAGAGTTTTGACATTTACACAAAATATTGCTGAAAAACTGAGCACACAATTTTTTTTAAATTTCATAAACAAATAGAGCTGAAGATGGGCTACAACTTGGTTTGTGTCCCAGTCCGCTAATCTTTCTGTGACGCTTTCTATAAATATTTTGAAAATCGAAAATTTATGCATCTTTATGTAAGAAACGAGGCACGATAAATTATGTTTGCTAAATTGCTCATATGTAATAGTAGAATATTTACAACCTAATTTTTAGGTTATACAATATTTAGGCGGGTTCAGCAAGCCCCTCCAAATTTTTGAACGAAGTTTATTTGCGTAATTGCTTTTACACACTATATAATAGGCGTGATTAACGGGTTATTTAAAACAAATATCTATCGCTTGCCTTTTAAGTTATTGGATTAATAAAGTCGTGTTTTATTCAACAATGAACAATATATAAAGTAAATACTTACAGCAATGTTTAAGTTTGCTTGTTGCCCTGCACAAATTCACTGAAAGACTAGACTAAGAGAAAGTCTCAGGGTCATATCAGTATCTTCACTTAATCAGTATACAAAATAGTAACAACATGATAATTTAGTCTAAAACCAGTTTTAAGTACGAAATTCGCCGTACATGTTTTGTTTAACTTTTCATTAATAGGAAGAAGATGTAATAATTATCTAGTAAATACGGTGCAAGACTACATTTTTCACACAGTACGTATTCTCTTGTACATATTAATATTAAAATGTTTAACATCCTAGTGATCAAGGATTTTGGTTCTAAATTTAGAAACCACCTTCTTTATTTTGGAAAATTTAAATAGGACAAAATTTCAAAAAAACTCGATAACTGTGAAACCCCCGAACAATAATTTTTTTACAGTTTTTAAAACATTTAGAGACAGTCGTAGGTGATACAGTTTTAGGAAATTCCAATTTTTGAAAGAAAATTATTAAAATTGCATTGTTTGAAAAAAGGTTAATATTTTCACAAGTGAAAATTGAACATTACCGTGTTTTCTAAATTTTTCCTGTATATCGGTTAGGTATACTAAATAAAATAATAAAACTATATAAAATCAAAATTAAAAATTTTTGAACTTAAAAATTGAAATATTTTCAATACGCCCCTTGCAGGCTGTTTAAAGTAGATTGGACAGTTTTAGGATACTTAAAAGTCTGAAGTTCCGGCTTCATTCGCTTTATAGTTAATCCATCATCCCCCCTCTCCAGTAATTATAGCAATAATAATTAAAAGATCTGTAAGGGAATTCTAAGAAGTCTTTCATAAGTAGAAAGATAAATTTTTTAACAAAAAATAAATCAAAAAGTCCATATAAACATTTGATTCGATAGGAGAACAGCCGGTTAGTGACGTCCTCTTGGACTAATCTCCTGGCTTGTTTGTCGCCAAAGCCATGGCCGCGGATCAGCTCACGGTTTACACCATAAACCGCCTGCTGATGCAAACGACCCCCTCGTAAGATGAGGATACTCGGAAACTAAAGATATTGCCGACAGGGGGCACGGGGCTTTTGGCTTAATTGCCCAGATTGCGTAGATGGAATACCACTATAAAAATTTTCTCAATTTTAAGGTACAGTGTGGTCTGGCAGAAAAAATGGTAGGGGGGAACTCGACAATTAGCGACCAACCTCGCCCATGGCGACCTACTACCTCCCTTTTACTCGTAAGACCGATATGGAAACTACAGTAAGCGACGAAACAAACCACCCTGAAGGGCAATCATAGAGTCAGTCCGGAGGATCAGAAAGGATGGATCTAGGCGAGAAAAAACGATTTTCTGGCTCAGTAAAGCAAAAGTTTAATCGTCAGAAAACCGATGAGGCGGAGCTGGGGTGACCCGAACCAGTACCGCCACCAAGACCAAGATTACGACATCGGCACCTAAAGCACCGCCCCAGTGCTGCGACGTCGTCGAGGGCGAGAGAGAGAGGGATCAAACGGTACCGCTGTGAAGAAAGTACCTCGAAACAAATACGAAACAGAAGCAAGGAAGCCGAACTTGCTGCCACATACAAGAAGTTATTTACCGGAGCCAAGACAGTCATTGCGACTAAATGGTATCTGGATATTAGAGCAGCAGGCAAGGATCATCAAAACCCACCTACTTGTCCATGCGACCGTACCTCGATCGGAATTCGTTGAAACAAGACCTAGGGATGGGTTGCTGTGCATCACCTGTGCCGATGTTAAAACCAAGAAATGGCTAGAAGAAGTCATGGGAGGCTACGCACCTTGGACAGAAGCAAAGCTTACCCTTATTGAGGCTAAGCGTGCTCCTAAACCAGTGCGTACCATAGTTTGGATCCCGTGACCACCTTTGGAACCGAAGACAATACTACATAGACTAAGCGTACAAAACGTAGGGCTTTCCACAGACCTAGAAGATGGTAGATACAAAATTAAACCTTAAGAGACAACAAATAATCATAACCATGGATGAGATGTCTTGGAAGAAGATCTTGGAATTATAGTGCATGCCTTACTTCAACTTCATCAGGGTCAGTATTAATATCAGAGGTAAGACAAAGGAAGAAGAGGAGAAGAACGGGGAAGAATTTTTGCAGACGATGGATGTGGATGTCCCCAGAACCTTCATCACCACAACTTCAAAACGACTGAGAAACCATGGTTCCAAGGCTTCTACAGAAAAATTTACATCACTGTAAGGCAGTTTCGGCTGTTTTATAAGCTTACATAGCAAAACACATACCGACATTGTCCTAATTCAAGAACCAAGGATTTATGAGGGCGTAATTAGGGGACTCGGAATAGCCGGAGACTAAACATTATTTAACTCACTTGAAGCCAATCCTAGAACTTGCTTAATAGCAAAGTCCAATTTAACTTTAATGTCACAAACAAAATTCTCTTACAGGAACCTTGTAGCAGTCAAAGAAACACTGGCAACGGTAAGGAACGCGAGGGAATTTATAGTCGGATCCGCATACCTCCCGTATGACCAGCTAAAACAAACTCCTACACCTGAGGTAAAAAAAAACTGACTAATTATTGCAGAGAGAAGAATCTACAGGTATTTCTTAGCTGCGATGCAAATGCAGATCACTTAGTATGTGGCAACAACGACAACAACCAACGAGGTGAGTTACTTATTTTCAGAATATAAGACTTTGAATCGGAGTAATGAACCTACCTTCGTCACTACTGTGCGAAGGGAGGTTATTGAGTACAGGAATGTAAAAAACTACGACTGGGACTTATATCGAGAGAACCTATTGCAGGGCCTGGAAGAATGTCTTAAAGTCCGACAATCTTGCTGAGCTATAAATTGTGGCTGATTCTATCAAATCAATCATAGGTACAGCCTACAAATGCAGTTGTACCGCAACAGTTGGGAAGACTACCAAAAACGTTCTATAGTCGACCAGCAATTTTTTGCTGCTGCGGGCGAAGAGGAGAAACCTATCAGGGAAAACGCTTGAGAAACTGGAAATCTTATAGAGAATCCCTGACAATGAACGATAAGGCAGTGAGGAAGGCGAAAAGATCCTCATTGAGGGAGTACTGTAGGAGAGTCAAAGGCGCACCCAAATGTGCAACACTCCAAAAAGCTTTAGCAGAAGACATCCCGAACGTGGGAGCATCTCTGTAAAAGCCTGAAAGTGGATATACGCAGATCGGGAAATAGACTCTGGAAATTTTACTCTGGATTCACTTCCCTGGCTGCACTGTCATCCAAGAGAAAAATAAAACCAGCAACATAAACCTCTAATTACCTCTAAGGAGGGCCTCGATTGAAGATTGGAAACTGGCATCATAAATATAACAAAACTCAAATTCATTCAAAACATTTAAGGCCTTGGGTAGGAATGGGATCTACCTGCACTACTTATTCAGGGCGGGAAAGAACTATACTTGCGCTTGTGCATGATGCTGCGGGCTAGTTTAGCCTTATGCTATATACCAGAATGCCGAAGATAGTGGTATTAATATCAAAGCCAGAGAAGGACACCTATGCCCAGGCCAAATTCTGCCGACCTATAAGTCTCACGTC
Source organism: Ctenicera cuprea (assembly GCA_958336395.1). Classification (NCBI taxonomy): domain Eukaryota; kingdom Metazoa; phylum Arthropoda; class Insecta; order Coleoptera; family Elateridae; genus Ctenicera; species Ctenicera cuprea. The sequence continues at coordinate 25,877,034 of OY284493.1, forward strand.
TGTGCTTCTGAAGACGTTAAAAAACTGATTAATAGACATATAAGGCATAAAGCATTGAATAGATTTCCACTGCAACAAGACCAGTATGCTTATAAATTTGAAAAATCTTGTGAGCTGGTTGTTCACGAACTACCCACCAGAGGAGAAAAGACCCTTTAGGCCTTCTTCTTCTTACGGTGCCGTCTCCCTACGGAGGTTGGCAATCATCCTTGCTATTCTTACTTTTGATGCGGCCCTTTAGGCCAAGTAATGTAAACTTGAGGCCTTTCTGGATATCGAATAAAGTTTTGCTAAGCTAATGTAATCGTCTTCAAGATCTTCGAATAAATTATGTATTTTATAGAAATGTTATCGCTGTAGTTCTTCGCCAATGTACATGATGCAAACAACAAAAAATCACCTCAAGGGTGGGTGGCTGTGAAATTTAGAACGTATGTCATGTCATAATCCACATGCATGTGTCATTCTGCAGAAAAAATAAAATAAGGTTAGTTCAGTAATAAATAATGGGTTATGAAATGACATCGTTTTAAATTTCACAGTAACCCTGGAGGTGATATTTTGTTGACGCATGATACAATTTATGCCTAAAATAAAAGTACTTAATTCGCTGACAAACATTTTCCAACTAAACATTTCGATTAATAAGCTCGTTTTGGGGCGTTGAGAGATCGATAAAATGGAGGTTGCAGTCGTAACTGTGTATATGTGCCTTCACGAAAAACATCCCATTTAGGTTGAAAAGGTTGGTAGTCACAAGAGATGAAACCGCAAAGAATCGAGGTTGGTCCGAAAAAACGGGATTGTACTGCTCTTCAATAGGGGCGCACTCAAAGAAGAATGTATTCTACGCACATTAAACATCCAATTTACGCAAGCGCGAATCACGATATTCTTGCTTCTAGTTTGAACGCGCAAACTCCCGAATTTTGGCTTCAAACTTTGCAATGGCAATAAAAAAAATTGTAGGTCGGGAGTAACGGGAAAACCTCGTGGCGGCTGTTCAACTATTTTCGTTGTTGAACATATTTACTAAGTTAAAATTTACAAAAAAATATAGTGTATGCGTGTGTGTATGTATGTGTGTATGTATGTGACACCTCATAACTGTAGAATGGATGGTCCAATTTCGACGACCTTTGGAACGCGTGCGTGTGTATGTATGTGTGTATGTATGTGACACCTCATAACTCTAGGATGGATGGTCCAATTTCGACGACCTTTGGAACGTAGAGGTATTTCAAAAATTCATTAAGGAAATAAGCTTTTAAAAAATCTAAAGCCGGAAGTTAGATACATTTCTTTTGTAGCGTTTCGTTTAGAAAACGAATTTTTCAAGTCTAAAAAAAGAATCGGATAGATGGAGACAATGTTACTGTGCACAAATTTTTCGATAAGTTCAAAGCTATGAAGTGAACAATATTGCGCAAAATCTGGCCACACCAAAATGTTTTTCTTATAGAGCTGCAGATTAGCTGGTTCGTGTCCTAGTCCGCTACATTCTCTGTAACGCCTTCTTAAAATTTTTGATAATTTGAGCTATAACGCCTATTCACGCAAAAACGGGATCGGGATGAAGTTTGATATTGGAAAAACCTTGGGAGTTCAGAGTGTGACAAGCTACAAAAACTTGTTTGCGCTAAATTGCTTACGAGTGATTGTAGAATAGGAGTCACAACTTAATTTTTAGGTGCATCAATATTTAATGGAATTAATTTTTCTTTTCATACTAAATTTTTGGGAGACGCATTAGACTTTTCGTTGATGGTTTGCAGTTAGCACTTCAATACTCTTGAAAACATGATATGTAACTATATTTCTAAAGTGTAGGAAAGTCCAGACAAAGTGTTTTGCTCATTTTTTTTCGCGGCAACATCAGTGCTTTATTATTGGCAACCTTAATAATAGCAGAAGTTATTAAATTCGTCTCATTCAACGGGTGTCACGTCAATTGGACGCGATCAATTGGACGCGCGACAATTGGACGCGTGCGACAATTCGACGCGACGACTTTTGGACGTGCGTCTTTTGGACGCGCAGACAATTGGACGCGTCTGTAATTAAGATTTATAAAAAAATGTATATAGAAAAATGCAGTTTATTATAGTTAGTACAAAGATACAAAATAAACATTATAAAGTAAGCAACTTGAAAACCCTCTAATTACCCCTAACTACCGTAATTACCGCCTCTGTTAAAGGGTGTTATTTTAATTGTTGTTGTTGTTTGTCAATAATTCAAGGCGGTCATTAAGCTAATCCCTTTTTAGAAAATTTTAAATCTAATGAATTTCATTTTCAATATCTTAGCATTCAAATAATAATGCTGTCAACAATTCAAGACCGTCATTAAGCTAATCCCTTTTTAGAAAACATTTTCAATCTTATCTTATTACAAAGTACTTATTACCTTGGTCTAAAATTAAACGTAAATAACCTCACAAATTCTAATAAAACTTATATTAAGTTTATGAACGCGTCCAATTGTCTCGCATCCAATTATCTGGCGTCCAATTGACGCACGCGTCCAATTGTCGCGCGTCCAATTGATCGCGTCCGATTGTCGCGCGTCCAATTTACCGCGTCTAATTGACGTAGAACCTAATGCAACGCTCGGCAGAAGCCGCGGGTACAGCTAGCTACTAAATTTTCACTCAATTTATTGTTATTTTTTTTAATTAATTGTATGAAATAATTGTTTAAAACATACTATTTAAATTTAATTATTTTGTTATCAAAAAATGCTTGTCCTCTCAAAAAAAAAGTTCACCAGTCGCTACTGATCTTGACAAGGCAACCAAAGACATATAACTGGTACGCCATAAAACTATTTCTGTTAATAAAACTAATTGAATTTAGGGACGTGGAGTGCTTAGGTTGATTTCACTTAATTAAAGCTTCACATTTGTTGCGAAGATTAACAAACTTTGCAACTGCAAAAATTAACTAGAATTATTCAACTTAAGATTTTAATATTCCACTAAAACTTGAATTATAAATCGACAGTGCCAATAAATATATAACTGATAAATTGAATACATAACTCTTTACTTTATTTAGCACCAGCCACTCTTACAGCAGTTCTTGATATTATAATACAAACCATACGGAGAAACAATATCTTATATTAACAATTTAAGCAACTTACATATTCACAAAAACATTCTGCAGCTGTAGACACACATTATTACAACAATTATATTATAAAATAACGCACAATAATTTTACAACAATAAATACTTTATAATAAATTTAAAATTTGTTTTGCATTTAACCTTTAAAAAGTCTCATTTCGAAATGCTACAAAACATGATCTAATAAACTGAACATTTTGAAATGTACACAATAATAACATATATTACAATGGCAAGAATACAAAACTGTAAAATGTAAATGCTAGTAAAATATTAATTCAATAAAATAGCAACTTCAATTTAATACAATGGGAATTGGTTCTGGATATTTTTTGTTAATTGCTTCAAGAACACTGGGTTCTAATTTGTTTCCTTCTAGCCGAACACGTTTAAGAGATTTAAGGTTATCAAACATTTCTGGGTTTAAATCGCTGATACTGTTGTTTGTTAAATCAAGGTGATATAAATTATCGAGTCCGTCAAATGTTTTCGAATCCAATTGTTTCAGTTTATTGTTGTCTAAATGAAGCTCCGATAGTGTTTTGAGGTTTTTGAATGCATCGGGTTGTATAGTTTCGATTTTGCCTTTTTGCAAATGCAAATATTGTAATTCAGGTGTATCAGTAATAGTGGAAGCAGTTAAAATTTCTATGTTGTTACCACCGAAATACAAACTGTTCAGTGACTTCAACGGTTTAAAAATACCGGAAGGCAATTCTGCGATGTTGTTACTTGATAAATCCAACTCTACTAAATTAGGAAGAGAAGGAAAAGCGTTACTTTCCAAGTGTTCTAGTTGATTTCCTCCCAACCGAAGAAATCGAAGTGCAGGAAGTGGTTCGAGTACTTTAGAGTTTATGGATTTTATTTTGTTCTGTCCCATTTCCAAATAATCCAATTTGTTTAATCCAGTGAATACACCACTGGTCAATTCCGTTATTTTATTTTTATATAAAGATAGCGTTTCTAACCCATCCAGTCCCTGAAACGCCCCAGATTCTATCTGATTAATTTCGTTATCTGATAAATACAGTTGACGTACTTTACTTAAACCGTTGAATGTACCCAATCGTAGACTACTTAATTTTGTGTTTTTTACATATAGATACTCTAGCCCATCAAGTCCAGAAAAGGAATTACTTGGCAAGTCTGTGATTTCGTTGTTAGACAAATGCAGAAAAGTTAATTTAGGCAAACCTTTGAAAGTGTCAGGCAGTATACGATTAATCTTATTACTCTCCAGTGTCAAGTAGTTTAATAAAGATAATCCATTAAATATTCCGGGTTCCAAAGAAGTTAAACTATTATTAGAAAGATAAAGTGACTCAAGATGATTAAGATTCTTAAAAGTGTCGGGTGCAATGTGTTCAATTTGATTCTCGTACAAAGACAATACTGTTAGTTTAGAAAGGCCTTCGAAAGCCCCACTTGTTAAGGCAGTAAGGTTGTTTTGAACCAGACCAAGACTAGTCAACGACTGAAGATCTTGAAAAACACCAGGTGAGAGATCTGCAATGTTGTTTCCTTCAAGGTTCAATACTCCTAATTGATTTAATCCTTTAAAAATGTCTTTGTTCAATGACTTCAAGTGATTATTTTGAAAGTTCAAAACACCAACAAGATGAAGATCTTTGAACGAACCCAATTCAATGTTAGATACGTCATTGTTGGCCAAGTGAAGTTCCCTTAAATTTTTTAACCCTTTAAGACTTTCGGCGGTTAAGGATTCAATTTTATTATTGCTTAAGTTAATAACAGTTAATTCTGTATTGTCTTCAAATAAACCGTTTGCGAAATTCCTGATGCGGTTGCTATCTAAATTAACGGTTTTTAACTTACTGAGCCCTTTAAACGTTCCTAACTCAACACTAGGAATAGAATTATCTGCCAGATTTAAGGTTTCCATTTGGGAAAGATGTTCAAATAATTTTACTGGCAGTGTACTAATTTTATTTTTAGATGCATCTAAGTTTTTTAACTTATGTAGGTTTGCAAATAAGTTGTTATGTAATTCTTCAATATTATTACTGCTCAAATCGAGTACGGAAAGTGACGCTAAATCTTTAAATAGTCCCGGTGGTAACACAGCTAAGGAATTTTTAGATAAAAGCAACTCGGTCAAATTCTGCAACCCTTTAAATAAATTCTCATCCAAACTTTTCAACTTATTGTCATTCAACCATAAAGTCGATAAATGTGAAAGATTTTCAAAAATATTAAGTGGAAGTTGTTGGATATTATTATCAAGTAATTCTAATGTGGTAAGAAGATTCAAATTTTTAAAAGCTCCAGCTTTTATCTCGTTTAGATTATTACTGTGTAAATCTAATTTTGTAAGAGAATTAAGGTTATCGAATAAGCCTTCTGGTAAACCACTAATTTTGTTTCCAAAGAAAGTGAAATCAATTAATTTGCTGAGACCATTAAATGCCTTGCTATCAATACTATCTATTGAACTAAAACCAACTTGTATTTCTTGTACAGAAATCAATTTCTCAAAAAGTCCAGCTGGTAAATTAGTAATATTACTGAACAATATTTTAAATTTCCGCAAGTGTTGTAGATTTTCGAATGTTGTTGGATTCAAATAATTGGCGTTACTTCTCTCTATTTCTAGCCCCTGAAAGTCATCTAATTTGACTTTGTCTTTCGCCACGGCCTGTTGAATGCCTTCTTTCAGCTGTTCGATGGAATTTACTCTTTCGCAGGAAACTGCATTCCAAAATCGGTAATTACATTCCGCTGGATATTCTTGATTGGTATTAACGAACAGCTGTATGGTAACGATTACAAACCATTTCCAATATGATGTTGGTAGCATTTTTAACTGAAAACAGATAATTCAGTTTAGAATAACGTGATACTGTCATGGCAGTGAGTACTACTGAATAAATAATTCAATGCAAAACACCTACATTAAAAAATCATTTTCTGTTTTAAATGATTAAAATGAGCAACGGTAAAGTGCAAAAGTCCATCCAAAATTTCTATGGCTGTAGCTTACTTTCTACTGAAAATTTTGTATTTAAATTAGTTTTCTATAAAATGAGGATTAATGTTTGTAAAACCATCTTCGAAATTGGTCTAATTTTTAATAAAATTTGTTTGACACCGTTATTGTTCAGATTATAAAATATTTAGTCAATTTACTTATTTCCCAGAAGAAAATATTACTTTCATAAAAATTTGAAGATATACAAAGGCAATTTTTAACTAGTACTAACGGTCAAGATTAAAGCTTTTTAAACTAGAACAAATTATTTTTCAGAAACTAGCTACACGAGTTTTTGTCATGTACCTAAAAATAAATTAGAATTTAATTTATCGCAATGTTTTGAAATCCCTGTTATGCCATCTACAGATTTTTTAAATTTGGAAATTAACGAATTTTTTTTACAGGAAAAAAAACGGCTACAAAAATTGCGTTTAAACCATGTTGAATTGTAGTTACACCAGAGTGTAATACTCTATTAGTTTATTTTTTGAATCCAGTAATGTTTGGAAAGACTTCTACTTCCTTTTTACTACACTATATCTTTTGTTCAGGTGAAGTGACCTTTCTATTCGTGAAAAATTGTTTACAAAAACAATTATAACAACAAGTATAACAATTCATTTACGAATTTAGTACCTTTTTAGCACACAATATTTTTGTTTAACATTGTACAGCAAACCTTTGCGAATAACTTGTCCCATGCTCTTATATGGCAATACAGCAATGACACCAATCTTTATTATCAAATACCGGTCATGGCAAAGTCACCGCAAAAAAGTCGGTCACACGTTAATTTAAATAATGGTATATTCTCTGAATATTATTGAATCTCAAGAAACAAACGGATGTCGTTTTTTACCACCCACGCTATTGACTATAGGAAGGTATTGTTATCGTCAAAATTTGGGAAGTTTGGGAAGAAGAGATGGAAATGCAGGTTTCAGGGTCCGAGAACACCGAAAAACCGGGATTCGTCATGGTGACTGTGTTTGTCTGTACACACTTTTACAGTCGAGACGCTTTAACCCATAAACACCAATTTAGGTTTAACAGATTGGTAACCACAGTAGGATAAAACCGGCAAGTAGCGAATATGGTCCGCCCCAAAAAAAAGAGCAGAGAGGGGTGTTATACTTAATATAGACGCGCTCAAAAAAAAAGAAGTTTAGATTTGTATTCTACGCATGTCGAATACCACATTTGGACAACCGCGCATTTCCTACCAGTCCTGTTCACCTCCACCAACAATTTTTGATTCTTTTTAAAAATAAAAATTTCGATTTCAAAATCGGTATGAACATGATAAATGACAATAGGAACAAATTTGCATTGGGAAGACACCTCTGGGTAGTTTTCTTTTGGTCGCTTACCCAAACAGTTTAATCGGATAATCCCCAAATACAACGTCAATCACCAAATTGTAAAATACATTTGCAAAAATTTCCAAAATTTAAAAAATTTTGGAACACTTTCAAAGTTTTGGAAAATGTTCAAAATTATTACAATTTTTATGAATTTCAAAACTTTTCATAGATTCTGCAAAGTTTCAAAATATTTTTAAAAATTTCAAAAAATGCCAAGCTTTTTTGTTTTATTATATTTTATTGGTTAGATAGGAAATAAATTTAAACTGCAAGTAACAGTTGATCATCGGTTTAATTGATAAAAAAAATGACAATGTGGAGAGTGAATACCATTGTTTTAGTTAATATAAAGTGGCTTTCTCTTACCGGTGAGTGAATAACGGTTTATACAGTGCGTTTCTCAACGGTCTGTCATAATTCATATAGTTAATAACTTAAAAATATGACTAAAAGTTTCGATAATCTTGGGTACTTTAGTTTTTGACATACTAACCTTTAAATATGGTCCATAAAATTGCTTTATTTGTAGATATTTAAGAAAAAATCATCCTGTATAAAATAAACCCCACATTCAATCATATTTCGGCAATGTTCAAGTTGTAGAATAGTATTTAGAGCGCCTCTTTTAAATAATAATTGTTACTGTACTTTTTAAAGTCTTATTGCTTATTTTACGGAAACACTCAAACCTTCATGGCAAGTAGATTTTTTTTTTAATTAATTTATCTTCCGATCCGTTGAGTTTGGCAACTTTCAACGAGAATACGCTTTTTGGGCACTACCATTTACTTATTGCTTGTGTATAACAGATTGTAAATATAAAGGAGATATTAATAAAAAAAAATAATTTTTAAAAAGTAATTTAGAATTCAGTACCAATGGCTCCACATTTGCGTCGGAAAACTAGTGTAAAACATAGACCTTTGATAAATACGATCGTACACAAAATTTGTGTATTTTATACAGAGTGGAGTTTTTTAATATTGAACAATAAAGCAGTTTTAACCGCCGTCTTTTAAGTTCCATAGTTCTAAATATTTTGACACCTATGTTTATTAAATTTATTCGTATTATTTCTAAGTCAGAAATCCACTGTATGAATTGTCAGACTGTTCTGGAACACACTATATAATAATTGTGATTAACGGATTATTTAAACAAATATCGATCCCTTTTCTTTAAATATTTTTAGATTAAAACAATCATACAACTGTAACATTTAGCAATGAACAATATAACATAAAGTGAAAACTTACAGGAATGTTTAAGTTTGCTTGTTGCTCTGCACAAATTCACTGAAAGACTAAACAAGAGAAAGTGTCAGGGTCCTATAAGTATCTTCACTTAATCACTATACAGAGTTATAACAATATGATAATTTATTCCAAAACCAGTTTTAAATAAGAAATTCGTCCAACCTTTATGGTTAAGTGATTTATAGTAATAATATTAAATTGTGCTTCGTAGATATGATCGTAGTATATGTCGTTAACTAATTTGAGTTTCTTTTAACGACAATTAATAAATTATTATTATTATTAGCTGTCGGGTGTTGGGACAACTGATAGACATACGCGTTCCATTAATAGGGAGAAGATATGGCAACAATTACTCTTGTAAATACGGTGCAAAAATATTTTTTGTGCTCAGCAGGTACTATAATTCGAGAGCCCTTGTACATTTTAAGATCCATATTTTTAACATTCTATTGGCTAAAAATTTTTCTCGTGAATTCAGAAACCATCTACTTTATTCTGAAAAATTTAAAAGGGATGAAATTTTAAGTAAACTGTAAAACTATGAAACCTTCAATGGATAGTTTTTAAAAAAGTAGTTTCAAGACATTTTGAGACAGTTTTAGGTAATAAAATTTAACATATGTAAATTTCCCCAGACGCATGTTTATAAACGCGCGTAGCGTCGACTCCCTACCAGCGGCGAGCAAAGCTAGTAGTAGTTTTGAAAGAAAATTACTATTGTTTAATTTTTTTTATGTTTGTGTTTACAAAAGAGAAATTTTTTTTATGTATTAGTTTGGTATAGTAAATAAAATAATAAAGCAACTTCTTATTATTCAAGTTAAAATCTTTAACATTTAAAATAGAAATATTTTCAAAACGTCAATAATATTGTAGGCTACCTTTAATAGGTTGAACAATTTGAAATTTCTTAAGAGTTTGAAGTATCCGCTCCATTCACTTTATAAATATAACGATTGTTCAAAAAGTCTTTCGGTCTTGGGCGGCTATGGATTGTAAAACGCATGTCTTTACTATCTTTATACAGTCTAACCTCAATTAAAACATCATTTGACATGATATAAATTACTATTTTATGATGGTTTTCTAATTGTTGACGATTGCGAAAATAAGATTTCACAATAAATGTTTTTTTTGCGACTTTGTTAGAAAGGGGGTTTTTCGAACCTCATTTTGTAGTCGAAAGTTGACAATTGCCGCTTAGCGGGAAGAAAAGTTACTTTTTCTACTCCTATTAAGTAATACATCCATTATATACCTATGCGTTTCTTGATCATTAATGCTCTTCATTACTCACGGACCGTGAGTATTAACTTATTAATTGTTGGTTGTGGCTAATCTCAAAATTGCAGTTGCCACACCTTCCTGTAAGTATATGTCAGAATTATTTTGAATTGTCATCATTTGTTGTTGATAGTAACAATTCTTATAATTCGCGAGTCTAAATACGTGTTTTTTATTAAAAAGAAGAAAAACATGGATTCTGATACTGAAAAATGACAAAATTTGTACGCCGCCAGACATTTTAGACGCGGCTAAAATAACCACAATAAACTTATTTCCATAAAAATCAATAAATAAATACGAAACGGTGTACAATTCTACACTTACAATAAATTTTAAAAATTGTTCTAATATTACTCTAATAATAATGAAACATTGTTTTCATTACATACACCAGACCAAACTTCCTGTTAAATAGTCGTAGAGAAAGTAAAGTATTCTACTCGCTTGTATGCCTGTTATTCATTCGAGTAAATTACGCTCGTGTCGTAATCTTTATCCTCATGAATAATAGACATTATTACACTTTTTACTTAATTTATAGGTTCTAGCTTTACCTCGTTGAAGTCCATATTTATTGAGTATAAATAATAATTATTTATAGTACAAATGAGTAAAGTGGAACTTTTTTTGATCGAGCAGAAGTTTTTGAATCTGCGAAATCAAAAAAAGACACTTTAGTCATGTGTTCTATATAAAATTTTATCTACAACAGAATAATATGTACAATTTTCAAAAATATTTAAATTGACGTTTTAAAAAATGAAAGCATTGCATCACAATGCTTTTGAAACAAAACTTAAAATTCCTGACTTGACTAATCGCAATTTGCATCGCATTTCAGGAATAATTATTAATAATTGTAACAATTGAATCATACATGTACATATTTAAAGTGTAGTACAAAGTACAAAGTATAAATGTACCAAATTTAAGTTAGTGAGGTAATGTCAACTAGAGAGTAAATTTTCACTTTACTCACTGTTAAGAGTGAGTAGAGTGGTCGCTTTAGTCACTCTTGTAGATAAAATACTTTTTACTTCAACAATATTTATCTATTTTAACTTTAAACGTGTTTCGAATGTCTACATGCCATTATCAAAGACAGTCAGTGTTGGTATAGCAATAATAGAACTTGGTGACTTGATCCCGGTAATCGTTTGTAAATGACTTAATTTCTTATTCCAAAACGTCTAATAGAGGTGAATTGAAGAGATCAATTTGCTCGTTCATTAACAGTACAGTTTTTAAATGTTTGTGAATATCAAAAGTAAATTAAATATACTAGAAGCTTTGGAGCATGGATGTCTTTACCAAAAATAAACTAAAAAGTCTTTTTATTATTATTTTATTATTATATTATATTATTTACTTTTAATACTTTTGAGATTGGAATTTATTGTATTGTCTTTGTATTTTGGATTATATATTTGTATATCTTTTTATGGTTTTGAGCATTTGATCTAATTGTCAACTCGTTTTTGAATAGTAAAGTGTTAAGAAAAAATGTTTAACAAATTGTAGCAATTCAAGTAGTTAGACTTTATAAAGAGTGTTTATCACGATTTTTCTATTCGACCAATATTTGTGATGATTATTATATTTATTAAAATCTGAAAATGAAAACTCAAACGTGTAAGTGTTTAATCAAGTTTGTGTTCTATTACTACTATTTTATTATTATTATTTATATTTAAAGCAGGCGGCAAAGCCGATAGTGCTTCATCAAAAATACAATGGCACAGTACACTAACAATATCATCAAATTATGGCTATGCAATACATAACTAGAAAATTAGTAACTTGAATAATAATTATGTTAACACCGCATTACAATCAAGTCCGTTTTTAAATGCATTATTAGTGCCGGCCAAACCTACCACATCAGGAAGAGAATTCCGAGCATAGTGTGCGCAGTTAGATAAAAAGTGTTTTTTTCTATAGCAACTGTTAAAACGTGCTATTATTAACTAAAATTAGAGGGAAAAGTAGCACTTTACCATCAAGGGTAGATAAAGTAGTACTTTAACAGCAAGGATAGATAAAGTATTTTATTTTATAAACAAACTCTATAGCAACCAAAAAGTTATTAAAGCCACCTACCCATTTTTTCGTGAAACTGTTTTTTTCCTGACACTTTTAAATTAAATTTATCATTGATTTTTCTTCATTTTTTGGTCTTCTTTAACAATTGCTATAGAAAAAAATGCTGTATTCCACACGACGATAAAATTTCATTATCTTCTCGATGCTTATTAGCGTCTCGGCTGACGCCTCGACGCTAAAATCGCTCTCGAAGATAAAGTGCAATTTTATCATCTTGTACAATAAATAACTATTACTTGGCAGCTTGTTACATTTTTCCAAATTAAGTTTGAAATGATGTCCTCGTAACTGTACATTGTGGCCAAACTTAAATATGTCTACATAAGGAACAACTAGTAATAAGAGATTATTTTAGATGTTTTTATGAGGCCACCTCGGGTGCGACGTGTTTCTATGGTGGTCAACCCCAAACGTTGTAAGCGCTTGTGGAAGATCTCTAAGCGCATGTGGTATCTTGGGTGCTTGTGTTTAGACCTTTTCCAGCAGCTCACTCTCTTTCAAAACATGAGGAGACGACACTGGCGTTGCATGCTCTAGTAACGGTCTTATGTAACCTTGTAACAAGTCAACCTAGAGACAACAATTTTAAAAATCATCAAGATTTGTTTTGTTATCTTAGGTATGCTAAAACGCGCTGGTGGCGCTTTAAGTAGAGATCAAGTGGAGATCGCGCTAGAGCGCCGTTCTTCGGAGAAGCTTATCTCCCATTCAACCTCCTTTTACAACTTTTTGAATTAATTCAGTTAAACCAAGATCTTCTCTGCCAGTACATTTTTGTTTAAAACCCGACCAGAACTTACAAATTTCCAGACTTTTGTGTTTAATTTTAACTTAGAGAAGCAATTATCCTGTTTGAATTAAACATATTATTTTACCGAAATTTATGTTATTTAGCATACTGTGGCGGTTACCCTTCTCTCTACAAAGCATAACCGTACCAGAATTTTTATTTAGTTAATTTCTTATTTTGACTTGGGAGACATAAACTATCCTATTCAAATTAACAACTTATTTGCCAGAAATAATTTGATTTATGTTTCCTGGGACAAGTAATTCTCCCAGATCAGCTTAACGACTGATTGTTTAAAAGTTTTATTTACTTTTGTAAGCCCACGAGCTTATAGAATTTTCAACGTATAAACTTTATTTTTTATTTCCACGACACTGCAAAAAATTTTAAACTATTTGATTATCTTATATCGCCCAAAACTGTTTAAAAGGGTCTTTAATTAAAACTTAGTAATTGTCTTCTTGAGAATACCGGAAACCAGTTGAAATTCGTTAAAATTCATTTGCACCAAACCGAACGTCAATTTTGACATTTCAACACAAAATTTTCACACTTAAGTCCGTGGATTCGGCACAAGATTTTTATACTTTACTCCGTGAATTTTCCACAGGCTCCGTAGATGTATTAAATTATCAATATTTAGTTAATTAAAACCAGTAACTGATTAAATTCGTTACTTACCTGACCAAAACTTCATAAGAAAACACACAACAATTAATTTTCTTCCAGCTAATCAAAATACCTAAAAATCGAGCCAAATCTAAAGTGTGGAAACAGCGCATTAAGCAAACATCCACATTTAATTACACATTATTTGATTACAGCCGTGGACTTCTTGTTCGAGTGAATAAAATAACATTTGGCGTGTGCAAAACGTCATTTTAATTACAGAAAGCGCTTAGGTTAAACGGCAGCCGTCTCAATCAGCAAACGCATAAATATTCGATTAGTCCTTCGGCAGCTGTTCAGCTTTCATTGGAAGAAAATCAACACCCACTTTTTTCCACGAATCAACAACCAGAGAGAAGAACGTACTGTTCCGGATAAATCAACCAGTGGCGTACCGTTCCGGAGAGTAATTTTGCTTAACTGTCATTTAATTTTTATAAACAATGTAATACAGTGTAATACAATTTATTTACATAAAATACACATGAATATTTTAGAAGTGTAATAAAAATTGTATATAATTCTTATTCACAGTCTTCTGGGTACTTCCGATAAATTCTGGCTTCTGAATTATCCAAGGGAGTTCAACTTCGCCGAACCTTAAGTTCAACAGAGGGTTGACCTATTACAATCTTTAACAGAATTCTGGAGTTAGATCTTTAACACACATTTCACTCGATATTTTACAAAATTTGCCTTTTTAACTACTGAGGTTAAGTCCACTTGTTGCTCCACTTCTCTTAGTATTGCACCGTTTAGCACGTAGTTAGTTTTAGGTTTATTGTAGCCGATATGCAACACTGTCAGCAACTACTCGGATGACCAGGTTTCTTATTTCTGTTTGCGATATATGTGCCTGAGTAAGAGGACAATTAAAACACTTCGTATTATCTGCATAAAAACTGGAGATTTAGTCCATAGATTTAGAAAGACTACTTACATACGTGATAAAGAGAGAATCGGTCCTAATACAGAGCCTTGTGGAACCTTGTCACTCAGTACAGGGTATTTGTTTGATAATTCACCATCAACTCTGCTTTCCTCTGACTTCGTAATGCTCTAAGACTCAACGAAGTCTTTCAATTGGAACACAATCAAATGCTTTTTCAAAGTCAATATAAACAACATCTATTGTTGACTTTGTTTTTCAATAGGAATTTGGTAAGCTGTTTAACGATAATTTTTGAGCTACCATATCTTCGGAAATTTATACAGATGTAATACACCGAGTTGTTCTTGTTGCTGGGGATAACGATAGGAGGTTTTCCATTGTTTCTCGTACGTATGCACTGTAAAACTGCTTGGCAAATAGCTTAACTATTGTAGGTGCGTTGTTGTGCAGAGTATTATTCTTCAGGTCTCGCAGAGTTATAACTGATGTCCGCGAACACAAGTTTTATTTCATATATTTATAAAATACTTTTGATCTGCTACCAATCATATTAGACTCATAGTTACTCCTAGCTGCCCTTAGCATTGTTTTAAGTTTATTTCTTAAAAGACGATTGTTGAGTTGGCCGGTCTTTCTGATTTCTAATTTTAGCTGCGCAGTAACCCAAAGCTTTTCCGTTTGCTTTTTACCTTTTTTCAACGGAACGTAGGTTGATATAGCATGATTTAACATAGAGGATAAATTACTTCCTCTATAGTCGAGTGTTTCAGCTGATTGAAAATTATACGTCGATAAATAGTTACTGTCATCATAGTAATATACTCTACAATAACTACTTACGTGCTTTGTCTGTGATTTTTGCTAAGCTGTTAACATGATTTAAGACGTAGCCAAGATGGAAACAGTAGCGCTAAAGCCAATTAGTGGCAGAATATTTAGTAATGACACCATTTCCGGGTCCTTTACGAAAATCAAGTAAAGTATTAAAGGATTGTCTGTCCCACGAAACTTTGTAGGGCTTTGTACCAATTGTATAAGGTTGCAGCTTAGGAACATATCTAAAAAAGAGGACGTTTCATTATTCACGTTTTCTGTACGAAGGTGTGACCAATTTATGTTGGGACTGTACAAACTCGTCATTATTTAATGAGTATCTGTATATAAAATACTTAATCACTTTAACAATATCTATTTATTTAAACCTTATACGTATTTCGGCATGTTTACATGCCATTGTCAAAGGTTATATGAAAGTAAACAGTTAGTGTTGTTATAGCAATAGAACTTTTTTACTTATCTTGGTAATCGTCTGCAGATGACTTGATTTCTTATTCCAAAATGTCCAGTAGAGGAGAATTTAACAGATCAATTTGCTCATTCATTAACGGTACAGTCTTTAATGGATTTATGCGGGTGTTTGTATTTGTAACAACGTACGTGTTCTTTATACCTAATATCAAAATTTCTAATTGTCTGGCCTATATAAACCGAATTACAATGCGAACAATTTAATTTGTAAATGCCTGATTTTAACAAATCGTCTGATTTTGATTTTGCATTAAACAAAGTATTTAAGACGTTCCTAGTTGTTTTAAAGCTTACTTTATATTTATTTGTTTTGTTTATAATTTTAGCAATTTTTTCTGATTTCTCACCAAAATATGGGATCGAAGCATATTTAATTGTATCGAACGAAGTTAGGATATTCGGATAAATTATTTGAATGGCTAATTTATAATCTTTTTCTTTAATTAATGTATCAATAAGTTTAGTATTATAACCATTACTGTATGCAATTTGTTTAATAATTGAAATTTCTCTATTATAATTAATTTCATCTAAAGGGACCGTCAAAGCGCTATGTATCAGGGACCTGTATGCTGCTAATTTATGTGTTTTATGGTGACAAGAATCGTGTGGTATTGTAATGTCTGTTTGTGTAAATATCGTCATTATTTATTTGTTTCATAGTTTGTCATGTGTTTGATTTTAAGTTGCAATGATTAAACACTTAAATTTGAATTTGAACGTTTTCTTCTATCATTTTCAGGTTTTTCAAACTCCAAAAATATTCGTCTAATTGAAAAATCGCAAAGTAACATTTTGTTTAGTTTTTTTCGTATAATACCCCCCCCCCCCCAGTTCGTGTCAGCAAATTTTAAAACACCCTATAGATTGATTTTGATTTCGTCTTGTTTTCACACATTAAATTTATTTTAATCCAGAAACACACCACTATTTATTTTTTTTATGTTACAAAGAAAGCCAATCTGATCTACAAAGGCCCCGCAACGTTCCGAATTCTATTTGGTTGATTTCGGTATTTGACAAATACTGTTGAAATAAATTATCTGCGTTGGATTCAAAGTTATTTCACCTAAAACTTATGAGGTACATATTTATCACTATACCTTTCATTAAAAACAGCAGCTGTTCTTCGGACACACTGATTTTCAACTCCGTAAATAAAAATAATGTCGATTCTTTTAGCCAACGTGTAAGCCAACTTGACTTGACTAAACTAACAATCAACGTCAAAACAAGAGGGCAAAAGCAAACCGATAGTCAATTTTTTTTCATGGCACACTGGTTTATCAAATAAATTTTTTGTTAAATTTGTTTAGGCCATAGCTAAGAAGCGCATTGGCTAAAATTCCTACTGACCTGCTGGTATGGGGTGGACTTGTAATCTAAGATTGGCAACAATGCCGGCTGCGTGTCAGATGATGATGATCAAAGGAACGACGCGCTACATTTATACTGGCATATCATAAAGAAGGTATGTCTTATTTTTTTTATTTTGTTTTATTTAGTGGTTCTCCCATTATAACTAATCACAAGAGTCCACTGCTTAACACCTCTATCTTTTGTTTCAAGAAATTTGACAGACGCGAAATTTAAAAATGGTTTTTAAAATAAAAACTGTACAACTACTAAAACTTTTACGAATCACTTTTCAGAAACCTATTACAATACGTTTCGGTATTAGATCATAACGATTTAAATACATTGCAGAATATTTTCTTTAATTCTCAATTAATTTTTTCTGTTTTGCGCCTAGAGTGCCACGGCGGGCATAAGACTGTTTCTGTGCAGCCAGGCATTATCATAAAACTGTTTGTTTTCGTTTGCTGTCCGTATTTGTTGATCACGGGCAAAAATTCGGCAAACAGTTTTTTGAAAAAAAGTCAAAAATTTCAAATGGAACAATATTGGCACATATTATTTTTCGGAAAGAGCACTTCCTAACGGTTGATACCCATAATTCGATATTTTATTACACTTTTAACCAATAAAATTAAGTTTTAATTAGTTGTTTAATAAGAACGTAACTACGGTCACTACAGTCGTTAAACATTCCATCAAAAGAACATCAGAACCTACAAAAACAAAAGAGAAAAGCAGTTTAATAACAAAAACAAATACAAAACAAGTAGACGGTAAATAAACATCAATTGAGAACGTTTTATTTATAATAATGTAGAAATGAATTTTAAATTTAGCGCGCGAATCAATTTAAAACATTTGAACGAACAATCATCTGCGCACATAAAATATTTTTCAAATTTCAAATATTTTAAACTGATTTGCGCGCTAAGTTTAAAATTTCATTCTACATTATTAATAAATCGTTCTCAATTGCTGTTTAGTTACTGTCTATTTAAGTTGTGTTTGTATTTGTTATTAAACTGTTTTCCTCTTTTGTATTGAACGTTGTAATATTCCTTTGTTCGAAAGTTTAACAACTTACTTGACCATAGTTACATCCTTATTTAACAACTAATTACCAAATTTTACTGGTTAAAAATGCAACAAAGTATGGAGTTATGGGTTTCCCTGCAACCGTTAGGGAGTGCTCTTTCGGATAAACAATATGAATTTTTTACTTTTTCTCAAAAAACTGTTTGCCGAATTTTTAAAGCGCCCGTGATTGACGGATGCGGACAGTAAACGATAATAAACAGTTTTATGCACGGATGTATCATAAATTGACAATTATACACGAATTTCTTTGTCATAAACGTCTTTTTATAGCCCATGGACCTCTTTATTGCCCATGAGCTATAGTAAAACGTTAAACAACGATATCATACCTAATAGAAACAGTTTAAACACTTGCAAAAATGTGATTTTGGGAAATATGGCTACCGTTGTTTACCCGCTACCATAGTTACGCTTCAAATCTCAAATTTAATCAAAGCAACGCTAGATGTGGGTGGAAAATTCAATTTATTTTATAAATATTATCAATTTACTAGTGTTGCCCCAGCGCACAATGCACTGACAGACAGCGTTGACAGAACCGGCGAAATGTCAAGTCACGTGATGCATTAGTTCCAATAATGACACGCGACGTTATTGTAGATGGCGCCCCAAGTGACGCGCGTCTAGCCGACCTTCATATATATTATAAATTAAAATAATTATTATTAAAAAATCGACGTAGAATAAAAATATAAAAATGTTTCATGTTCCATCTGTGGATAGAAACCTTCCATTAAAAAAAATGGTTCAAATTGGTGAAGCGGTAGCCGCTGGAGGAACCGGAGAAAAAAACCCTTTGAGCTTTTATATATGTATGGATTTTAGAAATATTTTTAAATTAAAAAATCTTCATCCGTGCATAAAGTTGTGTGTGTACCACGGGCGTAACTTGCTTTTATGGCCTTCGACGTATTCTTAGCCCTCGGCTGCCGCCTCGAGATCAAAATTACGTCTTACGCCATAAAAGCCTCTTTACGTCCTTAATACATAAATAACTATTATGATAACGCCTGGCTGCGCAAGAACAGTTTTATGCCCGCCATGGCATTCTAAACGCAAAACAAAAAAAATTAATAAAAGTCGTCAAAAAACAATTAAAGAACAAAATCGTATGCAAAATTTTAATTTGATTCCAAATATGTATCAATATATAGGGTGTTGTATTTAAAATACGAAAGTTATGGGCCAATTACAGCGAAATCGGAAGTGGTAAAACATTGCTAATACCAATAGATATATTACCTATACCAAATTTCATTCGCTTATCTCGTTAAATAAAGAAAAGAAGAAGGTAAACTAAGCTTCCTTTACACCCGGTATATTAGAAATTGGTATACAAATCGCAGCACGTTGAAAATGTTTATGAAAATCATTGTATTGAATTTAAGATAAATCGTTATATAATAAACTGGAATTGAAAATATAAAAATACGAAAGGTTAGAAAAACAAGAAGGAAGAATATTTTTTTAAAAGCGTAACAAACGTTCACGGCTAACCACTCCTTTTTAGCGTTATCAAAAAGAATGCTATAATATGGTAATACAGCATTGACACCAATTTACCTAATTTGTACCGGTCATGGTAATATAATTATTTTATACAACAAGCATGATATTACGTATCGATTAATTCAAAAGATGACGACCACCTTCTTTATATTATTAGATATAAGTATTATTGCTGTAAAATTAAAGTCAGATGAACAATTACCAATTTACAAAAGGACAACTGACAGAAATGGTTAAGTTTACTTGTTGCTCCACACAAATTAATAAAAAAATATATCCTAGAGGAATATCCCCGACTCAGATATATTCAGCTAACCACTATGCAAAAGTTGTAATAAAGCTCTAATTTATTGGCAAACAAGTTTTAAGTAAGTAATGTATAAAACTTTTTTGGGTTATAAATAATAATATTAATGTTTGTTTCTTAAGATTGCTATGGTTTCATAAGTGATTTACGTTAGGTAGTATTTCTTTAATTACCTATAACTAAAAGAGAAATGTATTTTATTACCATGGGGGCGGTATCGTAATTAATAATTATTCTTTTCAATACAGTTTAAAGAAATTTTGTTGTTCAGATGTATTCAAGATCATTTGTACAATTTTTATATCAAAATTTGTGCAAATAACCTTGAATACATCTGAACAAAACAATTTCTTCAAACTGTATTGAAAAGAATAATTATTAATTACGATACCGTCACCATGGCAATAAAATACATTTTTATTATAAACTCAAAATAATCTTTATTATTTTAGGAATTTTAAGCGCGATCGAATTTTAAGATGCTTATTCAGAAAAAACTAGAAAACTGCGAAAGCGCCCAACATAATTTTTCAAATACTTACAATTTGATGTATTTGCTCCTAAAACAGGCCTAGGGAATGTCGTAGATGCATATATTTTGTGTACAAGTCCAATAATCTCCAGAATAAATTCGGATCTTTTCTATCTGTCTCAACTGTTAGTGGTGGGGGGCCCCTATTACAGCAACCAACATATTTACTCGTACATTACATAAAAACCTATATTCATTTGTACAGCGAGTCAATGCAGTTTTACATAAAAATAGGCGCTCTTAATTCACAATAGATGTTTAGGTTATTGCGGAACTATCCGCTTATACCTCCAATAACCAGATCCAAACAAGCCAGCGCGGTAGCGGGTTATGGAATACAACTTGCGTAATATTTCATGTAGTTGTGCAGTCTATGCAATCAATATTTTAAAATAAGAAAAATAAAATTTGATTAATATTAAAGTACCCATCTGCCCTGCTGAAATAAGTAACATGAACAATAGCGTAAGTAAAAATACATTCCACGAAAAAAGGAGATACTTTCATTTATACCAGTACAAAATGATGACAACGCACTTTTGTCCATCGCAGCGACAGGCAGTAAACTAAATAAACATTGAGAACTAATTATACATTCCATTTATCTGTGGCGTCTGCTTTTGTTTACGAAGGCCAATTTTGGTTTACAGAACCAAGGTTTCTAAAAACGCTCCAGAACAAATTCGCACCAATTCGCGGAGAAAACAATCAAGGAAGAAACACTACTGGGAATTCTTTCGCCTATTTTGTTACTAGATTTTTAGATTTACAAAATCCTTGAAAAATTTTGATCATTTTAGTAAGCACCTGCGCCTTAGGGAATCAATTAATAATAAGACAGTATTAACAAAAATGCCATTTACGTCAAATAATTACAGAAAGTAAATTGGTCGAAAACATATACCTAATAGGAATTTACGCAAATCGCAACTTTTTTTATAAAAACTAGATTTAAATTACAAACTCAAAATATTTATTGCGTAACTCCTTGTGGGTGCCTCGCGCCTACGTACTTATTCTCATGGGGGCTGTGTGCGTAAGGCGCCTATGCTTTTGATTTTAGGAACTTTCTAATAATAACTATCGAGTTGGGCGATTGACGTTTCGTCCCAAAGACTTGATTAGCGCTAAGCTTCATTGACGTTTCGTCCCCGATACGAAATATGTAAGTTAATTCCTCTTGACGTTTCGTCCCCAAAGAAAAATTAACACATTAGTCATAATAAACAATAGTTGTAGATTTTAGACATTTATTAGTTATTACTTAATACATACATAATTTATTATAAAATATTGCTAAAATAATGTGACGATATTTTTACAAAGTGAAGTCGCGATATTTTATTATTGTCTAACTCAGCTATTCTGGCCTTTAAGTAGCATTCCCGTTTTTGCGTATCCGAGTTAGGTTTATAGGATTTATTAGTGCTTTGCAATTTAATGTGTATTTCACTATGATAAGATTTTAAAAAATCAACGAACCTAAATATATTCGGGTTGGCGCAATTAAAACTTTTATTGTAGAAGCTGTGAAACGGTTCGCAGGCGTTAGTAGTACGTGTACTGGAAGCTGTTTTTGCTGCCCATATATGTGGGAGATATGACGATCCTTCTAAAATATAGTTATCAACCAAATAATCTGAAAATTTTTAAATCTTCTCATCATTTGGCTGAATCGAACATAAATCGAAAACAAAACAGTCTCCGACGTCTTGAGGTTTTAAAATAAAAAAAAAATTATTTTAATAAAAGTTTTTCTTTAATAGAAGGAGCTTATATTACCCAAAAATAAAAGACCAAAGCAATAACCCAACCATTTTCTAATTTCCGGTTTTTCCTTGTACTCCTTTGCAAGGCCTAGCTGCTGTATTTTTCTCCACCAAGCTTGACTGATGTGAAAACGACAGCCAATGATTTCAGCATCAGGCCACTCTAATAGTATGGAATTTTGGATGGCCTTTTCGAAATCAGCCACAAACGCTCGCGGAAACCAATTATACCCTATGATGTTGCACTGCTCTTTGATTATTTTAAAACATCTGCTATAAGTTTCCGTCCATTTATCTGCTAGCAAGCAAAATACTAACGGGACGTAATGTCCATTTAGATGTCCAGATATAGTAAATAATTGCAAAAGATATTTTGGGTAATAATCAAAAGTGCCATCCATATAAACGGTTTCGCATTTGGATAGCCACACTAAATTATTATTGCAGAAAAATATAATTATTTGGGAGTTTTCCTCATTGTGCACGACAAAGTCTTCATTTTTGTTGGTTAAAATAGGACACATTTTTTTTACTGCTGCATGCAGTTCTTGGCGGGATTTGGGTAATTGCGGGAGAAGTTTTCTTCTAGCATTATACATAACCCTTTTTATATTTGATAAATCGCTGCACTGAATTGCGTCACTTGCAGTGTTATCACACAAGACCTGTCGCAAAGTTTTATTGGGATTCGAACTAATGTCGTCGACGGCCTTCCGTTTAACAGCAACTGAAATGGCTTCCTTTTGAACTGTCGAAGCAGACATTTCAGCATGATTATGTTCCAAACTACACTTAACTATATTGTAGTCTTCACCAACAGTTTTAATTGTTGCTAAACATTTTGGGGTACGGCACCGCCAAGATTTTTCACCAGAAGCAAGATCTCTTTTAAAAATAAACTTGTAATTATTGACAATTAAAGACACTTGCCCTCGACGACTAACACTTTTCAACACTTGTAATTTTTCCATGTTTATTGCTCGGAGCAGAATAAGAAACTAAAATATTTTTCACTAACATTTTATTATTTGCATACTTTAAACAAAGCAACTTATTTGTATTGGTTACAAAACAACCCTTTCTATTGGTTCATTAATTACGCTTAATTGCCCTCCTTATCATGGACTGTTATCTTTCGGGACGAAACGTCTATGCGGCTTAAAAGTTACTCGTATAGGATTAGGATTAACTGTCATTACGGGGACGAAACGTCCACTGCCCATCGAATAACTCGATTGTTGGCAACTGTTCGAATTATTCGATAGTAGAAAACTATTCGAATGAAACGAATCAATTAAGTACTTATACTAATTAGGAATAGATTTGCAGCTCTCATTTCTTAAGCAATATCCGCGGAAAGTTTTTATTGAGTTGTGCTGTATATTTTGCTTATATTTAATAATAATGTTAAAATTATTTTTAAAATTTATTATTATCATTAAGTATTGTAGTAAATATCTGTTATATCAAATGATTCCTACATGTATCTATTTACTTTATTATATAAAAAAATGTTTCATTTAATAAAATGTAGTACATGTTTTACCATCTCGACACAGCTTATTTATTATGTTGTTAAAAAAGTTACCAAAGAAAGCGTGAATAGTGCTCACGGGTTTGACTACTTTAAATTATTTTTTTATTATTAGTGGTGGTTTATTACGAAACCAATAGTTGATTTTGTACGAAAATAAAGCTACACGTAATTATTTACAATACATGTGTTATGTAATATACGGATATTTTGGTATAAAATAAAACTTATAAATGTGGAATGTCAATTATTTAAGAACCTAGAGACGGCAGAATCTTAAGTCTGCCACTGTATACAGTTTTAGATGCGTTGCAGAATAATTTCTCTAATTTTTTCAGTTGCATCAACCAAATTTTAAATACAAAGTAAAAATTAAAAATTTATGATTACTCAAATTAAAAGCATAAGATAACTGCAGTGGTGGCTCCTGGTGTGGCGTAGTAAGAGGGAAATTTATGAAAGTATGTGAAAAATGCGCCGCAGGCAGATTTTCTGCAGAAGTGGGAGTGGCTTATTTAAACATGCTTTAAAAGCACATGAATATTTATTATCAAACAAATGCAACTAAAACAACTGCATAACCAATTTGCTAATTTATACAACCTTTTATTGAACTTTCTTGTAACATTTTCATTTGTCTTTTTATTCGTTTCACATTGTGGTAGTAACAAATCTGGCCTTGGAGATTCTTGGTTTTTGAACAATACTTTAACATGACGAGTCAAATTATTTTGACTAATTAACTCGATGAAATTATTCACCAAGTTGTTCGTATCTATTTTTATGGAAATTCGCAGCAAACTATTCTAGATTCTCGTACTGGGCTCATTTAACTAACTTTGAGCGATTTCAACAAAATTTGCTTTTTTAGAGTAGTATACCTCGTAGCTTTGCCGCTTGCGTTGCCATATTCAAAAAAAAACACGGAAAAACAGTTTGTTTTAAATTATCTCATTTCTAGTGCTTCTCAAAGCAAAAATAGTAATTACAAAAATAAAAAGTAATTAAATTCTCTACAGGTGTTCTTATTTATTTATTTTTTTCGTAAAATCAATGGTTTTGATGTAGCAGCTGAGTAAATCAAAGCATATTTTTCCCACTTGCTGAACTCTCTCTTTGTTTATAATTTGCTGATTATATTCTTTGAGACTTTCGCGGTTTCTTCTGCTTTGTCTGTCTTTACGAGCATTTGCCCTAAAAGTTTTGAACGATAGTTTTTCGTGAGCCTTGCCTGCCTAAACAGAACCGTGTACTTAGATTGTTAAAACCTTAGGGCGGACCAGAATTTGATCTAAATGTATCTTGTTTGTCAGGACAACAATACTTAATCGGCTTATGCTATTGGCAATACATTCAATTTGCATGTTCAGAATGATTATAGCACTCTTATAAAATCCGGAATGCAGAGATACTTAAACCCCTTTGAGCCAGTCGGCAGAACGGCGGAGTTCTGGTTGGCTGTCACCGTTGGGCGAAGACGGATCCGGTGGAGCGTGATCGTGAGATCGACGATGCCGACGAGTCCTTAGAGAATAAACTACTGAAGTCCAAGCTTTACTGAGTCTAAAACAATCCTCCCTGTTTATGTTGTTAGGTTGTTTCTTAATTTCAGTTGCTTCACGTATAATACGAGGAAAGTAATGAGGTACTCTGGCGAGTACTCAAGCGTCCTAAAAATCCATCTTATGCCCAGTTAAACCAATATGTTCAACAATCGCAGATTCAAGAGATATTGTAGATCCCGGCTGATTTAAAACTTGATATTTGGTCTGAAACCGTTTCCTAGAGTTTCATTGGTTCTAAAGACTGTCTTTATGCTATACCTTTTAAGAACGTGCCCTATCTTATCAGTAATGCCTTTACTGTAACGTAGAAAAGCCAAGCTTTCCGGCGATGCCAGTTTCTCCGTAGCCTTAAGCTGTTCCGCATTGCAGATTGCTCTGTGAATTCCTGTAGCTGTATAACCGTTTACTTATAACGACATCAAGAGATGAGTTTTTCTTGTTGTACTACCTCAAAAATTTCTGAAATAAAGATACAGGATGCATCAAGCATAATAAGAAGAGGGAAGCTGTCTCGCTCTAATATCAATAGGGATGAGAAAGACGCAGCCAAGTTACTAAGAAGGAACAAAGACGTCTTCATACTAAAAGCAGATAAAGGCAACGCTACTGTTGTGGTGAACACCGAAGATTACAACTTAAAGATGGAAGCACTATTGTCTGATTCAACTTATAAAAGGCTTAATCGCAATCCTCTCAACTCTCTCACCTCAAAGGTTACAGTACAGCTGCGATCAAACGATCTGATACTATAGACACCACAAAACAACCTAAGAACTCCATGACACTATCTATGGTTTACACAAAATACACAAAGTTAAAGTCCCACTCTCTAAATATTGCTATACCTAAAAATTAAGCTGTGAATTTGATTTATACAAAATTTCAGTTTATATGAAGTCATAAAAAGAGTCACACAGGCACCTAATTACGGGTGTCCTAGCGTGGACCCGGACCTACAGCGTCGAACTTCGCTTTAATTTCCGTAAGCGTATTGCCTTTCAAATGCAACAACCTAATCACGGCACGATAATCGATTTTGTCCATTTTTACAAAAACATACACATCGACTGATACAAACAACTGCCAAAAAACAACTAAACGTCCAAAATGGCTGAAATTTTTACAGGTATCTTCCAAAGCATGTACGATTGTAGTACCAAAATGGTTTTGACGAGTAACGCCATCTTCATGTTGATGCTCAAAACATTTCAGACCGCCCTCGTACGCCAGTGGAATATTATGTGTATTTATTAAGACAAAACTTACATTTAAAAACTACAGTACAAACTTATACTATTGAATACTTAAAACATAGAAAAATTATATACTAAGATAAATCTATCCCTAACAAACTTAATAAACCTTCAGTGACCATATTATATTGATAGGATAATATTTAGTTGTGTAATCATTGCCAAATTTCAGCATTTCTACAATTAGTAAAATACTGTAACAATTTTAGCCAAATTATTTTTAGTAATAAGATATTATAGCGTCAGAACACAACAATATAGTAAAACACTAATCTAATACAATGGGAATTGGTTCTGGATATTTTTTGTTAATTGCTTCCAAAACGCTGGGTTCTAATTTATTTCCTTCCAGTTTAACAAGTGTGAGTGATTTAAGATTATCAAACATTTCTGGGTTTAAATCACTGATACTGTTGTTTGTTAAATCTAGTAGATATAAATTATCAAGTCCGTCAAATGTAGTAAAATCCAATTGTTTTAGTTTATTGTTGTCTAAATAAAGCTGTCCTAATGTTTTGAAGTTTTTGAATGCATCAGGTTGTATATTTTCAATGTTGTTTTTTGCTAAATACAAATATTGTAATTGAGGTGCATCAGTAATAGTCGAACTAGTTAAAATTGTTATATTGTTACCACCGAAATATAAACTATTAAGTGATTTCAACGGTTTAAAAATACCAGAAGGCAATTCTTTAATATTGTTATTCGATAGATCTAGCTGCACTAAGTTATTAATTGAAGAAAAAGCGTTACTTTCCAAATGCTCCAACTGATTGTTTCCCAAACGAAGGAATCGAAGCTCAGAAAGTGGTTGGAATAATTCAGGATTTATAGATTTAATTTGGTTCTGTCCAATTTCCAAAGATGTCAATTTGTTTAACCCAGTAAATACACCACTATGCAGTTCTTTTATCTTATTTCCATATAAAACAAGCGTGTCTAATCTACCAAGGTCCTGAAACGCCCCAGATTCTATCTGATCAATTTCGTTATTTGACAAATATAGCTGATGTAAGTTATTTAAACCTTTAAACGCGCCAAATCGTACACTAATTAATTTGGTGTTTTTTATATGCAATTGCCTTAGCCCATCAAGCTCAGAAAAAATATTATCTGGCAAATCTGTAATTTCGTTGTCGACAAAATAAAGATAAGTTAATTTAGACAAACCTTTGAAACTCCCCGGTAGTAAACTATTAATTTTATTATTCTTCAGTGACAAAAACTGTAGTGAAGACAATCCATTGAATATTCCAGATTGTAAAGTGTTTAAATTATTACTATAGAGATGAAGCGTCTCAAGATAGTTAAGATTCTTAAAAGAGTCGGGCGCAATATGTTCAATTTGATTTTCGTACAAAGCCAAATTAGTTAATTTTAAAGGACCGTCAAAAACTCCACTTTCTAAAGCAGTTAAGTTGTTTTTATTCAAATAAAGACTAGTTAATGACTGAAGATCTTGAAAAACACCAGGTGTAAGATCTGTGATATTGTTTCCTTCTAGATTCAGTGTTTGCAACTGATTTAATCCCTTAAAAATGTCTTTGTTCAAAGAATTTAAGTGATTATTTTCGAAACTTAAAATACTGATAGCTTGAAGATTATTTAGCAAACCCAATTCAATATTAGATAACTCATTATTTCCTAAGTAAAGTTCCCGCAAGCGTATTAACCCTTTCAGACTTTCGGCGCTTATGGATTCAATTTTATTATTGCTCAAGTTAATAATAGTCAGTTTAGTATTGGCTTCAAATAAACCGTTTGGCAAAGTCTTAATGCGGTTGTTATTTAAATCAATTGCTCGTAACTTACTCAATCCTTTAAACAAACCTAACTCAACATGAGATATAATATTTCCTGGTAAATTAAGAATTTCGATTTGTGAAAGATTTTCAAACAAGTTAACTGGCAATGCACTAATTTTATTATTAGACGCATCAAATGTTTTCAACTTAAGTAAATCTGCAAGTGAATTTTGGTCTAATTCTTCAATATTATTACTGCTCAAATCGAGTCTGGAAAGCGAGACTAAATCTTTAAATAATCCTGGTGGTAACACCGACAAAGAATTTTTAGATAAAAGTAACTCGTTCAAATTATGCAACCCTTTAAATAAATTCTCATCCAAACTTTTCAATTTATTGTGGTTCAACCATAAAGTCGATAAATGTGAAAGATTTTCAAAAGTGTTGGATGGAAGCTGTTGTATATTATTATCAAGCAATTCTAATGTAGTGAGATGATTTAAATTATGAAAAGCTCCAGTTTTTATCTCATCTAGATTATTACTGTGTAAATCTAATTTTGTAAGAGAATTGAGGTTATCGAACAAACCTTCCGGTAAACCACTAATTTTGTTTCCAAAGAAAACAAAGTCAGTTAATTTGCTGAGACCATTAAATGCCTTGCTATCAATACTATCTATTGAACTGAAACCAATGTGTATTTCTTGTACAGAAATCAGTTTCTCAAAAAGTCCAGCTGGTAAATTTGTAATATTACTGTAAAATATTTTAAATTTCTGCAAATGTTGCACATCTTCGAATATTGTTGGGTCCAAATAATTGACGTTACTTCTCTCTATTTCCAGTCCTTGAAAGTCATCCTGTTTGATTGCGTCTTTCGAAATGGCTTGCCGAATGCTATTTTTTAATTGATCAATTGAGTTTACATTTTCGCAGGAGATTGCATTCCAAAATCGAAAATTACATTTCGTCGGGGATTCTTGATTGGAATTAACCAGCATGGCAAAGAGTAGAATCCATTTCAAATATGTTGGCACCATTTTTAACTAAAAAAAAACAATTCAGCATTAGGTTCAATTATTTTGATAATGGGTATTAACGATTAAATTATAGCCCTTCAGAAAACTTTATTGAAAAACAACTAGGTTTTCATTTATTATTTATTTTTTTCAATTCATATTTTGAACTATTGCAAAAACAATATTGTTCAAAACATGCTCGTAATATACACATTAAAACTGTGCCAAATGACATAATCTAGTTGCAACCATAGGCACGTAACTACGGGTGGGTACGGGAGGGCCCGGGCCCACCCAAAATAATGTTGGCCTACCTGGATAGCAACTAAAAAATTAAATAATTTTTTTCATACATTGGAAAAACATAAAATTTATTAATATTTATTGATTACACATTCAGGAAATATTTGAACGCCAAATTACTTCTAAAATACAATAAAATATAAGAATTCAGACGCAAAGTACAGGTCACAAATTTAAAAAAAAAATACAACGCGCATCATTAGATTCTGATTCTGCGTTACTCGCACCTCTTTAAAGTCACTTCAATTTCAAACTGCGATATAGAACGCGACCGTTCGCAATGAAAAACTGGCTTCGAATGCAAAGTCCACTGACAATTTTCGTGCAAAGTAAAGTGAGTATTGAAATATATTCTATAAATAAATGCTTATTTATATTTCAGAATTTAGCAATTTTTCACTTTACAAAAGTACGGAACAATGCAAATATCTTTAATACGGCAACCGCGATTTTGACAAAATTTCCACATGAAGGTTCCGATATACGGCGGATACAATGAAATTATTAGCGGTTTAAAAAGACTTCCGGTTTAGCTAAAAATGATATCAACTTCTTTATTTTAAAAAGAATACTCTGTATATTTTTTGATATATCGATAGAACTCTTTTTTTGCAAGTTCAGTGATATTAGATTTCATGCCTTTATTTTCAATAATTCTAGAGATAGTTCTATCGATATATCAAAAAATATACAGGGTGTTCCATTTAAAATAAAAAAGTTGATATCATTTCCGGCTAAACCGGAACTCTTTTTATACCGCTGATATTTTCATTGTATCCGCCGTATACCGGAACCTTCATGTAGAAATTTTTGTCAAAATCGAGGTTGCCGTATCAAAGGTGTTTGCATTGTTCCGTACTTTTACCCAACCCTGTATAATACATTTCCTTATAATTTAAACATTGCTTTTATTTTATTGTAACACAGTTTATACAACACTTTGGCGCGTTTTTTAGAAGGCTGCATCTCGAAAAAGGTGCGTTTCCGAAGATATGCCTATACAAACTTTTTTTGGGCAAGAGAGACACCCTCAAATTTATGAAAAACTTGCGAACAGCCTGTATATTTAAAATAACGAAAATATGATTTATTAAACAAGTCGCAAAATTTAAAATTAGGAAGACTTTTTTCAAATTCTACATCTAACGTAAGTAATAAATATAGACCGGATTTCTAGTCTAGCATTTCGTCAGTATTTAAATTATGAGACAATCAATTAATAATAATTTCTGCCATAAATTCTTTAAATGTTTAGTTGGCGCATACCTAAAATTTTAAACGAATTATCTACAAGCTTAGAATGGTAACACATCCATGTTTGACCTTAATCTACATTGTGCAGGTAGTTATTATTTATTTGGTCAACTGGAAGCTAAAATAAAACAAGTTTCATAAGCGTAGAATAGGAATGGTGTGCAAAACTGCAAAAACATGTTTTTTAATTGAAATGTAAAATGGGAACAACGAATTGATAAAAATAGAACGTGTAAATTCAATAATACAACGAGAAAGTTTCTATGAAAAAAAGTTTGGCCTATCAACATTCATAAAGGAGGGAAAACCACCGTTGAATAGAAAACTTAAGAATTGCAGTACACAACAACTTTTTTTACATTTTCATCCGAAAAATTAGTTATCTTGTTCAATATGTTTCACGTATAACTTAATGGATTTGAGTACGCCCATGCGTTTTGTTTACTTATTGAACTTTAACAAAATTTTCTGCTCTTCTGCGACTAAAAGTCTGGTCTTTAGTAATGAAGCTTTATCACCGCTTTTTTGCTTTGCTGATTAATATAACCCGAATTTCTAGTCTAGTATTTTGCCAATATTTAAATTATGAGGCAATCAATTATTAAGCAAGTTTGTCATTATTCTTTTAAATGTATAGTTGACTCATACCTGAACTTTTAAACGAATTATCTACAAGCTTAGAATGGCAACACATCCATATGTTTGACCTTAATCTACATTGTGCAGGTAGTTATTATTTATTTGGTCAACTGAAATTGAAGCTAAAATAAAACAAGGTTCATAAGCGTAGAATAGGAATGGTCTGCAAAACTGCAAAAACATGTTTTTTAATTGAAATGTAAAATGGGAACAACGAATTGATAAAAATAGAACGTGTAAATTCAATAATACAACGAGAAAGTTTCTACGAAAAAAAAGTTTGGCTTATCAACATTTATAAAGGAGGGAAAACCACCGTTGAATAGAAAACTTAAGAATTGCAGTACACAACAACAACAACTTTTTTTACATTTTCATCCGAAAAATTAGTTCTCTTGTTCAGTATGTTTCACGTATAACTTAATGGATTTGAGTACGCCCATGCGTTTTGTTTACTTATTGAACTTTAACGAAATTTTCTGCTCTTCTGCAACTAAAAGTCTGGTCTTTAGTAATGAAGCTTTATCACCGCTTTTTTGCTTTGCTCATTAATATAGCCTGAATTATTAGTCTAGTATTTTGGCAGTATTTAAATTATGAGGCAATCAATTATTAAGCAATTTTGTCATTATTCTTTTAAATGTATAGTTGGCGCATACCTGAACTTTTAAACGAATTATCTACAAGCTTAGAATGGTAACATCCATATGTTTTACCTTAAGCTAGCTTGTGCAGGTAGTTATTATTTATTTGGCCAACTGGAATTGAAGCTTATGTAGTATTAAAATAAAATAAATTTTATGAAACTACAAAAATATATTTTTAAATAAAATGTAAAATAGCAACCACGAATTAATGAAAATTGAACGTGTAAATTCATTAATACAACGAGATAGTTCTACGAAAGAAAATTTTGGACTATCAACATTCATAAGGGACAGAAAACCACCGTTGAATAAAACAATTAAGAATTGCAGTACACAACAACAATTTTTTCTAAATTCTCATCCGAAAAATTAGTTTTCTCGTCCAATATTTTTCACGTATAACTTAATGGATTTGAGTACGCCCATGGTTTTTGTTTACTTATTGAATTTTAAGGAAATGTTTTGCTCTTCTGCTACTAAAAGTCCGATCTTTAGTTATTTTATATAATAACAACGGATTTGATAATATAATAACTACAGAGAATTAAAAATAAAAGAATAAACATTATTTATTCATATGATTAATACACATTTGCGGGGAATATGGCTATTTTAGAGCCATTAATTTGTAAATCTGCAATATGACAATACAGCATTGACATAATTTCATTAGCAGATACCAACCATGACAATTTTTTATATAATAATAGTAAAAGGTTCTCAGATTATTACTAACATAGTATTGACGTGAGGTAAACAATTAAGGGAACACATTAAAAGAAAACTTACAGAAACAGTTGGCTTGGCTTGTTGTACTACACAATTTAATAGAAAGACTAGCCTACATGAAGATGTCAGGGTCATGTAAATATCTTTCCGTAGTGATTATAAGAAATTATAATGTTGAGATAATTTTTCCCAAAACAAGTTTTTATTAGGAAATTTGTCTAATCTTTTTGATTTATTTGTTATTAGTTATTACTTTACTAGAGATAATGTGTTGTTTTTTCTTATGATTATCATTTTGCTAACTGATTTCCATAACTTGTTTTCTTATAATTTTATAAATAAATGCGTTTTGGTGAAAATTTATGGTAACTGTTACTTTCGTTTCGGTAAACTTAAATGAGATGAAATTTAAACAAGATTTTAAAGTAGAAACAGCAAAACTGCAAAAGCTTAAAAAATAAGACTCATAAAGAATCATAAATCTTCAACTCATACCCGCATGAAAACAAAATTTCACATTGTATTACATGTTTACATGTTTACATGTATAACATGGATCTCGGAAAGGCACCGTACACATTGTTTTTAATGTTTGAAAGTTATTAAAAGCTATTTTTAAGTTTTGCTCATATTTAGTAGAAGTAAAAATCGAAACATAACATATTAGAACAAAACAATTTTTTTAATTATTATAAAGAAGTTTTCCAAGTTTTGTCCATGCTTTAAACCCTTGATTGTTTTGCATAACAACGGACCCGCAAATATTTCTGATTATTCACTAAATATTTATTACAAAGATTACTGAAATAATCAATATTATACCTTAACGCAATACTATCACAGAAAAAAATTGGAATTTTTTTAAATATTTTTGACAATAATTAAACAAATTAAAAATATTTAATTCGCATGTAGACCTCTGAGAGTTTGAAGCCCATTTCATGCAGGTTAGGGTGAAATGAATTCCGGGGCAGTTTCTCTAATTTTTTCAATTGTTGTTATTGCTAAATTCAGGCACGTAACTACGGGTGGGGCAAGGTGGGCCCGGATATATCCAAAATAATGTTCGCCCATCCACTGGCTCATCAGGCTAGCAACTAAAACACAAAACCATTTTCCCATAATCAAATTGTTTGGAAAAAAATAAATTTATTATTATTTATTGAAATATCTCTATTGAGCCAAGGTAAATCAGACAATTTAAGTGCACTGCTACAACCATAGCTATACAGCGTTATCAGAAAAATTGGTAAACAATGAGTAACTTTTTTATTAATAATATTACGAAAAAAGACAAAAAAATTTTAAGTTTCCCAAAAGTTAATTGACACATGCAATTTTTAAATAGCTTATACACTATACAGGGGGCTGAAACATTATGTTCTTCGTATTTAGTTTCAATTAACTTACTTTCTTCTTAAATTTCAGCTTAATTTTGTTATAACAAATTTCTCGTAAAAATAATGCCATTTATGATATTTCATTAAATGAAAAAAATTCTCATTAAAGAATTTTCCAAAAAATTAAATGTTATTCCCATGCTCCATGGTCCAAAGCAAATTAACATATGGTACAATATATTTTCTTAATTTTTTTTATAAAGCACTCGATACTTTAGTAGGTTTTGCCGCATAAAAAAATGATAAACTGACGATAAGTTTTCAATACCTGTTCGATATTTTAATAAATTTTGTAGTATGAAGATATTAAATGTAACTAATATAAAAATACACAGGGCCGGCGGGTGGTCTAGTGGTTAAAGTCCCAGGCTTTGAAACTAGACTCTCAATGGCAGTTGGTTCGACTCCACTGCTCGTCACTAATTTTTCTGAATAAGTTAAATCTGACGAGTCCATGGATGGTGTATGTAGGTGTGTATGTTGGGTTGTATGTCTTTCAGGGGTGGGGCATGTTAGACCGGTGAAAAGCCTTAGTGTGCTGAGCCCGGGTAAGGGGGTGGGATTGGAATCATGGGGTCGTGCTCACGCACGGCTTCATGATTCATTAAAAAAAAAAAAAAATACACAATAAGTTTAAAAAAACACACTAGATGTTTTACCGCTTGATTTGAGCTTATAGAACTTTGTTTTTTGATTGTTTTCTTTAAAAATGTATCTGTTCTTAAAGATAACCTCGCATAGACCGCCTAGAGCAACATTTTTTAAAAAAACTTTGTCTTGTTTTCTGCAAAATGTAACTGTTCATAAACATAATCTTGTGCAGACCGCTAGGCCTATAATTTAGGTTTATGCTTATCAAGCATATAATATACAGATTGGCTAGGAAAACCCCGGCCACTTTTCTTGCGACGGTCAAGAAACGGCGCTTTAGTAAAGAAAAATTAAATTACAGTACTGGCAACAACGCAGAATCCAAGACGTTTTAGTTATTAAATACGCCCTATATTAAATCAAAATAACCAACGCGTCTTGGATTCTGCGTTGTAGCCAGTATTTTAATTTTATCTTTCTTTACTAAAGCGTCATCTCTTGACCGCCGCAAGAAAAGTGGCCGGGGTTTTCCTAGCCACTCTGTATATTATTTCTACTGTGCTATTACCATTATTATTAATCAATCATTACTTTTTTCGGAACAACTTACTTTTTTTATCCTGCAAGTGTATATTGCATTCACATTTTCACAGCTAGAGTTTTAATTGTAGCGTCTCCTTATTGGAAAATATCCTATCTGCTTTTTTGTTTTTTATCAAGCAATATGTTATTTTAAAATGCACAGAAAAATTTAAAAAAATCAATAATTGTACTAACCCCTTGTATAAAGTACTTAAAATTTGCTACTGACAATTATGTTCTGAGAAAAAGCATTAATCTTTTTCTGTGAAATACCATTATCTGTAAAATTTACGATACTAAAGTTACTCAATTGTCATCAGTATTTCTGTGTGTCGGGAAGTTTTTGTCCCCATAGCGCGTTTATACAGGTAGATTATCACTTCAGGGCCAGTTGATTTACTCATCTATTATTGGCGATAGAAAAACAATGTATAAAAGTTATACATTTTATAGTGACTAGTATTTTGGGCATACAAAGCAAAATACGGTTTAAGCGGAAGCGACTATATCTTCATTTTTTAAATAGAGAACCCTGTATTTTTTAAGCTAACTCGATTGTATGATAAATTATGTTTAAGAAACTATAATATAACTGTAGGACTAAAATCAGTAACAAGCAAGATATTATGATTTAAAGCAAAGTATGTAACTAATGGGAATAAATTAATGACGATAAATACATTGCAATTTATCACTGGAAGCTATTGTTAAGAAAACAATAAAAGCAATAAACAAATGTACAACATCTGTCACAATAAAGTTTGTGTTAAACTAAGCCACTCATTTTATAATTTGCAAATCAACGCGCTTTCAGCTGTCGTCCTAGGTTACCTCTGACCTACTCCTACTAATTTTTTGTTTGGAGATTCTTAAAATATAATAAACAAACGATGTCTGATTAACATGAATTGCACGTTTGTTTATTGCGTTTATCATTTGCTTACTAACAGCCTCCTAAAATCACTTGATTTAAATTCATTGCCATTAGTGACATGCGTTGCTTTAAATCGAATTATCTTATTAACTTCAGGCCTACGGGTACATACAGAAAGAAAAGCAGGTTACCTGCTTACTGGTAACCGGCGCTGATCGGTGCCGATAATGTGACAATGTTGTTAGACGTGGCTGAACAGAAAAGAAGCAGGTTGTAACTTGTTCGTACTTGCAGTCAGCGCCGACAATTTTACCGGAATGAACTTTCAATTAGCGGCAAGTAGGTTTCGGATAAAGATCGTATGAATTTGTTCGAATATGAATATCGATGTGTTAATTGCCGCAGTTTTAAAAAAATCTGCTATATGGGACAAACAAGTAAAGTCCCATAGTAATAGAAATATAGTGGAAAAGTGCTGGCAAAACATTAGCAAGGAAATGGGTGTAGATGGTAAGTTATAAGACTTTTATAAACAAACTGTACTTATGTATGTACCTTTTTATTTTTAAAAAAGGATTGTTAATTAGAAATTGCTCATCTGAGGAAGAAGATGACATCTTCACTTGATACTAGCTGCTAAAGAACTGGCAGGTACCCGTTTTTATTCTGTGTGGACACCAGCGAAATAGGCGCTGACTTATCGGCGCCGGTTACCAGTAAGCAGGTAACCTGCTTTCTTTCTGTATGTACCCTACAATTGTATTATAGTTTTTTAAACAGAATTTATTTTACAATCGAATTAGCCTACAAAATACAGGGTGTTCCATTAAAAAATAAAGATGTAATCGCTTCCGCTCAAGCCTTCTAATTCTAATTACGTGTCTGGCTTAATCACAGAATGAAGCAGATTCACAAAAATATAGATTTGCATGACAGCTTCTAATATATTCAGCAATTTTAAGTTTATCAATACCGTAACGATTAAAGCGCGGATTTCAAGCATTTTGCTAATGCACTATTATTGTAAGCAAATCAAAATCCTTTTGTATCTCTACGATTCATAAAAAATGTAATCATTTGGCACCACTTTTATTTTGCTGCTTATTTTGCTTATTTTGCTCCTTAAACTGCTTATATACGCTTATTTTAGATTTGATACAGGTAGTTGGTGTTTTTTTATAAAGAATTTAACATTTGTAATTTTTAGTTTGAAAAATCTAATGTTAAAATATTAATTAATTAACTATTTTTCCGTTTAAACGACTTGGCGAATAATTTACCGAATGTTTACACTACATTCTACGAATCCCCTGCTAGACCAAACAAACATCCCTCAGAGAAACAAATACTGCGTTCGGGGAATCACCAAGTTTTGTGTTCTATCGAAAGCCAAACACAATAGTCTATCACGTTTATTTGTAAAAACATTGTTTTGTCTTTTGTTCACTTTAGTAGTCAGAAGCATTCCATTGTGTTGTGATGTATTGTGAATAATTTTAATCTGAAATTATAAAATGCCTAAAGTGAAGGATAAATCCGTACCGGCAACTTGGGGTAAAAGATTTTCCTGAAATGGTTATTGAAAAAAACAAAATATTTTGCAGAAGCTGCATGAAAACCATAAGTTACGCCTTTGTATATGTTGTTATATTTCTTATTTTTAAAAACTGATAAAAAAAATTTCTGTTGCTTTTCCACGATCTGCTTAAGTTATTTTTTTAATAAAAACATGGTTAGAACGACAATGAAATTTATATCGAAGTATATTTTTATTTGTTGTTAATTACATTTCTGGTTTTTATTTGTAATTGAAATACTTGTAACAATACCTTATTCTTGTAGATTTGAAATTTTGTCGTTTCTTTTGTTTTGTGATTTTTCATGCTTTTTTTTCTAATTTATTAAGCTTGTTATAAGCGCTTATTTTAAAAGAAAATAAATGCTTATAAATCCGCGCTCTGGTAATGATTTTAAAAAGGCAGCCGAAGACATACAATACGTATATTACGTCATAAAAATATTTCCGTTAATTAAATTAACTGATTTAGTGCGTATATTTCACTTTCTTGCAGCTTCGTAGTTGTTGAAAACATGCATATAATTCCGCAACCCTAAGAGTGAAAGTAAGAAAAATTATCAGCCTACAACAGCGGAAAATATGGCAGATTATACATGTTAAGTATTTAAACTATATCCGTTATTCGCTTGTAGAATTATTTGTGAACAAATAAATGTTAATGATGTTTTTATAATGAAAGTGCTTGTTACTTATTATTATTTTAAATTTTTTCTTACTTTTAATTGTTAGTAGAAATAAATAAGTTGTGATTACTTTTATTTTAAAATTACATGTCAGTTCCTGATGGGAAAAACAATTCCAAGAAATTGGATGGTAAGTATGAATACTAAAATATTTAAAACTCTAATAACTTTGGATTGTATTCAATATTAACAGCTAGCTTACATTTTGACAACGTGTCAGGTTTGTTCAAATCTCAATTATTTGCATCTCGTAATACTTTTCCATTTTTACATTTCAGAAGTGATTATGTTTTCACTAGGAATGTCCTTTTTTGTAGCTTCTTTCTTATTTATACTATATTGGTTGATAAAGAATAGAGAGTTACTAGCAATGATGTCATCTCCTGGATTTTTTGCACGACAAAATTATAAGGAAAATACAGAGTCTAATGAGATACACTCTTTTAAATCAGCAAATAACGTTGAAGAAATATCGATAACAGTTTGTTAATAAATTTTTTTTATCAATATTAATAAAATAGGTAATAAATAAATAATCTATCTTTGTTTTTGTTTACATTTACAAAAATTTTAATGAGAAATTACATCATTACGTTATCCCGTGCGTACAGTATTTTGTAGGAAGATTAATTAAATTATCTCGCGGGTACATGTGAATGCTCATGGCTATTAGCCTATTACCAATGTTTCGTCCATAGCTTAGCTTTCGTGTACCTGTGTAAAAAGACGTCTAGATTGTAAATACTCAGTGGCGGTTTCTCCATTGAGTCAAATGGTCATTGACTTCCCAATGAAATAAGAAAAATTACATAATTACTTTTTGTTTGAGTACGTAACATATTATACACTATAATATTTAAAAACT
Organism: Ctenicera cuprea; assembly: GCA_958336395.1. Classification (NCBI taxonomy): domain Eukaryota; kingdom Metazoa; phylum Arthropoda; class Insecta; order Coleoptera; family Elateridae; genus Ctenicera; species Ctenicera cuprea. Next base: position 25,916,670 of record OY284493.1, read on the forward strand.
ACTTTATAGTTAACTTTTGTATAAGATTTCTATGCGAGAACGTTTATTAAAGAGCTGCTGCAAAATCTGAAAACGTTTGAATGTTTGAGTATTACGCGCGCATTAAACGAATCTATGCGAGGGTCATTTGGCTGTCAGTCCCCAATTCAGCTATACGCCACCGAATAAAGCCGCCGGCTTAAAAGGCATTGAAATGAATAAGAGTGAATGCGTATTAAAGACTTCAGGGTCACGAACACAGAGCTTCCGAGAATTATGCTGTCAGCTGTCCGCGATAAGCGCATGCCAATAGCCGCCTATTCGCACGTACACGACGTAGTAGTGTGAAAACATTTGTTAGTTGTGTAATCATAATGTAGTGGTGTTGTACGATGTCCGCAAAATAATTTTGGATTGTGAATGCCATGTAAGAAAATGCTTTCACTTGTTTCCACTCTGCTATTTTGTGATAATTCATTGTGTGATATTGACTCCAAAAAATTAAAAACTAAAATTCAAATGCATTTTTATCGGTAAACCACATGAAACATTTTGTGTATTTTGGAACACTGGCAATGTGGGCATCAATTTACAATAATTTTATTAAAGAGTGCTTATCGAAAGTCTATTAAAGACTTTAATGAAAATTTTGGTAAAAATAAATCATTTTGCTGACGTAAAGGATGGGTTTGAAATATAAGGCTACTTAAAACTTGGGTAAGAACAAATTTTTTTCAAAAAATACTTTACAATGCGTCCCAGTACACCACACTACGAGCCGCCACTGGAAACACCCTCGCGGCCACGAAACCACGCAGTCGTTTGTTATCCTAGGACCCTTAAACTTGTTTCGTCAACAGACAATAAACACGTTTTAGGGTCGCAGATTAGGTACTAATAATAATAAAGAATCTGAAAACAGCCGATTTTAAAATAACAATTATAGTTTACCTACAAATATACAATAGCAACGGTTGCTTAGGTACGAACATTTATTAAATCGATTGAATGATATGAAAACTGTCATTTTTTGCTAAAGCACAAACATGAATTCCACACCAAATTTGGAAGATATGAACGAAGAATTTAACAATTTCATGCACAGAGTAAATGAAGTTAACAAAATTGTTAAAAAACTCGGTTCGAATGATAAACAAACACAAGAAATGGGGGTTTTAGAGGCTGATCAATATTTAAATAATGAAAAAGAGGTGACGTTTGAAAACGTTTGCGAAAACACCCTGAAGCTTAAGATTAAAAGTGACAGAACAGTTATCAATAAAAAAGCTGTAATGCAGGACGATGGAGATCAAAATACAATGTCGCAGGGTAAGCGGTATAGCTATAATTTCGTTAAATTTTTATTTATTTCTTTTGTTGGCAAATTACGGAACGTTTGCAAGTTCAGCTTCTATTCATACAACTTAATTCTCAATTTTAAAAATATTGCAGTTATACCGTTTCGGAACTTATTCGCACTTTTGAAATTATTCATAATATTTACAATATTGTAATTTCATATTTTACCTCGTATAGAAGCTTTTATGGATCATGTTTCTAACGATGCAGACAGAAGATACAAAGACAAACTAATTAGACAGGAAAAAGCAGATACGTTTAAAACTCAAGCTACTAAAGCTTACCGCAGAGGAGAATACGAAAAAGCGTTGACATTATACAGTAAAGTAAGTAGTATAACCTTTTTTAATGTATTATTAAGAGTTCTATGCATACAGAGCGTTGTAAAAACACGAAGCAATTAACGAAAAACTTAAACGAAGTAACTTCTGTTTATCAAAGACAACTCTTGATCCGCTTTTGTGATATTTCCATCATTCCAGGTAGTATTCGAGTTATAGTTATTTAAGCCACAAGGAATGTATAAGGGCGTAATAACATTCGAGAAGAATTTTATATCATATTCTTACATTACGTGTTGCTTATTATATTTTCCGCGATATTTTCCCACTACAGACAGCAATTAGCATACAATAATAAGAAAATAGTTGTAAAATTTAAAAACTGTTATTTTGTTGTTTTTTTTTGCGCAAGCTATGCCTGTTGCTGTAAATCTAAATTACTATTATTTTCCTACTACCACCTACGTAGGTACGCCTTACTTCTATAGCTACAAGACACGTAAGTGTCTCATAACGTTTGTTTATTCGGTTACACTTGTCGACGGAATTTGGTAGTGTCTATAACATTCGTAGGAAAATAATAGCAGGAAAGTAATAGTAAGAAGATAGTAATAGAAAAATAATAGTAGTTTAGATTTACAGCAACTAGCATTAGCTAACTTGCGAAATAGAAAAAATTAAAACAAAGTGACGGTTGTCTCATTTTACAAATATTTTCTTATTATTGGAGGCTAATTGCTCCCGGTAGTAGGAAAAATATAATAAGCAACACGTAATGTAAGGATATAACATTCTCGGAAGGCAATATAAACCTCGGCTACGTCTTTATTTATATTATTTATTGAATGTCATTACGTCCTTACATTCCTTGTGGTTTAAATAACTTCCTACTATTATTTTTACAGAAATGTTATTGACAGTATTAAGTTTCGTCATAAAGTGTAACCGAGTAAACGCAGGTTATAAGACACATACGTATCTTGTAGCTATGGAACTAAGACGTACTTACGAAGCCGGGCTTTTTTGTTTACTAGCGTTGCCGTCAACGCAGTAAGTTGTTACCACTCTAGGGCTGTTATATCCATTATGTACCTATGGCGGTTGAACTACTATATTATTCAACGAGTGTGTAATGATACCTATTATTCATGAGAATGAAGTTTACGACACAAGCGTAAGCGAGTGTCGTAATTAATCAGAATGAGTAATAGGCATACACGAGAGTAGAATACTATACTTTGTCAACGGTTATTTAATAGGAAGTTCGGTCGGAATAAGTTTGATAAAAATAATGTTTCATTACCTACTATTAGAGTTTGTATAATTTTATTTTTACTTATCAGCCTTATTTGTAACAAAATTAATAGTAACATTGGAACAATTTGTAAAATTTACTGAAGGTGTTGAATTAATATCACAATTGTTATTTTCATTTGTAGTTGTGGTTCTTTGTGTATAGGCACTTGTACTTTGTTTCACTGATTCAAAATTTTATCTGCCGTATCGAAGCCGTACGATAATACAAGCCGGAATGCAAAGATCGTGACGTCACAAACGTGGTCGGAGCGAACTAGCCGTCCCGTATGTTAAAGCAATGACAGCGACTCGCAAACTACGCAATTTTCAGTGATAATCGTATTATTTAATAACGCAAATTACACAATTTTTTGCATAGAGATTTAATAAACCTTATATTATAGTTTAATCACAGAATTCTGTTAATTTAATGATAAATGGGACAGTATTTGACAACTTAGAAATAAACTTTTTCATGGTGAACGCTAAATAGCTAGTTACTACTCGTGTTACAATATCCAGTATTAACGAACACTTGTTAATATTATAAGACACACAAATTATTATGATGACAACTTTTTATTATGTAGATATTTTAATAAAATCAAAACAAAATTACATCTAATGTATATAAGAAATATTAAATGCATAAGTAAATACATTCAAGATTATATGCTTGATAATTTTTTAATTTTTTTAGTTTTTGCCTCTGTGACAAATTTTATTTTGGCTGACCTTTGAGTAATTATTTAACAATATATTACTAAACTTAGTAATACATTTATCAACCAAATTACTGATAGAACCTCCGCATTCATCACATGTGTTATAAAAATAAATATCTTTATAAGTAAGCATTTCTAATGACAATTTTTTTAGGAGAGAATTTTGATTTTTGCAATGTAAAAATAGCTTTTCAAAATCGGTCACTTATCAAAATTTTAAAAAGCAAAAACATTTTCGAAATAATATTTATCAAAAATTCTCTCGGTAACTTCAGTCCACCACGATCCAAATGCTTTAAGTAATCGAAAATATCGTGATTGGTGCAATTATTATCAATTTCTAAATTTGTATTATAACACATAAGACTTTTACAGTTTTTACATTCGCAATTTCGCTTCAAAGTATGCACGATATAACCAGCTATATACACTAAAATTTCCACCTCTTCCTGGGATGTCGTTTCATCTTCCGTTAATATTAGTGCATCTTCAAATAATTAGAGATTATCGTCAATATTATCGTTATCTGCATCATGCTCATATGTATCTACCCGACCACGAACGTGACGTCACGGCCAACAATGGCCGCTATATTCCGGCTTGTATTATCGTACGGCTTCGGCCGTATCCATCTTATTCCTCATGGAATTATGTATACAGAATGTATTAAATTGAGTGTTAACTTTGGGGATCTCGCTTATTTAACGAGATACGACGATGGTGTAATTCGAGAAAAGTTGTGGAATTTTATGCTCACTAATAATCTAAAAGGAAATTATAGCTATCTTGCTTAGTTTCTAAATAAACTGAAAAAACTGAAATTTTGCATTTTTTGTTTTCGAATATAACTCATTTGTCATTTATATTACATATTTCTGTTTCACGCATTATTACCAATTTTTTATGCTGAATTTAATTATTTTTACCAGATTTGGTGTAACTGCTACCATTGCTTCTTTTCGATTGTCAACTTTGCTTTTTTCGTTTGGTCGGCATTTTAATTTTTTTCATATTTGAACAAAATTTTGTAATTTTGATTTCAACGATGTGTCACACTTTGCTTTTATTTTAAGTTTTGAGCATTTAATTACAGAACATAAAAATTTCATAAGAGTGCCATGGAAAGACCACGTTATTTAATTTATTTTGAAAAACTTTTAGGAGGTTATGAACTGATGGAAGTAAAACAAAACACTACTTTTATTTACTTTGACCTTTATAAACATTAGGTATGCGAAAATTTCAGGAAACTTTGTGTTGAGCGTAGGCAGCACATTAAGTTATTTTTTACAAAAGAAGATAATAATAACGCGGTAAAATATATAAAAATATAAAGAAAAGGAATAATCGCTCATAAACCGCTAAATATTAAAACGACATCGATGTTTCGGAGTTATTGCTCCTCTTTAGTGTAGCATAGCTGGGAGAAAAAGGTGGAGTAAAAGGAAACACAACGGGGTAGGTACCAAGACACACATCTCAAATGTGTGCCTTCATGACTAACACCTACACTGAAGAGGAGCGATAACTCCGAAACATCGATCTCTGTAGCTGCGTCGTCGTTTTAATTTTCAGCGGTTTAAGGACGATAATTTCTTTCCTTTATATTTTTATATATTTTACCGCGTTATTATTCTCTTCTTTTGTATTCAAACTTGCCCTAATAGGTTGGTCCTTGGTATGGTAGTCCCATCCGGGCCGATTGGCTATCATGCCTGCAGATTAGTAAACATTCTCTAAACAATCTTTCCAATTTGAAACAAAAAACTAAATAAAGTTTCACAGTTATGCATATCTCAAAGACACTCATTCTTCAAAATTGTACTTATATTTATTTTCAAAGTACCTAATTTATTACTTGTATTATTACAACTACTTCCAACTGTTTTTAAGTTTATAGGAAATACAGATATGAACATATTATTAACAATTTCAGGCTATAGATCAAATAAAGGATAGCTGCATGTTGTATATAAATCGATCATTAGCTCAAATGAACCTTCAAAGATATGATAAAGCTATCGAGGATGCCGAAAAAGCGTTATATTGGAATGAGAGCTCTTTAAAGGCACGGCTTTTGCTAGCCAAATATCATTTTTTAAATGGAAATATGAAAGAATTTAATATAGCAATTAAAGAAGCTAAAGGAAGAAACAAAAATGAAATACAATTTATTGATGGTAAGATGGTACATTTATCTATATATCTATCTACCTATCTTTCTGCCTATATTAAACCCGTAACTGTCTCACCATACCACAAAGACGGGCACTTACATCTGGACACATTTTATTTATTGTTTTCGGCAAATGTTTATGTAACAGTCACGAATGACGGCGCGGCGCATAGAAAGCATCCAGGCGACGCAGCACGCCCCGACGTTTCTTACAACTCAATACATTAATAAGACAGCGTGAGGCGAAGGTCACTAGTTCAGCTAGTATTAATTAAAATTTCGTTTTGGGCGACTTATCAAGTTATTGATATTACATACTTCTTAAATAAGCAAGAAAGTCAAAATTAACTTTGAAAATTTAGGAAACGTATTTTGAGTAAACTTTGTACTTTATAAGGCTCGTAAGGGAGGCAATGTAGGCGACGCTTCTTCTATCAAACACACAAAACAAACATATATCGTGCTCCACTCTTCTAAAACGTATGATACCGTTTGTTTTACGATGGACGAGCGAGGCTTCAAAAACATAGGCCGGTTCTCGTTCTTACTTACAAATTAATCAATCGGGCAAAAGAAAAGGTAAAAACTGCAAGAGCGAAATGAGAAGAGTAGGGTTGGGAATATTTATTGATAATATCAAATACCGATAATTTTAAAACAATTATTATCGATATATTTATAATATCGATATTATCAATAATATCAATAATACAATACAATAATAGTATCGATAATATCCATAATATCGATATTATTGGTATTATCGATGTTATCTATATTCGATATTAAATTTTCAATATCGCCCAACTCTATAGAAGAGTTTATTTTGTTTTATTTTTGTATTCATAGATTGTGGTCTGTGTCTGTTTCTATATATGGCGATCTGTATTAAAAATTTAAAATATTTAAGTGGAAATGTAAAAACACCTTTTATAGCACCACCAATTTTAATGACTTAGTGATTTATATTCTTTGCGGCTTTCGCGGTTTCTGGAACTGTCAATATTAAATTTACTTTCGGCTTAGACCACGTTGTCATTTGGGGATTACACCCAGCATAGTCAGGAAAAGGACCAACCTGTAGCCTGTCCATCACTCTTCTTTACCACCTACTTTCCTTAGCTCTAAAATGGAGTACTGGGAACCTACCGTTTAACGTCGAATCCGAACGACTGAATGCCAGAGAAGGGTTCGGATGTTAAGACCCCACGGCTACCTACACCAGTTGCCTTTACAAGCATTAGTTTTAACTGTTTGCTTTTCAGCATGGTTTGAGCCATGCCCAAATAGGTGTTTACTTAGATTGTTGGAACCTTGGCGCCGATAAGAGGAGTTTATATTAGTATATCTTGTTTGTCAGGACAAAAATACCTAATCAGCGTAGACCTGGTAACTGATTGTGAACCCATACAAACTAACGTTTTGCAAGACATTGCGGCTTCCATCTACATAGTGATTAGAGCACAGTGCTATAGATTCTCAGAATTTTGAAAACTTTCATAAAATTATTCCTTAAAAACAGTACACACTGCTTTTTTAGACTTTGTGACTCGTTGGAGCTTGCAGTAAACTAGAAATTTGTTAGTTACTAATCTCCCAAATTTTACTCTAAAGCCCTTAAGAAATGATTGAAAAAATTAAAATTAATTATCGATTTATTCCAAAGCGCAAGCTTAAATCATTATCAACTTTAAACAGTTTAATAACGTATTTGAAGTAGCTTGTTAGAATAAAAAGAAACTTTTACCATTTTAAAATTGAAGAGAATGGTTTTTAATATTAACATCTTCCCGAAGCTACGTGATATTAACTACACTTATCAATTAGCTCTAGTCAAAACATATATTTTTTATTTGTTGCATATTTTTGATATCTCTTCAAATAAACTATTTATAACGATTTTTGATCCGCAGCCCGCAGCGCAATGTCTTACGTGAGTAGTTAATGCCGAACGAGTGGTTTCCGTTCAGATCTCTTAGTGCCGGATGTGCTAGAACTCATTTTAATCACTTATTGGCAGTGTTAGGCAAAATACTCTAAAAGAGTATTTAAAATACAAAATACTGTACTTTTTATTTAGGGCATGTATTTTATACTTTTATTATAAAAGCCTGGCTTTTTCTATTCCTATTTTATACTGTTTCAATTTTAAATAACGCTTTCCTTATATCCTGCACACTTCTAATCAACGTTTTTTTTTAGAATATGTAAGCGAGTTACAGAAGAGTGACTAAAGTAATAATTTATGTAACAGTATATTACTAAATAAAGCATTACTTTATGTTTTACATAAAAACACATACAAGAAGTTTTTACTTTAACATTTTCTCCGCAAAAAACAAAGTGTAGGTACCTAGTAACTGATTATTGATTATAATTAAAACTTCTTAATAAAGTTTACACTTATAAAGACTATTATAAAATGTTACCATTCTGTTTTAATAAAGTATGGTATTCTGTAATAGTATTCGTATTTATTTTCTAGTTAACTTTTTAGATTGCAACGTGTCAAAAAGCAACCTTTGGCATCTGGGTAGCTCAGAGCCAGGGTTCGATTGCTACAGATACTGCAGAAATAATTAAATATAATTAAACCTTTTTAACATAAATTTATTTCATGCTGTAATTTACAATTCTACTATATACTACTGTGAGTATTCGAACTAACTAAAATACTTCCCATGTAATAACAAAAATACATATAATGAATCCTGTAAGAAAGCAAATTTATACATTATTTTAATTAAAATTCTTCTTCAGTCCCTTATGGATAACACCGTCTATACACTCCTCAAATTGTAGTCTGTCACCTGAATTCCCAATTGCTCGCTGCAGGCGCTGATTACTCGTCGGATAAATAAACTCTCGTACTGCTGATTTGTCAGGCGCAATTCGTTTCTTGCTACTGAATTTTACAAACAGTAGTATGTAATTGCTAACATTTAACCCTTTATTAAACCACGTCTATATGGAATTCGTCCTAGCTGGTCTGTTTGTACTGGAAATAATTACCAAAGTAAATTAACCATTTTGCTGTCCGAGTTACATTTATAGCGGGAATTTTAAATTTTAATTTTACCCCTGGTTCTAAACTGTTGCTGGTTGAGGTTCTTGGGTCTGGCTGGGGTCGGCTGTTACCAACTCGAAAAAGTCGAGCAGTGGAACTCGAGTCGCAGAACTAATTTTTCAATGCTGGGGTATCGATTTTATACCCTTAATCTTCACTCTTTAGGTCATGTGAGAACTTTCTAGTGGGGACGATTTGTGAAGTAGATTCCTGCGCGCAGCTCGGCCTCGCGTCTTCTACTACTCGCAACACAGGTTTATGTTCTGTGGGCAACACCAGCGTGTTAATTTTAAAACCATTGAATAAATTTAAAGTTAAAGGCGAATTACAACAGTAAAGCCCTCTATAATGCAGCGAGGAAACTGGCCGGTTATATGCGTGCATTGCTTTGCTTTGCAACGTTTCCTCGCTGCATTATAGAGGGCTTTACTGTTGTAATTCGCCTTTAACTTTATATTTACTAGCATTTATATATGCTTATGTGTTTGGTTTCTATTATGGTTAGAATTATGTTCACCTGATGAGTTTCAATAAAAACGAAACATGCATGTAGTAATCTATTCTAGCTATAATTGAAACCAAATCTCTCTTTCTTACTATCTTAATTTTATTTACTACACGGGCTACCGTGTTTTAAGAATTGTGCCCAGAGGACGGTACGGTCGTGTCACCTATTTATGGTTCCGATCTAAACTGGCCGGTTATATGCGTGCATTGCTTTGCTTTGCAACGTTTCCTCGCTGCATTATAGAGGGCTTTACTGTTGTAATTCGCCTTTAACTTTATATCTACTAGCATTTATATATGCTTATTTGTTTGGTTTTAATTATGGTTAGAATTATGTTCACCTGATGAGTTTCAATAAAAACGAAACATGCATGTAAGTGATCTATTCTAGCTATAATTGAAACCAAATCTCTCTTTCTTACTATCTTAATTTCATTGAATAAATATTCGCTGATTTTAAAAATCAGCTTGTTCATATTTATTAATTTATTTCGGCCCATTACAAGGTAATTAGCATTTTAAGTTGTTTTTCTAGCAGATTCTTAGGCATGAATAAAAAAAACGTCTAGTAGATTGATATGCACTTACCGCAACAGTCCATGGTTTTACAGATATGAATAAGCAAACTCTTGTATGGACGGTGTACACTAAAATTAGATTAATGTGTGCTTACTTACCTAATCGTTAGTATTTTACATTTAAACATGTTGTTTTTCAATTAACTGTTAGATGATAATAATATAACATAAGCATAACTCAAATAAGTAAATAAGTTTTGCTCAAAATTAACTCCTAATTCTTTTTCACAGGCAAAATGTTTGTAGTAAAAGTACAGAAACAAAGCCACAATATATTTGAAACCTTTTGCCGACACATCGAGAGCACCCTATATTAATTATTATACAGTCAGTCTTCCTTTTTTGTATACATACCAGCTATGTATACTTTTATGAAAAAACATGTCAATGCATTGTTTTACTGCAATCTATAGGCAACCAACTATACACTAAATTTCAAAGCTTCGATTTTTGAAAAGAATAGTCTGCTGTGGAAATAGTATTCAAATTGTTTAATGTCAAATTAATAGCAATTAGTTTTGATTTTCTTTTTGTGTTGTGTATTGTTAATATTTTATGTTTTGGAAATAATAATTTCATTAAAAAAATTTTGATATTCAAATAATTTTGCGTTTTATTCATTTATACATAGCTGATATGTATACCTACAAAAAAGAAAAACTTACTGTATAATTGATGTTGATACTAGGGATGTAACGGATACATTCTTTTGACCTATTAACTCAAACGGATATCAGGTACTATTATTTTATTATAATATTGCATTGTGGATCCGAAAGACTCATCATACTTAATCACAATGACTAGGGCGCCGGTGCCGGCTCAGAACATTTTACCGGTATAACGACATCGACAGATGACCTGTTATGTGTGTATGTGTTCCATATTGTAACATCTTTTATCAACAGACGTCGTGGCCGAGTGGTAGAATGCGTATACAGCGTTGTGAGGCATGGGCTGCTCCAGAGTTCGAGTCCCGTGCGGCTTAAATTTTTTGAATTCTACTACTTTTGAAAATGGTGTACATGAGTTTTCATTATTATTATTTTTATTGTGTACGTAGTGGTCTGCTGCTGTATATGTTCCTTGGGATGTTTTTAGCGATAGCAGTTCCACAGGCGTAATCAAGTGCACGTCGGCTCACTGACTGTCTGTCAGTATTGAGTAACACAAAATATTAAGTGCTTGGGAGCAAAAACAAAAAAAATGTATGCTGCCTCGTTGTACGATGATGTCATGCCGCCAAATCATTGACGGCACCGGCGCACTAGCATTAGCTTACTTAATATACGTAGAAGAATTCCCAATAAGTATTTGGTAACAGCAAAGACTATGGGAAATTCCTAGAACTAGCGAAAAATATTCTTATCTGGCATCACCGCTGACACCTAAACCTAACATTTTTTTAAATATTTAGATTAAAAATAAAATCTCAAAATATTCTTGTAAGTAATGTAAAATCACAGTGTAAAAATTGATTAAAAACTGCATACACTTCACTTTTATCAACCTCGACCAATCCAAAATGGATAGTGCACCCTCCCGCAAAGTCGTAATAAATGCGAGCATCCATACATATATAAAAGCTCAAAGGGTTTTTTTCTCCGGTTCCTCCAGCGGCTACCGCTTCACTAATTTGGACCATTTTTTTTTTCAATGAAAGGTCTCTATGCTCAGATGGAACATGAAACATTTTTATACTTTTATTCTACGTCAATTTTTCAATAATAATTATTTTAATTTATAATATATATGAAAGTCTGCTAGACGCGCTTCACTTGAGACGACATATACACTAACGTCGCGTCTTATTATTGGAACTAATGCATCACGTGACTTATCATTTAGCCGGTTCTGTCAACGATCAGTCTGTCAGTGCATTGTGCGCTGGGGTAACACTAGTAAAAATTAAAAACAGTAATGTTTAAAGGTATTTAAAAAGACCAAACGAAATTTCAAAAATTAATTAAAATTAGCATTAAAAATTAAGGAAATAATAATAAATTTGTTTAATAGAAATTAACATGAAAATACAATACTTGTGCATTTTCAGCCGGAAAATTTAAATTTATAATTATCCTATTTCATTCATAAACAAACTGTAAAATGATTTCCACCTATGTTGCCAAGACAGCATCAATAATACCCCGAAAAAAATTAAATTTGTGAAGGGAGCTCAACCTTCCTGATTGCAAGGCAAAAGTCTTTTTGTCTCGCAATCGAAAAGATCTGAAGCAACTAATTATATTTAGAAAAACTTATTCATTGTACCTTTAATTCTGTGATAGGCCGAATAACAAACAAAAATATAGGCACTAGAAATAATATACAAATCACATGAAAGTACTTAAATCAGAAATATTTTTTAAAATTAAATTATAAAAGCTCGGTGAATCGAAAACAATCGCAGAAAATTTGAAGCCGAAGAAAAGTTGCTAGACCCGAATTGTTCGGGTCAAAAAGTAACTGTTGACAACTTTGGCTACCCTTATATATTTCACAGTTACCAGAAATATATTCTGTGGTAAACAGCACCCAGCAGTGTTGCCGTTACAGTACCATTGTACTAGAACTAGTACAATGTGAGATAGGAAATTTAGAAGTATTCCTTTTAGAAAATACCACGAAAACTAGTTTTCGTACTTTTGAAGTGTAATACGCATTTTGTGTAGAATAGCGCCTATTTTTATACAACCACATTAGCGTTCAAGAAATCAGTTACATCATCATCATCATAATCTTTCGCCTCTTTTAAGCGAAGGTGTCGAGGTCTTTCGCTCCGGATAGGCTCTTCGTTTGTGTAATAGGAAGTAGTGGAGCCTTTTGGCCTTTACACCGCTACGCTCCTGAAGTTTATGCCACCCTTCATACACATTCATTCAATGCCATTCACACACATGTGCTTATTTGTATGTTTATGTTGTTTGTGACTCTGTTACTTTGACAACCGTCTCAAAATACCCAAGACTCGACCCGTACTTTCCCGCTCGCAACATGTCCGATTCGTTATCAGAGACACGGGCAATATTATTCACTTTGTTTGATGTATGTGTGAATGTTGGCTTAGATCAAATATATGTTTACATATACTATATGATCTAGGATAGTAGGTCTGCAAGAAGTTTTAAAGTTACATACATCGAAAAGATGCAGTTGTTATAGCTCCAATAACAGCTTATTAAACAGTGCTCCACACGCAATACTTCACAGTTCACAGCGATACAAGGCAATTACTCACAGAACTAACGTTTGGAATCACTGCAAGTCATCCCGTTGAAGGTAAAGCAAGTAGCGGGATTGGGGCACAAACTTTTTAAAAGAACGCGTTCCTCGTTTGAGAACCTACAAGTAAACGCGATCGTTTATTTCCATAAGAACGTGAACGTTTTGAAGATCATTATTTAAGAAACGTGAATGCTCAAAAGTTCTTTTGAAAGTTATTAGAAACTAGCTGGGCCCGGTCCGCGTTGCTGTTCCTAAGTAAGCCTTTTTTGTTGTATCTGTAGCTGCCGATATTTCGACGCCTCACTGGTGGCATTTTTTCCAAAGAAACTATCGCTTTGAATTCAATTATTTTTCGCAAAATATAAATTTTCAATACGGAACGTGATACACAGCAGAACTGTCAAACTGAACGTCACACAGTGACAGTCATATGTTGATATCGAGACTGCAATGTTTGTGAGGGACCATTTTCGTTCAATTTGATCAAAATGAATTAAAAACCATGTGAATTGTCTGAGTTCAAGTGGGAACATGACTTTTGCATTGTTCCAAAAAAAAAAGAAAAAAATTTCAATTTTTCCTAATTTTTCGAATTTTTTGAGTTTTTCGAGTTTTCCACTTTCCCGTTTTTCTCTTCGAAAAGCCATTCAAAAACGAAAACATACGAAATCTCATAGAAAAATACCATACAAAACCATCTTTTGGATTTTCCGAATTTTCCGACTTTTCCGGTGCATTTTCCCAAAATTTTCTTCCATACAAACCTTGTCCTGACAATTACGAACACAACAAAAAAAAATGAGCCAAATCGGTCGAGCCATTCTCAAGTGATGATGTACCAAACATGCGGCAATTGATTTTTATTTATATAGATCTATGTTAGGGAAGCGGTTTTCATGCAGCTTCTGCAAAATATTTTGTTAGTCTCAATTACCAATTCAGGAAAATCTTTACGCCAAGTTGCCGGTACGGATTTATCCTTTACTTTAAGCATTTTATAGTTTCAAATTAATATTCTTCACAAAACTTCACAAAACATCACAACACAATGGAATGCTCCCGATTACTGACGTTACCAAAAGACAAAACAGTGTTATTAGCCGTTTTTCAAATAAAAGCGATAGAATAATGTGTGTGGCTGTCGATACAACGCAGAACTTGGTGATTCCCCGAACGCACTATTTGTTTCTCTGAGAGATGTTTGTTTGGTCTCGCAGGGGATTTGTAAAATGTAGTGTAAACATTCGGTAAATTAATCGCAGAGTCGTTTAAACCAAAAAATAGTAAAATAATTAATGTTTTAACATTAGATTTTTCAAAGTAAAAATTGCAAATGTCAATTTCTTTAGTTTCTTATTGTAGCTAAATCTAGCTATGTTTATAGTATATGAGGCTACTACCTTTAACAACATTTCTCCTGGGAGAAATTATAGCTATTTTCTGTGTTATTCAGGTATAATTCTGGTTACTTCCTGAAACAACGTTAATCCACTATTTCTGATAAAAGTTTCAAAGATGCAAGTCAAGTGGTTTAAATTCTTTGGAGAATAATCTAGTCACACTTGAAATAAAAATGCTTGTGTTACTCCACTCAACTGCTGCCAGATGAATATTATTAAAAATAGTGCTGGTGAATCGCATGATTCTGATCATTATATTGCTGTAACGCTGTAAGAGTAGAGTAATTAGTGCTAATATGCGTAATAGGAAATACTGTTTATTTTAGTTTTAATTTTATAATGCCTAATTATTATACCTTTACTTTGAGTATTTTATGTTTACATTCTTGTAAATTTTATATTTATATGTTTTTGTTAAGAATGAATAATATATCCCAACTCTTTTTAAAATTTTATGCTTAAAATCACGAATAATACATATAATCCATACATATATAAAAGCACAAAGGGTTTTTTTCTCCCCTTCCTCCAGCGGCTACCGCTTCACCAATTTGGACCATTTTTTTTAAATGAAAGGTCTCTATCCACAGATGGAACATGAAACATTTTTATATTTTTATTCTACGTCCATTTTTTATTAATAATTATTTTAATTTATAATATACATATATGAAGGTCGGCTAGACGCGCGTCACTTGGGGCACCATCTACAATAACGTCGCGTGCCATTATTTGAACTAATGCATCACGTGACTTGACATTTCGCCGGTTCTGTCAACGCTGTCTGTCAGTGCATTGTGTGCTGGGGTAACACTAGTATATTATTAATATGCTCTGTGCTTAAAATACAAAGATAGTTTCGATTTTTCGCATTTTATTTTAGTTAAAAGTTTTTGCTAGGTAGTTTTCTGGCCAATCAGAAAAACAATCCGCGATCGCCAACCGCAATAGATGGCGATGCTAAATTTAAAATGGTTGACTTTAAGAAGGAAAACAAACCTTCTTTGATATAAGTTTGTATAGTGTGTTATTTTGTAATTATTTAAAATTTATAGAATCAAAATTAGTATGGGTCACAGAAAAGTGTCTCTGGTGGATATTTTTGAATATTTAGATAAACGAAGGCGTTCAATTGAAGAAGGAGAGGCACTTTTTTGGCAGCCCACTTTATAATATGTGGTTGTAAAAATAGAAGCGAGCAGTGCAATATATTAATCAAATGTTCCATCCACGCAGGGAAGCTTTTGCACCTTTAGTGAATGTTAGTACAAGTAGGAAATAGTCTTGTATAAATTTTATTGTGAGTATTCTTACTGAAAAATAAACTGAAAAATTGAAAAGGTTGAATGAAATCTTATATATTACAAGCGTAGGCACTTTATTCACCTCCCTATGAAAGTAATATCATTTTAAGTAATACAGCAGCCACCAAGTAGCATTGTTAACACTTTAAAGTGTAACTGCAAAGCCGGAAGTTCTGCACGCTGCAATAGCCCATGCCATGTAGGTACAACTTTCGGTTTTTATGCGAAAGTAAGTGCAATGAATTTTTTTTACTGTAATGGGCCTTACACTGAGATGCTGAACAAAGTCTTTTTGAGATAAAAGTCATTTAAAATGTATTTATTTTTAAATGTTTACTTAAAACTAGTGTTGTTGTGGACGCTCTTCAAAACGGAAGAATAGATTTTAGATACTCTACACTAATTAAAGACATATACAACAATCCTACATTTACCATTAAACTACAAAAGGACTCGACGCAAATAAAAATTGAGAAGGGAATAAGACAAGGAGACAATATATCTCCGAAATTGTTGTCAGCTGCACTGGAAGATGTGTTTAAAAGGCTAAAATGGGAGAACACGGGCCTAAATATAAATGGAGAAGCACTAAATAATTTAAGATTTGCCGACGATATAGTGCTGATCACCAACAAATTTGGAAAGCTACAACAGATGCTAGAAGAACTAAACACAGAGTCGAAAAGAATAGGACTGAAAATAAATAAAGATAAAACAAAATACATGTCGAGCATAATTGAAGAAAATCAAGGACGGATAATAGTAGATAACGAAGAAATAGAACAGGTAGAAGACTACATTTACAGCAAGTGCCATTTAACCTTACAAAAAATATGACGATAAGTTTAAAAGGCGAGCAGCCGTTACACTCTCAAGCAAAAGCTATACCCTAGTTTGAAAGCTAGTATAATATCTAGTTGCTGTTAGTTATTTATGTCATTATTATGTTAATCCCTCCTCAAAGCAAACTGTTTCTAACCTTATGGCGCACGGTCTTTTAATTTGTCAAAAAATCCACAATTTTTCGTAAACCATAAATAAATTGACTTTCACTTTTTAGTAGAGTGTACCACACTGTCCAACAACCAATTAGAGCTAGTTTAAGTTACGGCTACCGACGAAACAAAGCGGAAGTAGCCGAATCAAAGCCCACTAAAATTTGCAAGGTTAGATGGCACATGCTGTACTTAGGACAAAGAATAACCAAAGGAAAGCTAAATCAGACAGCGGAGCTAAAAAGAAGAAGAAAACAAGGGTGGAGTGCTTTCGGAAGGTTAAGCTATATATTTAGAGGAAAGTTTGAAAATTACCAAAAAGCCCAAGTCTACAATCAGTGCATTATACCAGTAATAACGTATGGCACAGAAACGTGGCCATTAACAAGAGCAGTAGTCAATAAAATGAAGATAGCTCAAAGAGGTATGGAGCGGATAATGCTGGGTATATCTTTTGCGCGACAAGAAAAGAAACACATGGATAAGGCAGCAAACAGGTGTGGAAGACGTTGTAATTAAAATAACAAAACAGAAGTGGAACTGGACAGGATACGTGGCTAGAATGGGTGAAGAAAAGTGGGCCAAAAAGATCATACAATGGAGGCCATGGAAAGGAAAAAGAAAACGGGGACGACCAAACATGAAATGGATAGACAACGTCAAAAAAGTCACAGGCCCAAAATGGATACAGCTGGCACAAGATAGGGAACAATGGAAAACGATAGGGGAGGCCTATGTCCAAGGATGAACGACAGGGGCTGATTAAAGAAGAAAGAGTGTGTTGCATCTAATAGCTAAACACTTGGTCTTCCTTCTTAGTAGTTCCAAGTTCGCCAGATATGTAGTATAGTGGGCTGAAAAACAACCTTTATTTTTAAGAGTTTGTTTTGCTGAAAAGACATTCAGACACGGTTTTGGTTCTTTAGTTAAAAGACAATATACCTATATATTTTCTGTGAATAAAGATAATAATTAGAACCTACGCATTGTCATAAATAAGCGTACTGTGTTTATCTACAATGCTACAGCTACAGTTTAGCTACTTTCGTGGGTTTTAGCTTGTTTTGGTCACAGAGTTGGTAGTGGCGGCTCGTTCATAGGAGCGCAAGGGCGCGCGCTCCCCCATCAAAATGAAAACCAAAAGAAAAATGAAAATGCGTTATGAGGTATACGTGCTTTCTTTCCTCATATTTTAAAAATGTAGTTATATATTTATTTCAAACACTGTACATAATTTATAAAATTTAAAAATTGGTTATTTATTATAGTGGGCATTCTTTGATTTGTGTTAAGATAGGGAAACTGTTTCAAAACTGCACTCCAAATTTTAATGCAATCAAGCTGTTTACGCTTATCGGGTGTTATCGAATTATTAGCACAGGCTTGCGATGGGCGCGAAACAACAGCGCCTTTTTGTGTAAGTTATATCTAATTTTTATATAAATCTTTTTGAACTGCGTTCCCCAACGAAGAATGTCACTAGCCGCCACTGAGAGTTGGCAACACTGCGGCCAACAGTTGCGGCACTGATAGATAACACAAACCGTTAAGCGTTGTGGTTGTCAAAATAATCGATAATTGTATTATTAAATTAGCTTCGATATAAATTAAGAAGTTTTCGAATTAGGTGATTTAAGAAAAAAGCTATGAATCGTAATCCAGAACATCAAAGCGGTAAGAAAAACTGCAATAGCATATTATAATTAATTAATTAACCTCACATAATTATAAATGTTTTTCTTAGAATGGAATTTTAATAAGAATTATAAAATCCCCATGAGAAATTTTAAGGGCGATAACAACCCAGGTCAACATCCCACCTTTGAGCATAGAATTCTCGAGGATGAGTATGACTCTTGCGAACCAAATATGCAAAGCTATTCTGCTAGAGGAAATTTTAGACCCTTTCAGGGGCAAAATAATTTTCGAGGCAGAGGATACCAACAGCAGCGAAACAACTCGGGTCCGCCACCATCCGATTATGATGATTTACCACAGTTTGATAGCGATGGCTTTCAAAGTTATTCCGCACCACGTTTTCAACCCAATCAGACGTCTTTTCCTTCCAACCGAAACTCATTTTCTGCTAACCAACAGCCCTTTTATAATTATCAAGTGAACCCCTTAAAACGTCCCAGGGAAGTTCCTAAGAATAATGGCAACAGTATGAAATGTAAGTTTTGAAACATGTAAATGTAGAAAAATATGAAAATTTAAATATTTTTAGATACTGATACGTTTCCCCATCAAAGTGACCCAACTTTACCAAGAGAATTAACTGAACAGTTTCAGCCGTTGTATTGTAAACTATGTAATGCCCAACTAAGTAGTAATTCAATGGCAAAATTGCATTATAAATCTAAAAATCATGAGAAGAAGGTGCGAAAATTTCTAACAGAATATTCAGAGCGAACAGGAGAGCCTTTACATGAAAGAGCGCAGACTGCTACCAATAAGAAACAGAAGCTAGAGGTGAGCTAAACATCGAGTAAACATTAATCAAAGATCTATTTAAAAAAAACAATCCAATTAATGTTTAAAAAAGTTTGGTAATATATTGGAAATTGTATTTATATTTTAGGAAGACAACGATCCAAAATATTTTCATTGCAATGTTTGTGATTTACCACTTACTGGCAAACTTCATGCGGAGTCTCACTATATGGGTAAAAATCATCAAAAGTAAGTAACTTCATTCAAATGCAAATGTATGTTATGTTGTTATCAAAGTGCAAGGTTAGTTAAGTGTCTAGGTTGCCTTTTAACTTTTGACCAATCAAAGCACGGCAAGAAAACGTCATCCGGTATGTTAATTTAGTATAATGCTTATAGCACTGCACATTTTCAATGTTTAAATAAAAGCAGTCTGTAAGTGATAATAGAATTATTAGTCGAGTGTGAAATCGCCAAAAATAAAGTTTTGTTTGCACGGTTTGTTAAAATTGAACCCCTTCAGATCGAAAGTTGGTCTATAGGAATAACTTTTTCAGGTAGTTTGACATTGTCTGAACTTAAAAAAAATATGGTTGAAACAAAATGCTATTTTTGATAATTAATTGCCGTCTTAATGCCTTAATTTGTCTGATAAACAATACTAAAAAAGGGAAATATTTAAAACAGAATAGTCTTTCCAAATATCAAGTAAATTTGTATCCACTAGGGAAAAATCTAATTTATCGAAAATGCTCTGTTGAAGGTCGGGAGATTGGCACAGAGATTAACACCGCTGCTTGCTCGCTATCCGACGGGTTTGAAAAGGGGGGGGGCAGTTACAATTAAAAAATATTCAGGGCTGTCCAGCTGGAGAATCTGTTAGGGATTTGGGGTTGAGGTAAGTGTGTAAATGGGGTGGGGAAAGATCATAGAATTGCTCGATGTAACTTATAACGATTACAACAATACCAAATAGCTACACTTTTTATCTAAAAATAGCCCTATATTCTCTCAAAATAGGAGCGAGAGTGATAAAGCATGTGGTATTGCAGATTTCAGCTCGCTATACCTGCCTGGGGTGTGTTAATAAATCAAGAGTTAGGAGTAGAGTTGGGTTTGAACTAGCACAGTTTATAATCAGCTGACACAGGAGTTAACTCTCAATCAGTTTTTGGACGAGCCCCTACGCATGAGGTGAGATTGTAGGAGGCTTGCCCTATGCATGGGTACCTTTATTGCTAGCGGGAAATATGAGCCAAGTTGCCATTGTATATAATTAACGTTCAATTTTGCCACAACTATTTCGTGTACTATATTTTGTGTAGAATGTGTTGTGTGGACTAACGTGAGTAGGAACAATAATATTACTGAATTATCGCAGAGCATTATTTATGTCATGGTAATTTAATGTTGCAGTTGTTCCTAAATATATTTCAATAAATAAATAAATAAATAGTGCAGTCATAAAGATATTTTGTTGCGGATTTGAATTCTACTTTATGTAAGATGAGTGACTGAAAAGTGCTTTATATACCAAAAATCAGCAAGTGGTAAAAGTAGTAGCGTGACATTTTACTCTATTAAGAAAACTAAATATACTGCTGTTTTAAGATTATTTTAGGTAAAGCAGGTGCCAAATTATGTACTACGTAATTGCTGTTTAGAAAATACACAGCTGTGAACTTCTACAACAAAATTTGATTTATCATAAGATGCGCTACTCAGATCTTAGGCATTCAAAAGCTATTTAAAAATTTCGAAAACTCAGCTGTCACTTCAAAAGGTGCTTCTGTAGGTGGTCAGCAGTTTCAAGCACATTTTGACAAAAATATGAACATATTTTGCCAGAGAGAAGATATTTATTGCGAAGAAAATTTACAGAGATCTTACAAGTCGTTCAAAATTGTTTTGCAAGGTATACTGACTGTGTAGATTTTTTAAGGGGAATTGCGCCCAACTTGAACTTAAATGTATAAATTAATTTTATCTACAACAGTGAGTAAAGTGACCACTTTACTCACTCATAAGAGTGAGTAAAGTGGAAATTTACTCTCTAGGTGACATTACCTCATTTTATATTTTTTTCTCGTTTTCAAAGTAATGCGATGCAAATTGCGATTAGTAAAGTCAGCAATTTTATGTTTTGTTTCCAAGGCATTGTGATGCAATGCTTTCATTTTTAAAACGTCAAAATTTTTTAAAACGTCAAAAATTTAAATATTTTTGAAAATTGTACATATTATTCTGTTGTAGATAAAATTTTATATAGAACACATGACTAAAGTGTCTTTTTTTGATTTCGCAGATTTATATCACTCGCTGACGCTCGTGATTTAAACTTCTGCTCGATCAAAAAAAGTTCCACTTTACTCACTTGTACTATAAATAATTATTATTCACTTCATTTTTTTATTATGCATATTTGGAAATAAAACTGCGTAACAGAACAACCGAGTTTATATCTCTTGGAACTATGCTTGCATTAACTAACATTATTACAATTTGAAATTTTCGGCATTCAAAATATTTGCCATTCGAATTTTTGCTGTTCGAGATTTTTACTTCATTTTTTTGTCTTTTGCTCTATTTCGAGCACTCCAGCTGCGCCATCCTGCTCGAAAAATCGCGCGTGTTTTAAAGACCTTTTTATCCACTTATACTTTAATATACTATTTGCCATTTGAAACTTATGTTTTTGAGATTTTGTTTTTCCAGATTTTTGATTCGAGTGATACCGGACTATCCGACATAGTTTTTACTTAGAAGTAGTTTCAGCTTAAACGCATTAAAATTTAGGTTTTAATCACAGGGTATAATATACAGGATGTATTAAATTGCGTGTTAACTATGGGGATCTCGCTTATTTGAAGAGATACGACGATGGTGAAATTAGAGGAAAGTTGTGGAATTTTAAGCACACTAATAATCTATAAGGATATTAGACCTATCTTGCTTAGTTTTTGAAAGAATTGGAAAAAACAAATTTTGAATTTTTTGTTTTCGACTATAACTCGTTTATCATTTATGTTATATATTTGTAGTTAACGCATTATAAAAACACTTTTTCATGCTGAATCTAAGTTACCGTTGCTGATTTTCGACTGTCAACTCTTTTTTTTTCGTATGGTTTGCATTTTAATTTTTTTCATATTTGAATAGAATTTTTAATTCTGATTTCAATGATTTCACACTTTGCATTTTGTTTAAGTTTTGAGCATTTTATTACAGAAAATAAAAATTCCATAAGAGTGCCATGGAAAGACCACGTCTTTAATTTATTTTGAAAAAATTCTGGAAGGCCATGAACTGATGGAAGTAAAACAATACACTAATTTGATTTACTTTTGCTTTTAGATACATTAGGTACTCGAAAATTTCAGCAAACTTTGTTTTGAGCATAACAGCGTGTTATGTTATTTTTTATAAAAACAAATGAATGACAAATTTTCTAACATACACAATTTACTGAAATATCCACTTGCAGTTTTTCTGTTGCAGCTGACATAACAAATTTGAATAAGAGGTTTAATAAATACAACAGATAACACTAGAACTCCACTAATACAAGCAATTATTAAATAAATGTTCAAAACATTTGAAACCTTTGTAAAACATGCTCAAAAGCTCGTCTAAAATAAACTCTCCAATCTGTGTGTTAGTAACTGTGTCATTCATTGGTTTTTGTAAAAAATAACTTAACCTGCTGCCTACGCTCAAAACAAAGTTTTGCTAACATTTTCGCGTACCTAATGTATCTAAAGGCCAAAGTAAATCAAAAGTACTGTTTTGTTTTACTTTCATCAGTTCATGGCCTACTAGAATTTTTTCAAAATAAATTAAGTGACTTGGTCTTTCCATGGCACTCATATGAAATTTTTATTTTCTGTAATAAAATGCTCAAAACTTAAACAAAATGCAAAAAGTGACACATTGAAATCAGAATTAAAAACTCTATTCAAATATGATAAAAGAATTTAAAATGCCGAACATAAGAAAAAAAAAATGACAGTTGACAATCAGCAATAGTGACAGTTATACCAAATCTGATTAAAAATTTAGATTCAGCATGAAAATAATGCGTCAACTAGAAATGTGTAACATAAACGATAAATGAGTTATAGCCGAAAACAAAAAATCCAAAATTACAGTTTTTTCCAGTTCTTTCGAAAACTAAGCAAGATAGGCCTAATATCTTTTTAGATTATTAGTGGGCATAAAATTCCACAGCTTTTCTCTAATTTAACCATCGTCGTATCTCTTCAAATAAGCGAGATCCCCATAGTTAACACGCAATTTGATACATCCTGTATACTTAAAGAGTATGCAATGCATGGTCTTATTCTGTAGTGTTTTAGAGAGACAAGAAAACTACTAAATGTACTATTTCAAGGATGTGCTAATTCGCGCTGATATTGTTATTTTTTTCACAATTAAGATTTGAAATCTGTAAATGAATTTGACTGTAATTACAAAAATTAATAATTTTTTAACAATGGTTAAAACTAAAATATGTTCTGTTGTGATAGATTCGACACCGTCGAGAAATCAACTGACTAAACCTAACATATACGGTCTTTGTCGACATTTAAAATAAAATATTGACGATTGACGATCGAGTACTTTTTATAGGTTCTTTGTCTGGGATCTCTCTGTCACATGTACTGCAAAATTGAGACCTGCATATCATAGCAACAAGCGGTTCATGCATCTTCCTTATGTTATATATTACTAGGTGATTTTAATAAATAACACTTATTTATGTTGTTTGAAATCATTTGAAATTTTTAACTCGCATAAATGCTGATCTCAATAATATAAATTTAGTAATTTTATGCAGATCTGCAAAATACTGGACTTGAGGGGTTTTTGCTCTGTTACTTTCAATTATTTTAGTCTATACTTCCAAATCAAATTGCACGAATAACCTCTTTTACTTGAAGAAAAATCTCTCGGTTTGGCCGGATAATATGAATTATCCGGCCGAACCGAATATTCGGTGAAATGGCCGGATAACGGATAAAAACCGAATATCTGTTGCATCCCTACATCAGGGTTTGCAGAAAAATTACATATATGCAAGTCTGCATTTAATTGCATAAATTCTAATATAGTAACACGTATTTTCATAAAAAACATGGATACTTTTGTAATTTCACCTCATTGCTTTCTAATCTGTTGATTTTAGCATAGATTAATATTATTTATCAATCTATGATTTTAGGAAATATAAAAAACTTAATTTGTTCACCAGATTTTTTACTTTTTGGAATTGCTTTTGTATATTGCCCCAGTTATTAATTTTATAAAAACAAACGCTGCTAAATGCCAAGCATACAACAGCAATGAATACTTGTAAATTACTCGCAATGGCGAAACTTGCATTTGGAATGTCACTTGTGAGAAAGTTGTCACTACTAGTCGAACGTACTGTGGGCTCTTGGCATACCAGATGACGTGCAGCCAGAAAGTTACGAGGCAATCTACACAGTTAACTTACCTTGATCAAAGTGTCGATATTAGAAATATGTTTGTAATTTTGTCCCAGTTAGTCAAAGAATATTTGAACAATTACATTTTTTTTGAAAGTTTGTGATTTATCTAAAAGTGAATAAATATAAAAGGTAATACTTACTACATTGGCTCTCTCAATATTGAAAAAAACAATTATTTTATTTTCAGAGTTATGGCTGGAAAAGCACCTGCTGGTAAGGGGGATTACAATGATGAAGGAAAGTGGGTACGCAGGTAAGTGGTAATTAATTTAACATTTAGTTATTGATTAACATTTAAAGACATATGTTTTGTTTAGAACAATGCCAGTTGGAGAACCTTCAGACCGAGATAACTTTGGTTTGGATTTTGCTGGATTACCAACAGAACTTGCAACTACTAAAGACCTGCAAGCCAAGAAGCTACACTGTGAAACGTGTAATGTAAAAGTGACATCAGAGCAGCAAATGGATGTACATCTTAGTGGACAAAAGCATAAGAAACGACTTCAACAACAAATAAATGACAGTGTTGTGGAAGACATTCAAGGTTTATAACTAACATTTTGACCTTGTGTAAATTACAATCGTTTGATTTTAGGCGATCCTGAGAATAATATACTGTCCACACTTTCGTCAAACATTGTTGCGAGTGGAGATTTATCCGTTTATAGAACACCCACTGGTTATTATTACTGCAACCCATGCAACTTATCTCTGAATTCAGAAATACAATTTAAGCAACATTTAGACAGTAAAAAGCATCGCAAGAAGGCAAGCATCAGCAAAGAGTAAACTGTTTCCACATAAAGATTGCAATTTTTTTATTTCGTTAAGTTTTCTTTTAGTTATTTATGCAACGACAAGTAACAGTTTTTATTTATTATTGGTATTTCAGTAATTATACAGGGTGATTTAACAAAGCTGTAGTGGTCGATATCTCCTTTACTATTTAAAATACACAAACATTTTTCAAACAAATGTTGTAGGGGACTGCATGTTTTGCATGTTATTATTTGGTTTTTCTGAATATGTTTTGTTGTTGAAATTTCGTTTCGAGGTTGCCGAGTTTTTCAACATTTTTTGAAAAATTTGACATTTGCCAACCTCGATAACAAAATCTGCAATATTGTAATGCTGAATTTAGTTTTACAGGGTTTTTATGGAATGGTGTAATTATTTATAACTAATGGATCATTACCAGTGTTTTTTAAATATAACACCCTATATATTTTTACATAGTTGAATAAAGCTTTTTGCGCTCTAATAATTTTATTAATTCATGGTTACACCAAACACCAATTGATTTCAAGAGAATTACCGTCTCAGGAAACAATTAAGAAATTTCTAGAAATCCAGATGTCATAAAGTGACCAGCAAAATGTTTACAACATATGGGAAAAATTGTTATTTTTCCAAAAACTTTGCTTTTGCATCTTCGATAAGCTAAAAATTTATTTATACATAGATTTTTGCAATGGTTTGCTTCTAATAGCATACTGTCCAAACTTTGCACATGGCATTAGAATTGGATTTTGAACGCTTTTTTGCTAGTAACTGTTTTTGATATTTTCACAAATAGGGCGATTATTTGCTATTTCGTTTAATTCTTTGTAGTTTCCTGCCAAACCTGAAATCACGTGACCTATGTCTAAATCAATTTTTAGCTGATTTGAGATCCTGAAGCGTTCAAAATATAAGTTTTCGGAAAATGCAAATTAAAATTTTTCCCATATGTTGTAAACATTTTTCCAGTTGCTGTAAAAGGCATTGACACCTATTCTTGCTGTGTTTTTGCATGAAACGACTACGAACATGTACACGTGAAATTTATTTAAAATAAAAAGGTAAAAAATAAGGTTTTTAGTAGAAGTTAGTTTATAAGCTGTCTAATACGTCCACCATTTTCTTGCACACGCATTCTTAGATGGCTTTAAAGAAATAGTTATCGTTTTTTATATATCCTAGGTGTTGATAAATCCTTGCTTTTACATAATCTGACGTAAAGAAAATAATTTTGTTTAGTTCTGAAGATCTAGGTGGCTAACGAATTGGTCTGCATCGTAGAATTCACTTACCTGCAAATTAAATAGTATCATACTTACACTCCGTAATGGACTGGTGCCCTATTATGCTGTAAGGTTAATCTGCCTAATTAGGATAGCTAAAGCTACAATTTCCAATAATTCTGGGTTTCTCAAAAAATTGGCAATTAAAATGTATAGAGTGTATAAAGCACTCAATAGGGTGTTCTATTTAGAAAAATCGAGTTATGAACCATTAAAGTTAGAAATTTTCGCCCTGTTGCAGCATATACCCTGTATCATCTGAAGGATAGTACATGGTCTTGACTAACTTTTTACGAAAAGTTTGTTTAATCTGTGGAAATGAGGCTTGTGCAAGTATTATTAGTGAGGTCTGCAAATGTCAATTTCTGCAAAAAAAAAGTTGAGTAACGTGGCAATTTTGCAACAAAAACTAACATATCGATGGCTTACTTACAATAGGGAGTAACTTCAAAGAAGTAATGTTTCCAGAAGACGGGAAAAACCTATATTTAATATAAAACAATAAATAATGCCGATTTTGGTACTAGGGTGAGTTACATTATCATTCCATTCACACATAATTTGGAATAAATTTATTTTATATTGAATTTATATAAATATGTGTGATAGGGCTTGGGCCACCCCGATACTAACTATTATAATAAATTCTAGTTTAGTGGCAATGATAAGTTCAATAAACATGAAAGTTTTATTAATGGGATGGAAAAATACAATCGAAAAAACTACTAAATAGTTTAAGAAAAACCTTGCTTATATCTAATATTGTCTGAACACTACTGGGCAAGGTGTGGAAGTGCACCCAAATCCATGTGTATCGTCTGTTATATAACTCTTGAGCTCCTGCAAATGTAACCATTTGGAGTGTTATATTTTCAGTCTTTCCTGAAGCAAACTTCGAGCTGAAAATATTTTCATAATATTAGCTTGCCTTGCTCTGTGAGGTAACTGCTCATACTCATCATTGAAATCGATCTTGTAAAAGTTCTTACCTTTCGGCGTGTAGTTCAATGCCCTAAGTTTGAAAACTGATGGATTGTTTTTTTTTAGCTTGATATAAATGCAGTTAAAAAATTTATCGAACGTTATATAGCAGACTTCTAAAGGCATAGGTTTTGTAAGGGCTTCACGAATTACAGTAATATACTAGCTTGGTCTTTTATCCGTGAAACCATTTGCTTTCAAATGCCTGGTTATAGAAGTAGCAAATACTGAAGTGCTCAAATCTCCTTCGGTTTGTTTCCATAGATAGTTTGTGCACTGATGCTACTGGGGATTATACACGATAAAATTATGTACCTGGAGTTTTGTTTTAAAGTAGGACGCACTTACATTTAAGGTCAGGCATAACTTTACAGCTTGTGTATCTATTGTAAATGTATAAACCAAATTTTGTGTTGCTTCTTTATTCTTGATCTGCATCTGAGATTTGCTTGATCTTGTATGCCTAACAAGTATCACATTCATAGACATGATTACTTCATCTCATTGTAGAGTTTATAAAGTTGATATTTAATCGTGAAGGTTTGCTTCAAGTACAGTTTAGAACTGTCTTTCCTACAATAGTGTGATGGTTGCTTTGGTAAACAAGTAAAAAACATTTTTAGTAGTTTGTTCTAATGTCGCTTTTATGAGCGATTTGTCTGGTCGCTCTAGCACATTTGCTACTATTCTTGTTCAAGGAATGTACCATTTTGTCTATGAGACCCAGAGTTCTTAAACACATCTTTTTGCATACTTGAAATTTTCCATTATCCTTTTTCAAGTAAATAAATGTACCTGATCTCCTAGATGAGTTAGCTGTATAACCTCCTTTTTTGGTAATAAGTATAGTCAACTAAAATGTATACTTTCTTTTCATCCCAAGATAAATGTTTTGTTCTGGTGTATCCCATATAAGTCTGGCCTTTCATTTTTTAAATTTTAGTATTATTTCTGTTCCAGCTTTCTGGCTGTAATCTTCCAGATCGTCTACGTCGGTTTGTGTCTTATTCAGATTTTTTTTTCACTTCTTGAATAATTGGTTCCTTAGCATTTTGCAGTATTTTATCAGATTCTTTATCTTCATCAGAACTGGTAGCATACTCAGGATCATCAACATCGTATAGTTCTAGAGAATCTAATTGAGTAGTATGTTTATGAATCGAATTTACCAATTACTAAAGTGTTTCAGTTAAAGTATTTATTTATATCAGCAGTCGTTATAATTTTAACACTATTAGGGTCTCTAGCATACTCAAGATTGTCAACATCAGATGGTTCTAGAAAATTCAGTTGAGTACTATGTTCAAGTTCATTAGTTGAATTTGCCAGTTTTGGTGTTTCAATTAAAGTGTTGTTATTTTCCTCAGAAAGTCTCAGTTCATGAATATCATCAGTTGTTTTAATTTTTACAGTATGAGGATCCGTAGCATCAAAAGATGGTTGAGTTTTTTAGCCTTTGTCGGTTTCAATGTCAAACGATTGAAGATCTACTAAATCCTCTGTATCAGGTGTGTTTGCTACTTATTCATGGGAAGTTAGTTTTTCTTCATCCTGTAGATTATCGGCAGCCTCAGAAGTCAAGACTGCCTTTTTTGTAGAAGCTAACAATTTTTTAATTTTTCTAATTCTTTTTTAAACAAAATATTTGCCTCGAAGGAACGTTTTATGTGCTCTCTAGAAAGATAATAGATAGCACTTGACTAAAAATTAAATAAACACAGAAAACTCAAATATTATCAAGTAGGTTGGTAATTAAATCTCATCATGTAATAAGTCGTATCACACATATTTATAGTAAAATCTATTTGGTAATAAGACGTGTCAACATTTGTGGGAAAATTTATGACGAAAACTTACCTGCAGATGATTTCAGAGTAATATTGTATTGAAGTGACGATCACAGCAAGTTTGTCTTTGTAAATCACTTGATTCTACTGAAAAATCATTAAAACGGCACAACAACTAACAGCAACCGATAAAACACACCGGAAACAATAACAGTGGATTATGCATGCATATTAGATTCAAAACGCGAGCAGTCAGGATACGCCATATTACAAAACTAGTGAAAACTCGCTTCCTATTGGCTAGGCTTACCGGGGTATTGCAAGCAAGTGCAAAATGATTTTTTTAAAGCAATGTCGCCAAAAACTCAATTTTCAAAAAAATGTGGGCTACGTCCTATTGCAAATAAGCCATCAATAGTTAGCGACAATTAGAAGCTGAATAGTATACAGCATGTATGTAAATCGCTTTACAGCTTGTAACTTCGTTATTAATAAATTTATTGATATAAACTTTTATTTTATTTAAATGGAGAGATTTATAGTACAAAATATCGTACACCAATTTTGAACATCGCCTACTATTTTTGCGTAACAGCATATAATTTTTAATTTTTAAATGGAACACCCTATATATTTTTACATATTTGAAATCAGCGCTAAAAAAACTTTATGTTGGTACGTATAAATAAACATTTTGGAGTACAAATTTAAAAAAAAAAAGTGCTTCTTTAAAGCAAGCTGTGACTTGTATAAAATCACTAACAACTTGCCAAGAAAAATAACACAAATGCCACCTGCCTTTAAAATAGCACCACAGTTGAATTACCCCACCGAACTTCATTAGAATATGTAATTTTTTAATGAATCCATATGAGTTGCTTTAGATAGTTAAAAAAACTACAATAAAACAGCTTTGGAATGATGTGCAATACTTCCCTTATCATTTAACACCTTCGCTGCTGACTCAAAATTTGAACATCAACCTTTGTGCGTGGCACGGATGGGCTCGGCATTAATATCCCATGTTAAACAGTAAAGCAAAAACTTCGTACAGAAGCTGCAAAATCAGTATTGCACAATGTGTCGTATCCGTCACATGAACACCAGACAGTAGTATGCTGATTTGCCAATACTACACATCAGCATCGAACGTACGTGTTAAAATTAGCCCTTGAAAAAACAAAAATGGGTTAAAAAATATTCTAATAATACAATAGCTGAATCACAATTTATTAGTAGGCTTAGGCCTATGATTAAAGAAACAATTGATTCAGCATACCAACAACATATGCTTCAGCAACTTGATTGTTCTAATGATAATGTTGTTTGACGTGTTTTTTTTATAAAGGGTAATTTTAAACGGATAAGAAAAATAAAACTGCTTTATTGTAGTTTTCAACTACCTAATGCAACTCATGGTTTTATTAAAAAATTTAAGTTTTCGCATGTTTTAATGAAGTTCAGTGGAGTAATTCGGTTGTAGTGCACTGTTAAAAGCAAGTGGCACTTATTGTTTTACCTTTTTTGATAACTTGTTAGTGATTATACATAAGTCATGGCCTGCTTTAAGAAAAGATATTTTTATAATTTAAAAAAATTCACTCCAAAATATTTACTTAAGTGTACAAACAAAGTATTTTTGGCGCTGATTTCAAATATGTAAAAATATATAGGGTGTTCTATTTAAAAAGCAAGTTCTATGCCTTTATACTAAATAGTAGGCGATGTTTAAAATTGGCATATGGAATTTTGTACTATACTATCTACTACTACTACTATCTCGTTTATAACAAAAAAAAATTATTAAAAGAAACATAAGTTTGGTATGGCACTCGTATATGAAATCACCCATACCATTAAAAATAATTTTTTCGCACATCATATTGTAACTGACTATATTTCTATACTCAAAATCGTTCTGTAAAGTGGTACTTTACAGCATAGCAACCATTGCAGCATAGGAACGGATTTCTCCTATCGCAAAATTGGCTGTAATTAGGTTACTATGTTATTGAAACAACCTACCTACTATTTTTTTATTTTCAATGCCAGTAGTTGTGACAGTTATTAATGTCACTTTTATTAAAAACTAACAAAATTAAATTTTCACATGAAATGCGAAAAAATAGTATACGCAATCTCGTTAGAAAAGTGTTTTCACTAAACTTGTATGGCTTATTAAGTTGCTCGCTCGCTCGTACTCAAACCAGCCATACTCGTTTAGTAAAACATCACTTTCCTAAACTTGTTGCGTAATATACTATTACAATGTTGTTCTCTTGCTTTTCGCTACAACAATTAATTTAAAAAAAAATCTGTATTTTAAATAGTAAAATAAATAAAGACCACCGCAGCCTCATTAACTCACCCTGCATGATGTTAGTATTTCAGTAAATTTAAAGGATCTGCAAAGTTTGTTTTTTTTCTCGTATTCTATGTACAATATTTACTTAATTAAAATAATTTAAGTTTGATAATAAAATAATAAGAGTAGATGATAAAATTAGATTAATACCAAATGCAACAAAATATTCATATCTAACCATGGCTGTATCTAATATGTCCAACAAATTTCCTCTATATTTAAACCTAAGAAGCTGAACTGAACCGAGCTGTCTGCATAACCTATTTTACTGATGTATGTTCCTAGATTATTCACACAACGCAGATAATGTAACAAATTTATATCTAATACGAATAACGTTGGTAGTAATAGTTAAAACTTTAGTTTATTTTAATGGCTTTGAAAGAAATTGAGTATGTGGTACTTATTAATTATTTATTTAATTGAATGAACTTCAATCAGTTCTGAAAATATTTAGAGTCAAATTTAGGTAGATTTACACTTAATTATATTTTTATTTTTTTGAATGTTCTTAAAGTTCACTAGTTTTTTTACTATTTTTTTTCTTTCATTATAAAATGCACATTTGTGATAATTATGTGCAGAGAAAAGGTTTTCTCTATTTTCTTTTAAACGATAAATCATTTTTATTTACCGACTTGTAATAATAAATCTGTGAATGTAACAAAGCAAAATAACACCTTTAGGCTGAAGTTTTTAATTAACAAAATTATATTTCAATAACATCCAATAAACCAGATATGCCACTTCGGACAACACACTTTTGCTCCAAAAGGTGGGGGTTCAGGCAGTGGGTTGCAGGTTTTGGAGATTCTTAAGGGTTCATTTTTGACTTAGCTTATGCTCTTTCTAAAAATCAACTTATTTCCTACCTAAATGCACTGGTTGACAATTTTTACTTTTCATGTGGGAGAGAATGAGAGAACGCGACTACCATGTATCCGGAAATGCACTGGTTGACAATTTTTACTTTTCATGTGGGAGAGAATGAGAGAAAGCGACTACCATGTAGAAAGGAAGACAGAAAGCAGTATCCGGTGTATCTACGAAGTAAAAAAAAACAAGTTATCATTGCCCAACAACTTCTACATAATACAAACAATAAGGCTCAATTGTTTATTTAATAGATAAGACCAAGTATTCTTGTTATAATTTTTCACTGCTATATGCGAGAGGGAGTAACACAGACTGTAGTTGCAAAGCCAGTAGATATAACAAAAATACGGACACGAATCTGAAAAAGCAACGAGTACGATGGACCGCTTTGCAGATGGCACTAAACCGCAACACCTCTCTATATTTCTTCTTAAGTTTATTAATACTGTGCGAAATGTTTCTACAAAACAACATTACAAAAGGTCAAATGTGACAGTGATTGCAGAGCTTCTTGTGAAAAGTACATCGTTATTTTGCCTTTTGAGAAACGTCGGATCTTGTTGGTACTACTGGCTTCGTGTGATTGCATGTGCAGAAAGAGAGAATGGTATCTAGCTTATTCACAGGATAGTTAAACAGAAGTTGCCGTTGTAACAGACCACGCTCCCCTCCACGCCTATGAGTGTGAAATTTCTCAGTATTTCCTTGGCAGCGTAGAGTGAGGATCCAGTTTAGTTGGGGGCATAAATCTGAAACGTATCTCTAACGCTGTTAGATTTGCACAATCGTATGTGCATAGAAAGACTAGAAAAAGTATTGCACAGGACTAATCTAAAGTTCAACTTTAAATTTGTTTTTTCAAGTAATTTTTACATGGATTTAACAAGCTGTTTATTTTTTCCTAGAAATAAAAATTGAATTTAGTTTTAAAATACTAAATATATGTAGTGTTATATTTAAAATATAATCACTTTTGTTTTCTTCCATTTTTAGGTATGTAGAACTATGTTGCACCTGTTCATGTAATATAATACAAAGTAATAATTGAATATACAGTTTTATTTCATACCATACCATACCATATGCTGTTGTAATTTTAAAGGCACTATCAACTCTGTGACCAGGAAATAAGAAGGCAAGTAAGAAAAAGCAAAAATGCACTGTAATTAATGTGCAAAGGAAATCCATAGTTTTTACATATTGCCAATAAAATTGTAAAGCTGCTGTGTATCAAGCTTTTTATTTTCTTTTTAATTGTTTTATTTCCTGCTAGCAACAACTCCTCTTACCTTAATTTGCTCTATTGCAGTTTTATAAAAATTACAGGCTATAAAGCTACAAAAAGTTTATTCGAGTTCTTTATATACACCGCTCAAAAAAATCTTAGAAACAAATGGGTTTTTGAACTTATTTTAATAGAATAAAACAAATACCTGGCTATAACAAAATATAAACGTGTTTTGCACAACTATTTTTTGTTTTGTTTGTCATTCACTGCAGATGTTTTCAACTTTTTGTGAAGCAAAGCGTTTTAGTATACATTTTTAAAGTTTTTTTTCTGCTCGATAAGGCTGATCAATTTTTGCAACAGAGGGACATTACTGTGTAAAGAGTCAAGTTATGGCATCGTACAAAACAACAGTAACGTATACAGTAATGGTAATGCTAGATAAAGACACTTCTTATTGTATTAGATGCATCTTGCGTGTGCAAAGCAATTGGACGGTGTGCATATAATCTTTAGAATTAGCTTAAAGTCAATTATGGAACATCTTCATTTGACTCGAGAAGAGATGTTACGTGCTGTGGGGATGATTGCAGCTGGTAATCGTCAAGTGGATGTTGCTGTTAGATTAAACACATCGCGTTTGAGTAATCTGTAGGTTATAGCGGCGTTACAGAAGAGTTTCTGAATTAAAACCAATATTTAACACGTATTCTACAGCCTATAGCGCGTTCATTTGCAGAACAAACTGTTGTTAATTTTCCAATGCTGTTGTTAAGTTCAGTCTTAAAAAGATTAGTAATAATAGTAATAAATACAAATAGCAGTAATAACAGCAATTGCTTGAAAAATTTGTGAAATGGCTGTGAGATTGTTTGTGGCAATTCAGGAAGAGGAGGTTCAACTGCAACAAAACAAGAGTACATATGCATATTAAGTATATGTTTTTATTTTTTAACGCGAAAAAGTTTCATATTTTATGCGTTCAGATTTTAATACAATAGTCGATTGGTAAAAATTCAAATTATCAAAAATAAGGAAACTGCTGAAGGGTAAAATCATAAAATAGTCATATTTTTTTTTAACGGTTTGAAATAAAAATAAAAATCCTGGTATTTTGTGTTGGACTTTAGGTGTAAAAATCTGTATAGTTTTACTTAAAATCGACGTCGGTTATTCTTATTTGAATAATAAGTATAAGTTATAAATGTTTCGAATAAAATTGTAATTATTTGCTTGTCCCATAGTAATACTTTTAGAATATAAAAAAGAATACTACTAGTGGTAGTGGTTGAGCTAAAATGAAGATAAAAGGAGAGAATTATATTTTATACTCGCTTTATTCTTAACTATAAAAAAATAAAATCTTTATAGATAGGTACACATACAGATGTTTTACACGTAGATGTAACTATATTTTGTCATTATATGTACTGTCTTAGTATTAAATCAAAAATTTTTTTATAACGTGTTGCGTAAACAATCATGGTAGGAGGCTCTCAATTTGTGCATTGGAGTATATTTTCTGAAGTTACGCCACTGCTACAGAATGAACAAACTTTTCCTGTCGAATGCTAAACAACACCATGTACTATTCTCCAGATAATTATATTAAAGTTGAATTTGGTTAAACGGGGTGTTTGTTGCAACGCTGCAAAAAAATTCCAACTTTAAATCATCATAACTCGATTTTTTAAATAGATCAGCCGGTACTTAAATTTTTACATAGTTGAATAAGAGCTTTTTGCGCTCTATAAATTTTATTAACCAATCTGGTTTAAATCCTATGGTTTTCGAGAAAATTAGATTCTAAGAAAAAATTGTTAATTTCTAGAAATCGCTCAGATGTCATGAAGCAATGACATGTTTTTTGTAGGAGCATATGTGATTGGGCCATATTTTTTTGATGGCAGAGTAAAAGGGATACGTATTTAGATTTTTTAAGAAATAATCAGGCAGATTTGTTGGACAATATAACTTTAGCAATCACGGAGGGCACTGGTCCGTCTACAAATACATCCTCCCCCCCCCCGAATTAAAATATACTTAGCCGTAGATTCGTAAATGTCTTAGACTATAAGAACAAAATATACCTAAATTTGTTATCTATTTTTTTAATTTGATGATACAAATCCGCTCACACAATGCTCTAGTTATTGTTTAGCGAGTACTCGACAGAATGCACAATTAATGTTCTGGAAACCAGTAGTGGTCGAAACGATATTTTTTTTAAAGTATCGCGATATCGATACTTGATATTTTATTTAAAAAAAAAAAGGTATTGCGACATCGATACTAGATAGTTTTTTCAGAAACGTATCGTGATACTAATAGTCAACATTTAAAAAAATATCGCCATACTTTTTTTTAAAGCGGAGGCAGGGTAAACAAAGTATAATTTCAGACGAGTCGGTTAAATTAGTACTTACTTAAATTCTAAGAATAATTCTTACAATAACAAGTGGAACTATACTAATGTAGTTTTTTTTTAACTTTTAATGGTAATTGCATTTTGGCTAACTAAAAAGCGAACCTTATGGTAGATGAAACATGGAATGACATATTTTAATTTTGGAATAAATAAGTAACGATGTAGCCCTCTAGCTTTTCTTCTTTTTACTTTCACCTTGGGTGGGGCCTAATGGAACTTTTCATAATAACAGCATTAGTGTAGTGTAGGTTATGTTATTGTACTATAGGATTAGGGTTTCCGCTTATTTACTTTTTACAATAATATTATAGTCAATACAACATATTTATTTGTTTTAGAAACTTTAATGCAGCAAAGTTCTTTTGTTAATTCTCGTCAGATAGAAAGGATAAAGTAAAGATTCAAAAGACGCTCATTAGGGATTTTTTCCAATTATCTACATTCCTACATATCTAACTGTTTCTAAGAACTATAAATACTTATTTAGTTTGCTTTTCTAGAATTTTAATGTTTAAGTAAAAAAGTATCGCGGATTTTGTTATAGTCGATAATAAAAAAAGTACCGCGATAACGATACTCGATGCTTTTTTAGACATGTATCGCGATTTTAATACTAGATAGGTACTCCAAAAGTATCGCAATACTTCTGATCACTGAATTTAACAATGATAAAATATACCTGGTGTCTGAAAAAACATTCCTGGAAAAAACAGCTCCGCAAAAAAAACCGAAGAAAATCCTCGGATAAAAAAAAACGACAAAAGAAGCCTTAGAAAAAACATTTCCTGGTAAAAACATCTCCTGGAGGAAACATCTCCGGTAATAATAACCCCGGTAATAACATCCTCGGAAAAAACAATCCTTAGTAAAAAATACCCGGAAAAACAGCCTGGATTGAAAATATCTTTGAAAACAGGTAATAAGCATCCCACGAAAAAAACTGTGGTTTTTGCCGTGTTTTATTTTACTCTACACCGCACCTATATAAAAATTATATCTTTTTGCTCAATTGAAGCAGAGTACTTGCAGGTTGACACGTTATCTCTAAGAAGAATACTAAATATTATAAAATGCAAAACGGCAGTCTAGGGTGCTCTTCCAGTAAAAACAAAAATTGGGTACATACCTGTTAGCAACTATATGCGGATTATGGCTGCAACACAATGGGACACAAATCCACTAGACTGTTCGCTGCTATTTAAATAATGAATGTAAAATAAGCGATGTGGTAGAGGTGGACCTATTCGTTGGCCACCTGGGTTTTCAGACCTAACACACTTAGAATTCTTTATGTTGGATTATGCAAACGAAAGAGTTTATCAAATTCCGCCAACTGCATCTAAAGATATAAAGAGAATTAGAACTGCCTCTCAAGAAACGTTAGTCAATCTTTTTTGAGGGCGCAGGAAAGGTCAATTTTCACCACTAATTTTAAAAACTGAATTCTTACAATGCATATACTACTAAATTTGAATTAATAACTGACCACTGTGATTAATTCTCGTAGGATTATTTGTAAAAGCACTACAGCTTTTTCAGGACTGGGAAATTATATTACTACAAGGTGTGACTTTTGCCCTGAAACGCTTCGGCCTCCTTGAATTATTTTTTAGGTTTGCATTGTGGTAGCTAACACGTTAAAAGAAAAGGGGTTAATTTATCTGTTGTCAAACTTTTGTAGGCGGTACCAGATATTTTACTTCTTTAAAAAAAACGATTAAATATCAAAAGCTACCGACCGTGATCCATGCGTAACTGTATTTTCACAAGCATTTAATGTTTTTAAATTTGTTTCAATTTTAAAACCGCATGAGATATTGTCCACTTGTATGACTTTTTTGTAGATTTCACAGTCTAGAGTAAATTAAGTGTTACATATTGTACTTTTGCAATTTAGGAAGTTGTTACAATTTTTACCCCACCTGAATAAAAGGTGAAATAACACCCCTGTCTTTTTTGAGCCATCTAAGATTGTGTGTGCAAGAAAATGGTAAAAAGTAAAATAATACAAAAAAAACAATTCACGGAAAAATATCCAAGGAAAAAAAGCCAGAGAAAAAATAATCCACGGAAATAAAAATTCAAAATATTAAACGTAGTTGTTTTTTTATTATTATTACTAGAAATGGGCAAATATGCTGTAAAGAGAGACTGTAATTTGTTATTTTAAATAATTTTTGACTTAATTGTAGTGATATTTAAAATAAAGAATTTCTTTAGAAAAAGCAACTAGGTACTGACTTTCAATACCTACTTTAAGTACAAATATATAAAATAAAATAAATAGACAAAAGCTTACATTGTATACGGTGTAAAAAATGTTATTACAAACCAAACAAAATGTAGACAGAAACAGAGTACGAAAAAAATCGAACTAATTTAAAACAATCTTTTTTTTAAATTTAAATCGCTTTTTTTTATTTGATTTGGTTTTGTAATTTAAATGTATTTTCATAATTTTTCTAATTAAATACTGGTGCCAATGCACATATGATAAGTATCTGGATTTCTAGAAATTACCTGATTTTTTTCTAAGAATCTAATTTTCTCGAAAACCGTTGGTTTTAGATATACCTAATTATTAGCCAATAAGATATACAGACGCAAAAAGCTGTATTTAAATAATTATATAAAAATATGCAGGGTGTTCTGTTTAACACGAGTTATGACCAATACAGCAAATACAGTTGTTGTTAGTGCAAATTAACTAAAATACAAAAAAATTCTCAAAGACAATTAAAATCCGAATGAAACGAGCATATTCAGGGTGTTCTAAGAAAAAAAAACAAGTTTGGTATTGCACTCTTAAATGAAACGCCCTGTATAGTCGATTAATAATTTTTCATTGTTTTTTATTTTTCTATATTTTAAATTTCGTTTATACAACCAATCAGAACGCAAGATACATTGTATTCAATCGATCATTTTCACCTCGAGAAGGCGTTAAATCGGCAATTTTTTGGCAGTTTTTTATGTAGCTTTCTTAATAACCGATTAATAAACGTTTAGGAATGTCTCGGCAACTTCTTAAGTTACGTAAATAAACAAACCTATTGTTGTAAATATTTTACATCACCTGCGTTGATTTGTGAAAACTGACAGCATTTATTACAAATCAACGCAGGCGACGGTATTTTATATTCATGGAATAATATTGTCAAATACCATTAAAGCATTGGAATTTTGTGGTTATATATACCTCAAACTTCCTGCACAGTAACATATTGTATCAGATTGACAGAAAAACCTTCGCGCTTCTCGCTCGAGTTTCTTTAGCTGTCCAACTGACACTATTTGTTACTATGCAACAAGTATTCATAACGTAATCGGCAAATCAAAGGATCTTATGGTATTACTGTAGAATATTCCTTTTACATTGTAACAGCCAATTGCAGCCGTTTGTTTTCAAGTTCTTGACCAATCAGGGTCTAGACTGGCCGTGATAAGGCTTTTTATGAAGCTCCGGTGTTATCGGTGGTGTATAACGCCATAGGCAACATGTTTGTTCGTGGATATTCTAAAAAATACCACTCTAGAATAAAAAATTATCTATAATTCTGTCTTTCATTGACGAACTCAATTGTGTTGATGCACGGTAATATCACTCGTACTTTGGACTCGTGATATTGCCTAGCAACAACACAGTTTTTTTGTCAATGAAGCTACAGAATTATTGATCATTTTTAATTCACATTTGGTGTTGCTGTTGATAGTACCAAGAGGAGTGTGAACTAACGTTATTATTTAATACATATCTGTTTGTCTCTATATCACATCATGAGATTTTTCTAATAGTTTTTGGTTAGTAAAAAATAAGAAATTGTATAGTTAATATTCTTTGTAATCATAGTATCTCAGAAACGATTTGCGAGATTTTAACCTTTTATTTAGATACGTCTCCTCCCCCTTTTTCTGCAATTTTTAAGTTAATAAAATTAGTCCTGTGAATGTTTAATTATTTATAAAATTGTCTTATGCGATGTATTAGGTCATTAATCTAGCACTTCCGGTTTAACCACAAATGATACCAATTTTATATTTTTCATAACACCCTATACGTTTTCAAAAGATTTTTGTAGAACTTACAATTCGTTTTTCAAGTATTTTTTTCAAATTTGTAATTGGTTAATAATTGAAGGAGCATAACGTAATCGTTTCGCTGCAGGAATATGGCCGCATGAAATCAATGTTTAAAAATATACAGATTTCTAATAGATGTTTCCGGTATTTTTTCACATTTGACAAAAAAAATATAGGTATTCAAGTATTAATGACAAATTTTTAGTGCTAACAAACAGAAAGCAAAAAATATAACCGCAATCAAGAAAACTTCGTACGATTTTAATTAGAGATTCTAAATTACATTTTCTAGTAATTTAATCATAAAATTGATTACAACTTTATCAATTATTTTCAGCTTGGGATATCTTATTAAAATTTATTTACGCTATAGACTAATAAAATCTTTGCCATGATGCATAATATCATAAAATATTTTGATCATTACATATTCTTTTGTTGTGTCGCAATAAATAATGTAAATGTATATGATTTTTGCTTTCTCTCAATTCGGTGCAGAAAAAGCATTGTGTTTATAAAAACCACGTCTTTTCACTTTTTAATGAAATAATAGATTTTAAGAATCTGTTTTGCAAGCGCGTGGCTGGATTTGATTGTCCCTATTCATCTCCAGATTTGTTAGATACACGATCTCAATAAAATTTGAAATGTGGAAGTAGTACCTACCCAGGGAATAAATGTCCAAAATTGGTACTAAACCCCGATTTCTCTAAGTTATCAACAAAAGACCAAAAATTACCCGAATAAGAATTTCTACAATTACATCTGAAAATATCAATATTTACTTCACCAAAAGTTTATTGATGCACTTATGCACTTGTATTTTGTTGTAAAATGTTGCTTGAAATACTACGATTTTTTCGCTGTTGTATTTCTTTGGAAATTTCGTTCATTTAATAGTACAGGAAGGAAGAAGAAAATTTTTCGTAAAATACATTATTTACCTCCGTTATCTTGATAGGCCATAGGTTCCCTTTACCTGCGACACATAAGTACGGCTATAAGCACAGCCTATTTAGTGTAGGCTGTGCTATAAGGCAACTTTTTGATCTCTGGAATGTTGGCGTAAACTTGATCAGAGGCGTTATTTAGAAGCTGGGAAGAGCAGTTGCCCCTGATTGGCGAAAGATCTCTGCTCCACCATGGAACGTTCCTGCTGGTAGTTTAACTGTCGTAATACAGTTAGACTCGTAGGCGGTGCATATACTTGATTTGATAGTATCGTCCATAATTTCTAGCTCGTCGGAATTTTCCGCTCTTAAAGGGCATTCCTCCAGGCCCTGCTATAGGTTTTTTCGATATAAGTTCCAGTCGCAGTTTCTTGGATTTCTGTACTGTAGGGTAGTTACCGCCTGAGCTCAAATGTAATTTTTTCTATAATATATTCCTATGATCTGAGAGGGTTGGCTCTTCAGATCCATGCAGTTTAGTAACATGGACGCAAAAAAAAGGTGTCGCCACGGCTATATCAATCTCCCTGCACTCAGTAGTGACGAAGGTAGGTTCATTATACCCCGATTCGGAGTCACTAACTTATATTCTAAAAAAAAGTGTAAAAATAACCCACCTCTTTGGTTGTTGTCGCTGCTGCGCCAAGCATTTCCATCGCATCCTAGCAATACCTGTAGATGCTTCTTTCTCTCCGTGAATGGCTGAATTCCGATTTTTTTTTAATCTCAGAAGTAGGCATACCTCTCGTATGGCCACCGGGAGGGTTATACGGGAGGTATGAGGATCCGACCATAAAATTTCTCGCTTCCTTCCTTTCCTTGTTACTTTGGCTGCTACATGGTTCCTGTAAGAAAATTTTCTTAGTAACATTAGATTTAAACTGAACTTTGCTATTAACCAAGTTCTAGGATCGCCAACAAAGGTTCTTCTCATCCTCTTCTTCCTTCTTTTTGCCCAGGATCTTAAAGGTGGCCTTGGTAAAGTTGAGGTAGGGTTTGCTCTGTATTTTATAGATGTTATTTCAAGACATCTCACCTATGGTGATGATTACTTGTTTTCCCTTAGGAGCCAACT
The DNA here is from genome assembly GCA_958336395.1 of Ctenicera cuprea. Classification (NCBI taxonomy): domain Eukaryota; kingdom Metazoa; phylum Arthropoda; class Insecta; order Coleoptera; family Elateridae; genus Ctenicera; species Ctenicera cuprea. Next base: position 25,959,323 of record OY284493.1, read on the forward strand.
TAACATCCACCAGCTTTCAGGTCTTTGTGGAAGAACACTTTGTGTTTTGTACACTCTTGTACACTTTTGTACACTTAATCTCTGTAGTACAGTTGTCGGTTCCGAAGATGGTCTCTAGATCCAGGCCATGGTACGATGTAGTTTAGGTTTATACTTGGCCCCCTCCGTTTCATAGGTGGTCCCAGGATGCAAGTCATGGTGTCTACAGGTTTAGCCTCTCTGAGGGTAAGTTTTATTCTTTCCCAAAGTGCATAGACTGCGATGACTGTTTCTATCTTTTGGTTTCTGCATCGATACACGTGATGTACAGCACCCTCTCTCCTCTGCGTTTTGCTTTAACGAATTTCGGCCGAGGTGCTATCCCCTGTTCCACGATCGTTTCGACTGTATTTAGTAAGTTGGTCTTGATGATCCCTGCCTGCTCCTCTGCTATGCTGTTCTTCGGATACCTTGCGGTCGCAATGACCGTCCTGGCTCTGGTAAATATCTCTTTTGTATGTGGCAGCAAATTCGGCTCTCTTGCTTTTTTAGCGTTTGTTTGGGGGTACTTCAACCACAGCGGTTCCGTGATACTTCTCTCGGAAGCTGCCCTCGACCACGGCCAGGTACCCGAGGTGCCGATGTCTTGGTTTTAGTGACGGTGTTGGTTTGGGTTACCTCAGCTCTCGCCATTTCGGCTTTCTGGCCTTTCAGCTTTCTCTTTACTGCGCCAGACAGCCGGTTTTTCTCGTCTTGATATATTTTCTCGAATCCTCCAGGCTGCCTCTCTGGTTGTCCTACAAGGTGGTTTGATTTATTGTCGTTTTACTGTAGTTTTATTATCGGCCCCACGAGTAAGAAAGAAGTAGTTATAGTCGCCATCCGCTGAGCTCTGCACGCATAGAAAGCATTGATGCAATAAGGTGCGCCTTGCTCCCGGAGGTTAGTCCCTAGTTTCCGGGTCCTCTCTTCTCCCATTCGTCTAGCCTGTCAGCGGACACCATCCTTTAGAATTGTAAAGGTTTTTACAATGGGTTTACAATTTTTTCAACCGCGCAGGCCGGGTGAATAAGCCAAGAGCCCGTGCCCCCTGTTTACACTATCCCTGGCTTCCGAGTTTCCACATCTTACCAGTGGGTCGCTGCAGTCAGCCGGTTTACGGTTTGGACCTTCGTGTATGTTTTGTGGTTTGAACCGTGAGCTAGTTTTGTTGCAGAGGACAACAGTTGCCTTAATATAGTTCATACTTGCTATATCTCACAAGTACAGGGAACCTAGCTATCAAAATAGAGTTCGTCGCAGGGTAAACGAAGTAAGCTGTATTTTGCGCAAAGTGAGTTTTTTTCTTCCGCCACTAATAAATGAACAAACTTTTACAAGAAAATAGAGCAGTGAAAGAATCGCAAAACTGAACGCTACAAATTACAACAAAATACAAGTCCTAGGCACATTAATAAACTTTATAATAGTTTGACATTTTGAGATACCGGGAAAATGTTAGAATGTAATTTCCGGCCAGTTGTCAATCTGTAAAAACTTTTTTTGGAAAAATGCGTTCATTACCAGTTTTGAGCATTTGTCTCTTGACTGCAGCGCTTTAGGTACTGATGTTGAAAAAGCGCAAAGTACACTATCTTGCCTATGAGGTCTACTTGTAGGATGGTGCCATAGGGGCAATAGCCTCTCTGAGAATTTATAAGTAATCCCCCGTCACCCAGAATTTAAGAGATTAATAAAGCTTAAACCTCCCTATGATCGTAACTATTATACTTATAAAGGATACAGCATTAACATTATATTATTATTATTACTATTATATTATAATTAACAAAATCAGTATTATTGTTATAAGTAATATTATTAAGTTCCTCCTCTCCCTCGTCAAAATTTGTACGAGGTGGGGTCATTTCTGTAACAAAAAACTGTATACTTTTGCGTTTCTTAACCTTACATGTTTTTTACCTGTCTGTAAGTACATTGCGCCATTGCGATGGTTTTTGGATTTTCGAAATTAATTTTATTTCATCGTATACTACCTGGGAAGGGCTCTCAAACAAGTTGTAGCTGATTCCGATCAGGCAACTACTTTTTGAGTAAATGGGCGTTAAAGTCGAGATTTTCAAAAAGCTATAGCAGCCGCCATTTTGAAGCTAGAGAGTACGGTAAAAAAGTTTTCGATTTGCCGTAAGTTCTTCTCCCAGATTCCGTGTTCAAATTTTCAAAATTTAGTTTTGGAAAAAAAACGCTACAAAGAAACATGTCTAACTTCCGTTTCCGGTTTAGGTTAAAATTTAGATTTCTAAAATTTTTATGAAATCAATACTTCCCTATACCTAAGGTATCGGAAAGTATAAAGTATTGTGAAAAATTAATAAAAGGTATCAAACGAAATCAATGCAAACTCCTGTGCTGTCAGCAGAAAACATTTTACAAATATGGATTCTACAGAAAACACTATTTGTGGTACTGAATACTCTATTCTGTAATAAATGGCACGGTTTAAAAAAATTCTATACATAGGAAATATTACGTTTGATAAGAAAGTCAAACGTAATGTTAAACAATATTTAATTTATATGCTATGTTACCTACTTTTATGAATTAAAAACAAACAGAAATATTATGTTTAATGTTTTGCTTTGTCCCAGGGGCGTTTTTACTATATTTTTGAAAATTACTGAAATCAGGTGTGATTCCCACAATATTTCCATGAACTAAACGTAATATTAAAGAATCGGAACGAGTAAGCAAAAAAAGATGTGAAAAAAAGAAAAACAATTTTTCTTCTATGGGTACAATTTACACATGTTTAACGTTGTGTGAAAATGGCAAAACTCAAATACTTGACAATAACATAATAAGTAAAATTTATGTTTAAAAAAATTATGGATAATGCAATTGCCAAAAGTTCAATACTTGGAACAAAATATGCAGCCAGTTTAGACAGTTTCCACTCAGTGATCTTAACTTGTAGCCCTTGACGGTAACAAACGCAGTCATAGCAACGAGTATGGCTTTATCGTAATTAAATCTAGTAGTGATGTTGTCACCTTTAAATTCACCTGATTGGTTGTTACCACAAAAATTGAGCACGCTGATTGGTTAAATAAAATGTTGTGTGATATAGTTTTAAATAAAAAGAAAAAGCATAACAAATTTGTAACAGTGTGAGTATAACATTGCTGTAAAGAACCTAATCTCTCTGCTTCGATCCGAGGAATATTTTGTTAAACTACGCTTGAAAATCGCATTTGAGGTTAGGAAAAATAAAAAGAAATGTAATAGATAAGCCCAAATGGATACGCAAAGTTTCGTTAATATTAATGCACTCTTCCACACTTCACAATATCCATAATTTTTATTTAATCTACCTTAGAAACTTTAATAGCTATTAAGACAACAAGTGTTTTTTAGACGGTTTAAAATTCGAGGTCGGTTTTTAAATCTGAGCGACCGTAGGGAGCGAGGATTAAATAGACCGAGATTTTTAAACTATAAAACACGTGTTGTCTTCAAGATTTTATCTAACACTAATAGAATAAATATAAATGAGCAACTGTGAGAAAATTCAAATAAAGAAAATTCAAAACCCTTTAGTTCTCACAAGAACTTTTGTACTCTAAATGTACATTTCGACTGCTAAGCAGTCATCATCAGTAGAAAAAACACAAAAAGGAGAACTACAGCGAAAACTGAAATCACAGTTACGGTGCAGAAACGTCCCTTGTGCTTGGCAAGTCAGAACTCACGCATTGTCGACGCGTGCGTCCGTTTTTATGGTTTCGTGGATCCTCGGTTCTATTTGCCGTGCGTGTGTTGAACTTAAGTAATGATGAATTTGGAATTACGCCGGAATCTTGATTTAAAACGTTGTCTTTGAATTTGTAAATAAATCTACTTACCCATGCATCGAGTTCTCTGCTGTTTTTTACGGATTTTAAGAGTTTTAAATCCGATATTAAAATAGGATGTTCAGAATCTAAAATATGTGCTGCTACACAAGATTTTTCGGGTCTGTTAAAACGAAAGTGCGATAGGTGTTCTTTAAAACGTGTGCCTAATTTCCTTTTGGTTTGTCCAATATAATGCATGGGACAAGTAGAACAGTTTATTTGATAAATTCCTGACTGGTCTTCTGTCGACAAAGGGTCCTTGGTGTTACCTAGTAGATTTTTGAGACTATTTTTCGTTGAAACGATGGGCCGAAAACCTGCATTTTCAAAAATGCTAGTAATTTTATTAGATGTAGGTGGGAAGTATTTTAAAGGGGTCCAATGTTTTTGAGAATATGATCTGTCTTTTGTGTGTGTAGTTTTAAGAGAAAATTGTTTCTTGGCATTAGCTTGACTGCTTAGCAGTCGAAATGTACATTTAGAGTACAAAAGTTCTTGTGAGAACTAAAGGGTTTTGAATTTTCTTTGTCACTAATAGAATATCATAATTAGTCTTTTAGTTTTAGTCATTTTCAACTCAATTTTGTTTGAGTTATTAGATAGGTCTGTCTATGGAATGTTATGTGTGCTATGGTAACGAGTCAACAAAGTATTGTTATTTCGTTAAAGCGTATTTTAAATAGCTATAAAATACGTTACCATTGACGACGTATTTTATAAGGAACGATGTATTTTATAGTTAACTTAACAAACGAATTCAAATGCACCATAGAAACAGTATAAGGTGTTAGTGTTAGATAATAGTATATTAAAACACAAGTTGCATAAGGCATTGTTTTGACGTACGAGTCCAAGATTGAAAAACGAGGGAGCGTAGCGACCGAGTTTTTTCAATGGATGAGTGCGTCAAAACGCCTTATGAAACGAGTTTTTTATACTATTTTTTCTATTGAGGAGAATTAATGAAAAAACGTTATAAAAAATTGCTGCGATCAAATTTGGTAAATTTAGTATATATGTATGTTGGCAGCAAGTTTCAAATTGCTGCCATCAAATTTGGTAAATTTAGTATGTATATGTTGGCATACATACTAAATTTACCAAATTTGATCATGAATACCAATCTTTGTTGGTGAAATTTTACTAAAAACAATGCTTTAAAAGACTCTCTTAAAACACTGTTTTTTAGCTAAAACGGTGCTTTAAGAATAACCTTAAAAAACCGAAATAGAAAAAATATATTATAATATAGGGTTAAAAACAATGCTACAAGTCAAACTTATAAAACACGCCTGAGATCTGAAAATACTTCGTTGAGGAGCTACAGCAAATACACAAAAACTGCCCTTTTTAAAAGTTGATTAAATTAAAGGTGTTTAAGATAACTTTTAAATGTTATGAAAAATTGATTTGCCATGAAGGTCTGAGTGTTTCCTTAAGATTAATAGTTTTTAAAGCGAATTCTGCGGAGTCGTACTCGTCTTCACATACACGTCTTTGTTGCAAATTATACTACAACTAGGCTTATGAAGAACTCAGACTTTCATGGTAACTCGAAAACCATTAGATTTAGTGAGTTTCAGCCACAGCGCTCTTTTTGTGTATTTTTACAGAACAGAGATTTATAACACAAATATTCAAGAAGTATAAAGATTTATAGAATTTAGAAAAAAATATCATGTGTTTTTGTCACATGAAACATTTATGGTATAATTAATCGAATACATAATAAGTAGAAACACCACTGTTAATGAGTAGTAGTCACCTATAAACGCTTACTTAAAACAAAGTCTATGTTTCAAATCGTCGAAAGCTATGTAAAAATAAAAAATAAACACATATTTAATGATTATCTGTATATAAAATACTTAATTACTTCAACAATATTTATTTATTTTAACCTTATGCGTATTTCGGCATGTTTACATGCCATTGTCAGAGATTACATTAAAAAGTAAACAGGTAGTGTTGTTATAGCAATAGACCTTGGTGACTTGATCTCGGAATCGTATACAGATGACTTGCTTTCTCATTCCAAAATGTTCAATAGAGGAGAAGTTAAGAGATCAATTTGCTCATTCATTGACGGTGCAGTTTTTAACTGTTTGTGAATTTTAAAAGTTCTAGTATATCTAATTTACGTTTATCATCACAAAAGTGTAAACATTTTATGGTGTTATTACATGTCATTGAATGATTGTGTTATAGTAAGTGTTTAGCGTAATTGGATTTATGTGGGTGTTTGTATTTGTAACAACGTACGTGTTCTTTATACTTAATATCAGCCTGATTTTAGCAAATTGCCTGTTTTTGATTTTGCATTAAATAAAGTGTTTAATATGTTTCTAGTTGTTTTAAACCTTACTTTATATTTATCCGTTTTGTTTATAATTTTACCAATTTTTTTTGATTTGTCAAAATATGTGATCGGGGCATATTTAATTGTATCGAATGAAGTTAGGGTATTCGAATAAATTTTTTGAATGGCTAATTTATAATCTTTTTCCCTAATTAATGTATCAATAAGTTTAGTATTATAACCATTACTATAGACACCACACAGTCCGTTAGCATGGCAATCAGATTGTTGAAAAAAATTAAAATCCAGTATTTTACTAAATTTGATCAATTTGTGTACTGTACTTTATTAAAAAAAGATGCATAAAACGCCTACGATTAAAATTTATAAAAATTCCACACGAAAGACATTAGTCTAGCCGTTCTAAAATCCGCCATTGACCAAGATAATTATATTAAATTATTAACTCAATGTGAGACCATTGTTCATCCCGTAGTTAATAAATCGTTCCAGTGATCCACTCGACCATGAAGCCATCCAACAATAAAGAAAATAATATTTACGTAACGGTGCTTCTGATTAGAGTTCGTCAGAGTTATTTTGAATAACCGACTACTGTTTTCTATACTTTCTTTTATAACTGTTCCAATGATTTTATGGAGCACTGTCTATCAGTTTATAAAGGTATCGTAATTGAGAACAGGCCTATTGGTGTTTAATTTAAAAATAAGAACTTTTACTGCTACCTATGGTCGTCGAAATTTGTTCAGTATCGCGATTGCAAGCTTTCTAATATACATCAAACAATATTAAAGCTTACCGTTACCGGCATATTTTACAAAAAACTCAAAATCGCTGAAGCATATTTGTTAATTTTTTTATACTCTTCAATTGCAAAAAAATCACTCGAAATCTTTCGATTTTTGGCTGCTGAAACGAAACGCTTGCTTTCTACTTATTTGTTATTAAAAACAGCAATTTGTCGGAATATACATTTTACAATTTATTCGGTGAAATTTTATGGAGTAGTCATAGAAATACCTAAATTGTAATTACAAACTTTTTCTTCAAAAGTTAATTATTCTTCGGCTTACGAAATAACCAAAATCTCATTTGCATTAAAGCATAGCCGGAGGGATTATGATGATAACTTAAAATTGACAATTCTTTTCATTTATGTATTGCTATTTCGTTTATAACGCGCTTTTATACCCTTTTTCAAATAAAGATTATAGTGGATTAAAATGAAATAAAGGGGGTGCATACAAATTAGGAGTACATATTGAATACTTGAACGAAAAGTACAATCCAATAACTGCGTCCATCTCACTTAAATGCATAATCAAGAATATCTTGCTGTCCTGTTTTCAGAAACTTTAATAAGATGAATCATTGGTTCTTATTGAATCCAGCGACATACTGTTCACAACATATTGGGAATTAAACTCCCTTTGTCACCGAAGTGCCAAACCAATTCGCTTTGCAATAACGAGAAAGTGATCGGTACCTATTTTTGTTTTTGATTTATAATACAGATTTGTCATATTTAGGACATTCTGCTATTTAAAAGTAGTTTTAAAAATATTTTTTGTGACGTGTGTAAGGTTTTTATAATTGTAAATTTAATGCATTTGTAACCATTTCTTATTCATTCGTTATAAATAAGTAGGAAGTACCATTTCATTGTTATTGTCGTAAGTACTTCTGAATTCGTAAATTGCAAGTTAGTGAATTTTTTACGCAAAACTAGCGTTACCATCAGCCAAACGAAATTTTACGTAATTTGTGAGAGTTTTCACACACATGCGGTTGTTACCTCTGCAGTAGTTCAGGTAAACATTTCTAGCAAAATTTGAGCGTTTTGCAAAAAAAGTTTAAAGAAGAAAGCATTACGGCTAAAAACAATGCTGTGGTAATTTTGCTGGCGGTGTCTACGCTACTTAAATGGAAATAAAGAAACTATAATAGAACTGTAAAAGTTTAGAAATCTAAAAGAATTGCAGTTTATTTAGCGACAGTTAAGATGAGTTGAAGAAAACCAGTGCCGGTCCTACAGTTTGCAGAGCCAGGTATAAATTTTCTGTGCGCGGTCGATGATCCAGACAAAACAAAATAGAATATTAAAAATGAAGACTTTGTTTTATAAGTAAATAAAATTTAAAAAATCTTATATTACTATATTATAATAATAGTATATTATATACCAAGGGACTGAAGTGGTGTATTTTTTGCACTTGAAATCAAAATAGTCGAATCCCGGAAGTGCAAAAACAATTATAAAACTTAAAACTAGACAATCAAACACAATCATTTAATAACATCTAATAACACTAAAAATGTTTGCACATTTGTGATGATAAACGTAAATTAGACACACCAGAAGCTTTTGAAATTCACAAACATTTAAAAAATGCACGTTAATGAATGAGCAAATTGATCTCCTAAATTCTCCTCTATTGGATATTTGGAATAAGAAATCATGTCATCTGCAGATGATTACCGAGATCAATTCAGCAAGTTCTATTGCTATAACAACACTAACTGTTTACTTTCTATAACCTTTGACAATGGCATGTAAACATGCCGAAATACGTATAAGGTTAAAATAAATAAATATTGTTGAAGTGATTAAGTATTTTATATACCTATAATCAATATATAAACTAATATTAATTATATTGAATAATAAGATCATACGCAAACATTTTTCGAAAAAGTCTTGGGACTTGTACGTATAATCATCAACGACCTAGCTAGTACGGCGGGCTGTCGCTAGATGTAGATAATGCAGCGCCTTTAACCTTACATTACATTAGAACTTTCTCTGTAACAGTACCTAGTGCCTACCTGCAATTACGTATTTGCAATTTAAATAATAACGGTTACATCCAGTGGCGTAACTAGAATTTGTGGTAGGAAACTTATAAAAAAAGAAATTATGTAGAAGTTTGGCCCCCCAAAACGTACTAGAATGCTCGGGCCTTCTCGCGATTGCGGGCCTCGCGGGCTTATGTTTACGCCACTGGTTGCATCTACACAATTATGAATTATAGCTTTGATTTAAGACTTTTCCGAGCTCTAAAGAGCTATTGATTGGGCTAGTGGCCAGAATTTAGTCAACAAAGCCCAAATGGTTGTTATCGTACAATAAACGATTTTAATGTTCAAAACGCTGGTTCTATAATTAAAAATAAACTTATAGCACTTACATAGTTTACAGTTTACTGCTCACCACATATAGAAGCACATCATCAACGAAATATTTATATGTTAATTCTAACTTTTTAACTAAAAAAAAACAGTAAGTTGCGAGCAGTTTTCGCATCTCACATTACCACCTTACCTTCCAACTAAGAGCGCGAGTGAATACACAGCTCAACTGTTCTACGCGTGATGCCTAATGATAATTAATTATAAATAGTGGCATATCTGCAAGCATGGTGTAATAAAGAAAGTAAATTAAAATAACAGCTAATATAAACATTTATGCATCATACTACAAATATTTAAAGAAGAATATGATCAGAGTAATTATTGTTAAGTATTTTTTTTAAATTAATTTTTGCGATCCAACTCTCGCACCCGCCTAAAACCGGGTCCGAAGGAAGCAAACAGAATGTAAAATAGAACAGATAAGGAAAATTGAATTTTTATGATTAAGATTGTATTTGTAGATGTGTAATATATCCGAAATTTAGACAGTTATAAAACTAACTAAAGTTTAAATACTTACCCATGCATTTAAATTTAATTTAAATTGACAAAAATAGTGATTTAAAATGCTAAAGACATAGGTACTATCCCTTTCCGCTTTTGTTGCGGAACGATTCTTTTTTAGTTATTATAGTGTCTGCTAATTTCTTCTTTTTTGTTCAAATCTCGTAATAATTTGATTTGTCTTCTGAAATGGTTTCAGCCCAACCTTCACCCAAGTGTGGTTATCTCCTCTACTTGTCACATTTTTTTAGGCATGATGACTATTGATCTATCTTTAGGTAGTAGGTTTGGAGGGTTTGTAGACAATCTAGTGTAATTAGTTTAGCTGACCTTTGGCAAATATCACTGTAGTTTATTGTCTTCAATATTATAATAGCTGTTGAGTTCAGATAGGTATATAACATCAAATATTTTATAAATATAGAAAAAATGGAATAGTTCGAACTTTAAAGTAAGTGAAAGAGAATGTAGGGAAAAATGCCAAAGAATACTATCCAGGGAAAACCTATCAAAAAAAATATTCAGAGAAAAACTATCCAGGGAAAAAACATCGAGGAAACAAAATCCATGCAACAAATATGAAATATTCCAAATCTTAAATCGAGTTTATCTAGTAAATGTTACTCCAACAAAAAAAATATACCCGGAAAATACATTGTTGATCATTAAACTACTTTGATATCAGATATGTAATGTATTAGTTTTTATGGTTTTTCGAGTTTCAAAATAATATAATATTTCTGGCGATTATAGTTTGTTAGTAGTAATCCCAGAAAAAGTAATTAGCCCAAGGCTCGAAAATTTCTCAATCCGGAACTGAATTTAGTACATATAGGCAGCTATAGTGATAACCCTAGTAACCCCAAAATGCCTAATGGTATTTCACCGAGCACCTAAATAAGACAAGTTTGATCCAGCAAATTTTTGCTTTCAATATAAAATTTTTTGACTGTAACTATTTCTGAACGGGTCACTCATTGTTGGGTAATTTGTGTAATAAAAAAATTTAAAAAAATCCTTCTTTAACAACTTTACCAAAAGTGGAACTAAACGTAATTAGGGGCCCGACTGTGGCGGCCGTCAATGCGCCCAACGTCTCTGTCTAGTCCGCGTTTGTTACAAAGTAAAAGAATAGTAAGATTGTCCCCATCCTAGACATGAGTATTGTAGCCTAGAGAGCCGAAACCACATTTATCACTAAGAATAATTTTCTTTGGCTACAAATATTTTTTTAAGCTTTTTGCTAGCTATCCGTACTCGCTAAAACTGAGCGTGTCCATGCGACATGATGGAAATTCGGTAATCCGGTCCTGGTTGAATTTTTTTCTACAGTGCCAATAGTAACTGCAACCGAACTAATAATGTGTTCGTTACACGTATTCTAAATATTTAACCTGCTGAATTGCAATTGCACGTCAGAAAACAAAGCAATTCTTTAAGAATTTTTATCTTGCATTTTAGTAGGTACTTCACATAGGAGCAACTTAGCGAGTTGCATAAATAATATGCAGTTGAGTCAGTGAGATAAACATTCCGATCTCAATTCTTGGGTGATGGGTCAGTCTTAGCTTAGTAGCAAATCAAAACCCCTAATGTGGCTGGGGAGGAGCCTCCTTACAGCTAGTGTTAATTAATGATACGATAATTAGATTATAGGGCTTTCAGACACCTTTCTTAAGTACACTTTAGAGTTTAAGAAAACAAAAATCATTAAAATTCGAGCAAGTTGTTGCTAAAACAACTTTTTGTTGTAATTTCTGGGGGATTTCATCTCAATTGATTTAGTGACATTGATGGAATTGGCAGCACTGTAGCTTAGAATGTGCAGAAGCCGCGTTCACGCAGCAATAGAATCTTTCGTTGTATCGAGAAGTATTTAAATCAGAAATGCTACGTTTCAAAAGATATATGAGTTTTGTAGTAAGCTATAAATTAAATGGACTGTAATAAAATATTTAAAAATGAGCTTGAGATAAGGAGTAAAACAGCATTTGAAAATAATTTGTTTGATCTGTGTAAACCACGCTTTGTACCTAAAGATTATTGTGGAGTTCAGCGCACCAAAGATGCTGTAGAATTCACACAGAATTCGTACTTCATGTGCGAACGTGTCGTTATCAGTAGGTGCGTTTATACCATACTGATTACGTGTTTATAAATAAAAACGGCGCTAAAACAGCCTAAAATATTTTTTAAATATTTAAATAAATCAAATAGCAACCCCAAAGTGAACTGAAGACAAATATTTACTGAAACTGGTTTAGTGCAGTGTATTTCCTATATTTTAAATTAGTTCGCCTTTTTTTTATAAATTTCGTATTTAGACGTGTGTTTTTTTCTCAAGCGATTGTAAAAGAAGTGTTTACATGATCTTAGTGAACTGGTTCTCCAGGATTTGTGGGTGTATTCAAAAAAATGTGACCAAATTCTTCAGTTACAGGTACAGTTCTTGCATTTTATGAATGAATTGTTATTGTTTTGTTATCATTAACAAATCGAAAGAACGGCTAGTGATCGTTATTCATATGTTAAGGGTGTATGTTCTATTTTAATAGTTTTGAAGGCATGTGGAAGTATTGTTGATTACATTTATACCTGTTCCATACAAAATGGCGGACTGTTATGTATGTTTTATACCTATATATAAAAAACTGAGGTGTGCAGTTGGATTCCAGAGCATTTTATGAACTTTCTACAGAATATGCCATAGTCTTAACAAAGAATGTAATTAAACTTGGACGTGTAGTAGTATTTCCTGTTGTAAATTGAGGTTCGATCTTGGTAAGGGTCGTTTTAGGGCGTTTTATCTCGAAATAAATATTAGGCTGTTTGATTGTTTGTTGTTTGCATGTGGTACGCTTTTAGAATAACTTTTTACGTTTACATTTAATGTTTAAGCAATACAATACTTAATAAGAAATTCGTTTTTTGACTGAAGTTATTTTATCTTAATAGATCATGATAAAACTTGTTTTTATAATAAATCTGATGCTGGGAACATACCTACCTACCGATTGTTAGTTGTAGATATGATTCAGAAATTAAAGCAATCAAAAACATTGCATTGTCGGAAAATAAGTGTTTGATAAACATACCATAGATAACCTACAGTAATACTAATATTTAACGCGTGCTGAAAAATAAACAGATAAGAACCCAGTTTTAGATCTAAATTATAATAGTTTAAAAATATTTTTAAGGAGTAGATTCGGACTTACAAATTCTGTATATTTGTTGCAAATATTTGTACTTTCTTCTACCTGTTTTTATTGTGTGTACCCATGTTCAAGTACTGTAAACATTTTAATCTCTTCCAGGGATTTGACGATGGAACGTTCTAAGGGGGCCTTAAGCAGGCAAAAATAAATTATTCACAACAAAAAAAGTAAATTGATAAAGATTTTTATAATGATTTAGTTAATATATAATTATCAGATGTTGGAAAAAGTAGGTAAATAATATACAGGGCGTGATAAATATTTCTTTAAAATATTATTTCAGGGTGGCCACTTTTCTGGAAAACAGGGAAAACCCGGCGGAAACGTCAGGGAATTTAAAATTTTTTTATTTTGGCCAGGGAAATCAGGGAATTGTACCAATTTCAACGTAAAGTCAGGGAATTTCACGAAATAGTCAGGGAAAATTCTGTAAAATGCAATTATTTTAATAGTTTTATTTTTGCCGGCAAAACGGAAATTTTGTTACCTAGGTATATGTTTATAAAATTTGTATTTATTTGATTTGGGTTTTCCTTAAAGTTTAGATGTTGTATTTTGTTATGCTTGTTGAAAAATTTCCATTTGCTGCAAAGTAATTTAAGTTTGCTGTGCTAATTTTTACAATTTAAAAAAAAAAACAATTGAAATTGGCTTTTGTACCATAAAAATTAGCCAGGGAAAACTGAAGTTTATCATTCAGGGAAAAGTCAGGGAATTTGAAAAGCAGTTTTAAGTGGCAACCCTGTATTTAATTATGAAGGTAATTCCTATTTTAGTATGTTAGTACCTAGCATACAATGATTGAAATGTTTCGGAGACAAAATAAACTAAAAATTATCTGCAATTTTGTGAAACAAAGTATCGAATTTGGTTGCAGAAATTGACGAATTTGCCAGTGTAAAACGTCATTTAAAATTTTAGGCATTTACAGTGTAAAATAAAATCATTTCTATTTAATTTTTGAATGTGATAATGACCTACACGGCCAAAAGTGTAAGGCGAGGGGTAAACCGCGACTGGAAGTAGGTGTACACGGTAGTGAGGAAGGAGTAGGAAGTACGGTGGAAGTATCTGGAAGTATGTGAAAGTCAAAAAAATAATCACAATTATTATTATAGCTTCGATCTTTCTGCTGCCTTGCAAAATTGGCTATTTATTTACTTCAAAACTGCTACTGTTCGATGCATTGCTAGTCCGAAATTTCAGTTTTTTTGCAGTTGGTAGAGTGGTGTTACCTTTACTCGAGGGGTGTCTCACTCGGTAAAATTGTGTACACCTATTGCCGTGATTGCCGACTTGATTGCCGTGTTTGCCGTGATTGCCGACTTGATTGCCGTGTTTTCCGTGATTGCCGACTTGATTGCCGTGTTTGCCGTGATTGCCGACTTGATTGCCGTGATTTCCGAGTTGTTGCCCACTAATTGCCTTGTTTGCGGACGTTATTGTCGGTTATTACTGCGATTTTCGATGTATTTCAATGATTATTCTGATTCTGTACAGCCTTCATTAGCTGACACTTTTAGTGTTATTATATTATTCCTATTTTAAACTTTGCCTCTTTCATCAAAAACAAGAAGGTAATTTCGTTTTCGATTATAATATTTTGGTGTTCAACTTGAAATCTTGTATATTTCTTGCACGATTATTCAAAAGCAAAATATCTAATCTATACAAATTGTCACATTATTTAACAGCCCCTTTTAAGTATAATAGAGTGATGCAAAAATATTTTTGGAAATATAAAAATTGTAAATATACTCAAATTTTGGACATATTCAAAACATTATTCATCAAAAACGGCCCACACCATTTTTTTTTAACTTTCTTAGTCGATAGCGGTTTCAATGAACTACAAATTCGTTTTTTACTAATCTCCCAAATTTTATTCCAATTCATGCCCGGAAATTAAACCTGTTTTTTTGGTATTGATTTTTTATGAACACTGTTTTGAAATTTTGAATACGTAGCGTTGTGGTGCATCTAAAGATAAATCAAATGTTTTTTCCTAATGCTGTATCTTTAAAATGAAGCCCGTTACGAATTTTTGAAGATTTTAACTTTAATGCCCGATTACTCAAAAACAAAATATCCAGTCAATACAAATTATCCTATTATATGAGAGCCCTTGATAGGGATAAAATAGTGATGCGAAAATATTTGAGAAAATATGAAAATTGTGAATATACTAGGTAGGTTCAAAGTTTTGGACATTTTCAAAAAACATGTTCTCAAAAACTGACCACAACATTTTTTTAACCTATTGAGCCGATAGAGCTTGCAATGAACTGCAAAATTTGTTTTTTACTAATTTTCCAAATTTCATTCTGACGCCCTCTAGGAATTTTTAAAAATTTTTAAATGGATTAATTTTTTATTCCTAAACGCAAACGCCGATCGTTATAAACTTTTATCAGTTCGATAGACTATTTAAAGTACTTTATTAGGATCAGCGAGAATTTTCAATTACTTTGAAAATTAAGGAAAACAAAACGATACTTTTTAATATCAACAACATGCTTTCCGGCAGTTCCGTGATTTTAAAAATGCCTATCAATTACCTCTAATAAAAATAAATGTTTTTTATTGTTTGCAAATTTTTGACAACTGTATAAATAAAGCTGTTATAACTGTTTTCGTGGACGCTTTAAATATCTTAGCGTCTTTCACGTCGCGTCGTAGGAGCGCGCGCAGCCCGTAAGTAAGCAACGTCTTGAGTCTGCAGCGGGCTTGTACCGGCTAGATTAGATGTAAATTTCCATCAATGCTTAACGCGAGAATATTTAAAGTATGGGAAGGTACCAGCGACGTTTCGCCCATTTTTTCTGTACCTGAGCGGCAATAGTCTAATGTTTTGTCGAATATTTTTCTTTTTGCATCGCGGCATATATTTCGTAAAATTGTTTATTTTTTCTTCATCTAATATTAAATTTGGTAAGTATTCCTTTGCAAACTTTTTCATCTCAACATCTTTTTCTTGGAACTTACTTAGGGAATGTATGGTATCAAATCCGGTGTAGATTAGTAATTGTGTTAAATAGTTTGGTAATAAGATATTACATTCATTTGCACTTTTATCAAAAAAATCCATTTTATTCCTGAAAGGGAAGATCAAGAAATCTTTTTTTTTTTTTTAGAATCATGAAGCCGTGCGTGAGCACGACCCCATGATTCCCATCCCACCCCCTTACCCGGGCTCAGCACACTCAGTGCTATACACCGGTCTAACATGCACCCCACCCCTGAAGACCCAACATACACACCTACATACACCATCCATGGACCCGTCGGATTTAACTTGTTCAGAAAAATTACTGACGAGCAGTGGACTCGAACCAACTGCCATTGGGAGTCTAGTTTCAAAGTCTGGGACTTTAACCACTAGACCACCCGCCGGCCCTAAGAAATCTTACGATGGTTATATACTCCTCAAAGTAAAGCACACTCTCATAAGTACATTTAACTATCTAAATGAAATGAGGACTAATAGTCTTACATAAAGTTTACACACATTACGCATATCGAAAACCAAAAATAAATTTGTATTTATCTTTAATAGACTCTATTGCATGGTGGCATTTCTCATGCTTGTAGGGATTTTCACTTTAACTGCGTCACCGTCCACAAGTAAAGTTGATGCCGTCGGTAATATTCGAGTTGATAAGTTATTTTTTTTAATATGTTATTCATCTAATACTTGTTAGTAAATAAACAATAATTATGTAGTAAACACAAGCTAAATAAAAATTAGCTGGGAATTTCGTCCTAAACGGGAAAAAGCTTGGTTTTAACTAGTTCACATTATCTATGTACTGTAATAGTAATATAAAAATACAAAATTAAGACTGAGCTTTTGTTTAGCTTCGATTACACCCGCATATTTTCGTTAATTGTTGACTTATTTTCATTGATTTCCGTTGTATTGCCGTGATTTCCCTGTTTGCCGAGTTATTGCCGTGTTTGCCGATTGATTGCCGTGTTTGCCGAATGTTTGCCGTGATTTCCGTTATTGCCGAGTGATTGCCCAAGTACTGCCGAAAATTTGTACACCTATTGCCGCTAGTGAGACACCCCTCGCCTTTACTCATAAAATTTTAATAACCTGGTGCAGCGAAAATGTGTTTTTCCACTACTAGCATTAAACGATATCATTATTTACTTTGTTTTAGAGCCAAGAAGATGAATTTCTTTCCTAGTGGTTAATAATATTTCATTTTTAACTACTGGTTAATAATGAAAACAATTGCTACCAATCTTTAAATTCACCATAAACTTTCATGTAAAAATCTTTTGATTTTACTGGTAATAACTGTTCACCAACACATTCTGCACCTTCCCTAATTTCAGGAGGTGTTCAGTTTTCACTCAAATCATCAAAATTGGACATTTTATAACCACTATTGTAAAATATATATTGTACATAAATGTCAATTGAAATTAACTATTCTCTTGTTTTCAAGGAAGGCTACTTTATTTTTGTGCATATTTGCATTTGTAATTTTATTTTTTATTAATGTAAAATCAATTAATTATAAAAGGAATAAAGGTGCTAGTAGTGGAAATAATTCTGCTCGGCTGAGAAAAATGTCTTCTCTACCTTGGTCTATAATATACTATTTATTGTGGGTTTGAATTGTAAAATAATAAAGAGTTTCTTTATGAAGGTGTTATAAGACCTACTATACGTGATGTGACCATTTTTATTTACACAAAAGGGGAGATTTTCTACACTGCCCCCTCCTCCCAAAATAAATGGATATTTTATGCAACTCCAGTATTAAAAACTTGTGGCGTAACCGCCAGGAGACCTTCGCGCAATTCTATGCTTTCTTTTGTTTTGTCTGATTGAAACTTTTCCATTAATTACAATATTTTCAAAATTTTTGAAAAATTATTCAATCAGATAAATTTGGAAAATTTTGAAAATTATCAAAAATTTAGAATACTTGATAATGTTGAAGAATGTTAATATATTGAATTTTTTTAAAATTGAAAGAATTTTTTATATTTTTAAATTAAAAAAAAAATTTTAAACATTTTTTTAAAAATTTGAAAAATTAAAAAATCAGAAAGAAGCAAATTTTAAAAAATTTATATATCTTGAAAATGCAGAAAGTTTTCGAGATATTTAACTTGGAAAAGATTCAAAACTTAAGTTTTTTTAGATTTAAAAATTTAAAAAGATCATTAGGATATTGAAAAAATTATGAAAATTTTTGAAATTTAAATTTTTTAATAGTATTTTCTAACTGCAAACAATATTTATTCGTTGAAATCTCAAAATCTATTTTGCAATTTGGTATTTTTGGGGATTAATCATTAAACTGTACCGCTAAGCGATCAAAAAGAAATCGACCACTGATGTTTTGTTAATGGGAAGTTGTTCCTCTTGCCATGTAACATGTTCATACCGATTTTGAATCCAAAATTTGTAAATTTTTAAATGCCGAAAAATCGTTGATGGGCGTGGTAGGAAGAGACCTCGGGGATTTTACCGAGCGCGTCTATATTGAGTAGAGTACTCCTCCCCTAATCCATGCTCTTAAACTTAACTTTACTTTTTGTAAAATCATTTTTTGCATTTGTAAACTAGAAGGCAATACAATTTGCTTACATAATATGTAACTGATTTTGATTTTTTTACGTTCTATAACGTTCAAATGAATATTAGGATGTGTGTGGAAGTATGTGCAGATACGTGAAAGTATATAAAAGTACGGTGGAAGTATGTGGAAGTATCTGTGTTAATGAAAGTGGTAATTATTAAGCGCGGTTTACCCCTCGGTACAAGTACACTATAAAGCCTTGAATGTACCAAAGCAACATTTGTCGTCGACTTTTGTTGATGTCTCTGTAAACATTTGCCGACTAAGTCGAGAAACATCCGATTGTATCCACCACAGCAACAATGTTGTTCGCTACATATTTGTGATAAATGTAGCGAAGCCTAATTTAATCGACATCAACATAATAAATACTATATAATTCTATAAAAACGCGTGTTTATGGTGGAGGCGCTGACGAAGCAAAATTGAATCAATTGTCGCTGACATGATTTCTCTTTGATGTACCTTCTCCCGAGCGAAAACATAAACATTTCGGTGACCGCAGTTTTCGACGCGAAATGTCAGCGACTTTAATTTTTTTCAGCAACTTTTTCACAAACATTTGTTGCTTTGTTGGATAAACGAGTTTATGTACACATTTTACAACCTAAGAATCCCTGTCTACTAAATTCTGTTATACAGTAATAATGGTTTATTATGTACTTCGCTTATAATGAGTGTAATTGCGTTATAACCGTGTTACAGTGTAGCAAAATAAAAATGAAATATAATAATATGTTTTTATTTTAATATCGTTTAACGATTTTTTTTATTTTTTTTTGTGGTGTACCTTAATATATCATCAATACCATACGAAATAAATCAGAAATGCAATATTTTGTTCATTTCTAAAACGTAAAATAAAATATTAATTTACTTATTACAGGTATAAATAATTTTATTTTTCTCTCTTAAAATGGGGGCCCTGTTTAATCATTAGCCTTGGGACTGCAAAACAGAAGTTATGCTTCTGTTCACTTCGCTCTAAAGTTTTAGTTACATTTATGTAAATCCTCATACTTCCAACGTGCTTCCACAGTTTTAAACATCAAATTCAGCACACGTTTTACGTTTTAACGTATGTACACCGACCCAATAACCATCTATAGAAATTACATTCTAAAAGAAGGAAAATTTAATTTTTGAGTACTCTTAAACGCGTTTAATAGTAACATAAGGGAAACATTTGTCTTATGGTTTACTACATAACGTGTTCCCACTTTATAAGTGCGGACAATTAAAATTTTATTTAATCGTTAATGAGAGAAAAATTGTGATTGCGCCTGGAAAAAGATTGTATTGCTCATGCTATCTTAATGTACATTGGGGAAAAGAATGTTTGAATTTTATTATTTTTTATTGGTTTATTTAAGAACTTAAATACAGTGTGCTTCATAGCCATAGCACGTTTGCCATGTCGTAATTTGGTTAGTCTTTCAAAGTAGGTTGCGTACAGAATTTTATCACATTACATACTTGGCGTAATATTAATGAAATTAAAGCAAATGATCTGTTTGTTGAGAGCGCTAGCTCACCAATGCGAAGGTTGCGGTTCAATTCTCTTAAAATTAATTATTTTTGTTTTACTACATTTTTATTAAACAAAAAATAATCAAATATTTCCTAATATATACATATAATTCAAAAATAGTGGGAATTGAACCCGGAATCCTTGTGTCATGAGTGAGTGCTCTACCTCAGGACCACTCCCACCAAACACGCGACTGCTGTTATTTCATGGATATTAGGACACGCCTATTATGTGAAGAATCTACTTTGATCTTAACTAAATTACATGGCTAAAACAACTTTTATGCGAGGTGTAACATGTTAATTTTTCACCATTAAAACATCCCGGATTTATAACAAACGTACTTAAATGGTACGAAAATTATAACAATATCTATAATCGGGAAGCTCGTTTTCTAAGGCACGAGGGGTGATATTGCTTTGAAATAAATGTTCGAGGAACAAACCTCAAGCGGAAATAGGAATAAGGGGGAGATGAAAAAGAAATACCTTAAAATATCGTATCTATAGAGGAAATGTATAAAAATATGTGAAGCTATTTAAAAAGTGGAGTTATTTTAAAGTAAACTAATGATAACAAGGAGGAATATGTAAATATTACTATAGCGACATTAAAAATGTTAAATATTATGTATTAATCAAAGTATTTTAATATAAACCGGAAGTCTTTAGCAGTGATCCCAGTTGTCCTATATCTTTAAAATCCCAAACTTTGTGGAAAATCGCGAATTGTCCTAAAATTGGCCTTAAGTTTAATTTATTGTCCCAAAAATCTTAAATTTATGTCGAGTACTGTCGAATATAGTAGTTTTTAACAATATTAAATAAAATTTTGGCCAAAGTTCATCCATTGACTTCATAATCAAAATTTTTGGCAAGTGTAAAAAGTGCTTTAAGTGCATGCTATTTTTGCTTAAATCTCGCCAGTAAAAAACAATTCTTCGTTTACTATGAAACATCTTTTGAGACAGTTGAGGAATTAAAAATTATTTTATTTTGTAACACATAATTTTTTAATAAATATCTAATTTTTGAGAAAATATATAGTTTTTCAGTAATACTTTTATGTACTCTACTATTTTTTTAGGAGAAAGAAGAAATTCAACAAAGAAAATATTTTGTTTCTGACCCACAAAAATGTACCGTATGTTCAAATAAAAAATACATAAGTGTTAGCCATGGAAAATAAAATTACTGTCTTTGCATGCTTTAGAATTTAACTGTCATCGCTCTGTCAGTGTCACTACAAATGAAAAATTACAAGCTTAACCTAAAAACTTTAAGTGGCATTATGTATTGTTTGTTTAAATTCTAAAGCATGCAAAGACACCAATTTTATTTTCCATGGCCAACCCTTATGTATTTTTTATTTGAACATACGGTACATTTTAGTGGGTCAGAAACAAAATATTTTCTTTGTTGAATTTCTTCTTTCTCCTAAAAAATAGTCGTTTTATTTTTCATGGCCGACTCTTATCTATTTGTTATTTGAACACACGGTATTTTACGTGTGTAAAATCCGAAAAAATAATTTTGTGATGTCTAGAAAAATTACCTACTCGTTTTTACGAGGTGGCGCCGCCGTCGCGTCGCGCTATAAGTGTTTTGCAGGTGTATGCGCGCCACCTGCTGTGGACGAGTAGAAGCTTTATGTTCACAAAAATTATTTTTTACACTACAAATCGTCGTGGATTTCCCAAATTTCTGCTGAACATAACGGCTAAACTATAAGTTTAGCGCCTACAATTTTGTCCTAAAAATATTTCTAACAAAACCTGCTGGGATTCCTGTTTTAGATACAATTTTCGTTCAATGTGTACATACACAGTTTGTCGCATTTAAGACAAAGACAGTTTGCTATTAACGTAATTTTTGATAGAGAGATTTGAATTTTTGGTTAGTCTTAGAACTAACTTGCATCTTTGACCCAACCTACTGCACGCGAGTCGGGCCAATTCTCGATATTTTGCTTCGCGTTGGCAATATCGAAAATAGTTATTAGAAAAACTCTTTCAGAATCCAATTTTGACCCCATGTACCGAGTTTCAACGCAAAATTCATATTTTAAATTTTATGTAAATTTATGCTAATTTCACGTACAGTGTCGAGATTTAATTTTCAGTTTTGACTAGACTGCTATGGAAACAAACAAACTAGCCAAAAACAATTGAAAAGACAATTGTTAATTAATTAAACAACAGAAATTGAAACATTTAAGAAAATTTCTATCGTTTTAAAAATTTCCTTGAGCCCAATAACAATAGTCTAATCGTTTATTTTCTTCGATACACTGAACACTACCGGTTTAATTAAAAAGTGCATTCAATTTTTATTGCATAAATAATTTATTATTGTTTTTCATTTGTTGTTGACAAGTTCCTTTGTTTCCATAGCACTCTAGTCAAAACTGAAAATCAAAACTCGAACTGTTCGTGGAATTACCGCAAAATTACTAAAAAAATTCAAAATGCGAATTTTGCGTTGAAATTCGGTACATGAAATCAAAATTGAATTCTGAGCAACTTTCTCTAATAACTTTTTTGGATATCGCCAACGCGAAGCAAAATATCGGAATTGGCCCTATTCGCGCGGTCGCACTAGGCTGCGTTTACAACTTAACAATTGAGTTGAGTACCTCAAAAAATGCACTCGATGAAATTCTACGACTCTGCAAAAATTCCACTTATAAAACTGACAAAAATATTGCGCTGTCTTCATCTTAAATGTGACACACTGTATATTTTTTAATTTTAAATCAGTAGGAATTAAAATTTAAAATTGTCTTTAGTTGGCAAAAATTCATAGTTTATGATCTTCACTGTACTTGCCAACCTAGTCGACCAAAACCAATATCAGGCAAGCAGGTGTCTTTATAAAGAACAAAATTCTCTGTCAAACCGGTGACAAGGCATCCCTTGAGACGTATATTCAGTCGGCAAATGTGGATGGAAAGTTTGTCTTGAATATAAAAAAAAAACGGAAATGTAAAAACATTTTTTGTATGCTAACGATTTAAAACATTCCATTTCTAATATTCCAGTTATCTATTTATATGTTTTTCTTAAATTTTCAGGCCATACTCGAAGGAAGGATATTATATTCTACATAAAATATCTATTTATAGTAATTGCCTTGTATGTAACTCGTTAACTAGGTATAGACCTTCGTTGTAGACAGGATAACTAACACACCTAATTTCGAATTTTAAATTCTTGATTTTGAATATTTCTACCGGTTTATACAGGTTGTTTCAGAATTGATGTAATGTGGTGTAACAGTGCAGGAATTTTAAGTTTTAAGTTACTTTTTAAAATTAAAAACATGTTTCGAAATTGTAAATGCTGAGGGTAGGTAAATATTGCAATTAGTTACATTTCAGTTCTCTTTTGTTAGCTTTTTTAGTTTCCCATACCTTCGGATAGGGACGTATTGGTTTCGAGAATTTTTTTGAAATCTAGATTTATTTCAACTGAAGTACACGTTTTGGGGCTCAGGGAACCTAAAAAAGTGGTTTTAAAAAATGTCTGTCTATGGGTGTGTGTGTGACGCCTCTAAAGGCGAAAGTACTAGACCGATTTTGATGAAATTTTAAATCAAGAGGTGTGTCGAAAATTGTAGTTCTAGCTAAGCTTTTCAAAAACATCTGAAACTGGAAAGGAAGTTAGACATGTTTTTTGGTAGCGTTTTTTTCAAAAACAATTTTGGAAATTTGGACTCGGGGTCAGAGAGAAGAACTTAATCGAAAACTTTTGTACCGAATTCTCTAGCTTTAAAATGGCGGCTGCTACAACTTTTTGAAAATCTCTACTTTAACGCCCATTTACTCAAACACTAATTGCCTGATCAGGATCAGGTACAACTTGTTTAAGAGCCCTTTAGGGATAGTATACGATGAAGTAAAATGAATTCAAAAATCCGAAAACAATCGCAATGGCGCAACTTCAAAAATTTTGCAAATTTTCAAAAAAAAAAAATTTCTGGGCAGACAGAGCTTGCAGTGAACTATAAATTTTTTTTAACTGTTAAATTTTACTTTGACGCCTTTAAGGAATTTTTGAAAAATTTGAAATGGATTAATTATTTATTTAAAAACGCAAACGCCGATTGTTATAAACTTTTACAGTTGGATAGACTATTTGAAGTACTTTATTTTAAAAACTAAGAAAAAAAACGATACTTTTTAATGTCAACAACGCGTTTTCTGGCATTTTAACTACGCTCTAGTTAAAAATATATTTTTCAGTCTTTGGATATTTTTGTAATTAGCTGAAGCGCGGCGGGCGCTACCTCGCTTTCGTGCAGTTAGTCGCTGCTTCTATGGGCTGAGTCACGCTACGAAAACCAATTTAACAGGCTATTGCAAATTCAAATTCCCACTGCTTTTTTTCATAGAAATCTAATACTCGGTGAACTGTACAACGTTATAATTATGGAGAGTTACACTTTTGCAAATATGGTAAGTATTAATATCTAGTATGGGAAAGTCCACTCGAAGTGCACACTTCACCTTGTTGTTTTAGTAATCATAGGTTAAGTTTCTGTTCGTGATAAAATTAATTTTCCAGTAACCTATACCTACTATTTAGATAATAATAACATTATTCGACACTGGAAGTGTAATCTAGAGGCGTACTAATTTTCATCGTCAATTAAATTTTAACAAAATATTCGAGCAGCAAAAAATCGACACTTTTCTGAGAACAACAAGCTCACATTACTCACTTTCCTGTATTTAAAAACAGCTTAACATTAGCCGCGCTTCGGTTAACTTTAAAATTATATATTCCGTTTCCAGAATATTAAAATAATTTGTAATGATTGTGCTTTACAAAATATAAATGTAATTGTTCGTATAAGACATAATAGTCTTATTTTTTAATTACCGTGTCTACATGTAAATACCCAATCCGACAATCAGCGTGAGGTAGCAGTAGTAAAGTAGATATTTTAGTTACTTATCGTTGCAAAATGCAAAGAATATCCTTAAATTATAGTAGAAAATAGGTATTATAAATTTAGAAGAATGAAACAATTTTCTGCTCTGTTCAAATTTAAATTGGAACAAAAAGACCACGAGAAACGGAAACAATTATTTACTAGATTTGATACCGATATGAATTTTGATTTTATGCAAGCTTCCATGTCGCAGTGCGGAAGTTATGATTATAGAGTTAGCTACATGTGGGCAATACTACTTTATGATTATTGATTTGAATAATCAAATACAACCCATTTTAACATATTACTGGAAATATTAACTAAAAACTTTCTGTAGACAAGATATTGGTAAATGCTTTATTTGCTAATGAATCCACTAAATTATCCTAATCACACACTTCGCCAGTCCCTAATCCGTCCATCTGGAATATTTAAGCGGAACGTTTCGCAAGTTTATATTTACATTTTAATCAGAGTTGCAAACCTAATCCTCGCAAACGATTTTCCTCTGCTGTTCTCTTAATGATAGGTATCAGAATCCTGCAACGTTAATTTTACTTTCGTAGAATCAGATTTTTATAATCCTCATTTTGAAGTCATTTTATGTATTTCAAGTATTAAATTGGATTTTCAGCCACGTTGTATTGACAGAAGATAAAAAATTTCTCAAGTCAGGTTCTTTTTGTTCAAACAAACGGAAACGAAAATTATTCACAGTTTTTGTGATAACTCTTTCAATAGCAGACTTTACTGTAAAATTGTTGACTGCGGCATTGTAATCTGCAACTTCCTTGTACAAAATAATTTTTAAATTCTTGTATTATTAGTGAAAATAGTTGCTCAGGCCAAGAAAGTGCTTCTTTACTTACGTGCCAATTCCGCTGTTAAACAAAAAAAATGCTGTATACAGGATGGGTCTGAAAGATATGTACAAACTTTCAAGTTCTGCACATCAAAACAATAAACTAAGAAAATTTGCACACACACTTTTAACTACTTTTTGTCAATAACTGTACGAAAAGTTGCAAAAGCATTTTGTAAGTTTGTGTGGACATAACTGATTTAATCTAAGTTGCAGGCTTCCGCGGCCGTTGTTAATAACAGCTAGGCTTCCGGGTTGGAGCCGCGTCATCAGTGCATGAACTGCCGAGGTTTCATCCTCGGCTCCACGGGACATGTTCAGGGCTGTGGTCACTTTGGGATCTGGAACACAACTGTTGTGTCAGTTGTGTTCCAGATCCCAAAGTGACCACAGCCCTGAAGATGTCCCGTGGAACCGAGGACGAAACGTCGACAGTTCATGCACCGACCCGGAAGCCTAGCTGTTATAACTGATTTACTTTAGTATTTATTCCCATTTTTACGTTACTTATTATTTTGTTCTAAATATTTTAACACCCTTTGAATATTTAAATTATTCGGAATTATTACTCATATTCTTCACACAAAAAAAGTACACTTGTTGAAAGTTGTTAAATCCAACTGTTTATGATAATCAAGTTTTTGGAAACAAATGGCGAAGAACTTCGCCTAGGCTTTCCCATACTTAAGATGTTGTTATCGTATTTGCAAAAGCATATTTGTATTACGTTATACCGTACAATGGCTGTTAACGCAGCACTGCGAAGCGAGCTCAGAAAGTATAAGTAAACAGGCCTTGTGCCATTAGTCGCTTGGGTCAGTATAACTAACTTAAGTTACCACTAAAAGTTTTTTTTTGATTAAGCAAATCGATGTTTGTGATTTTATGGTAAAAGATTCATCGGTATTTAACAAAACTAGAGACCATACAGTAAATTCATCGGCCAAAAATTGCGCGGGAGGGGGAAAATTAATCCTCCTACATATTGCACCTAACAATTAAGTTGTGGTTCTTCTTCTACTTTTACTCATGAGCAGCTTTGCGTGATCATGCATTATCGTCCCCAGTGTATTAAATAAAGGGGTATATATTTTTGATTTTCAAAAATTCACAGAAGACGTCACAGGGAAATTGGCGAGCTGCAACACAACCAAATAATATCTTATCTCTAGCTCTACGACCCTACAGAATATAAGAAAAATCATGTGGCCAGTATTTGAGCAATGTTTTTTCTATTCACGGTTTTAGTAGTTCCAATTTACGTAGCTTGTAACATTGTGTCTCCTAGGACATTTACAATATAAAATTTTATCCCCGATCTGATGACTCGTTTTTGAGCGAATGGGCGTTAAATAAAAAAAATCAAAAATTCATAGAACGTGTCATAGAGAAATGAGCAAGGCAAGACATGAACCATGCCTTGGCTTTATTCTTGTTTTATAAAAGTTTTATGAAGGATGTAAGCTTGCTAAATGGTTTTATACAGGTAGTCGATTATGCTAACTGGCCTTCTAGCCAATTAGTCTTATTGAAAAGTTCTGGAAACCTTCTGGATACGTAGTAATAAAGCCATGCAGCATTTGAGTTTATTGTACTTGTATAAAAAATCCTATTTGGCTTTCAAATAGTATTTGGATGCTATTTGGCCTTACTAAGGGTTTTTAGAGCATTCTTCAGGACTTCACAAAACGGCTGCCTACCCCAGATTGGGGAATATGAGTAGCAGGTTGCGGCATAGATTTTTATTGCTACGTGGCTGCGGCAGGGAATTGAACCCCAGACTTTTAGCGTTAGAAACCAGGTGCCTAACCTCTAAGCTAACGCCACTATATTATCTCTTCTCTTTGGCAAACTTAAATTAATAAAATAAATCGTTTAAGATCAACAATTAGACAAGAGAGACTCTTCACCATATCAATTATTTCAATAGAAGATAACAATTACACAAGATTTAAATTAAGATAATATCCTTTATAAGTTTAGGTTTACCCCTGTAAACGCAAACACATTCATTTGATCATTTTCTTTATTGCAATTGCTTAATTTTAAATTATATTGCCCTAAAATGTACTAAACATTTGTATTTTGCATTTTTTTTGTAATTATTTTTACGAATGTTTATTTTTTATGATTGTTTTGGTGATTTAGGCACTTGTTATAGGTTTATATTTCTTGCAATAAATAAATATATTACTATTGCTTTAAATGAAGTAAGAAATCTGTATTCAAACGTATCGTTAATTCATCATGATTGTTTTTATTGTACTAGGTGTTAAAATACCTAGTTAGGGCATTGTTGTTTGCTATCAATGTTTTAAAATTTGAAGTGTTAATAGCTGTGGCGGTCCATCCTATTAGGCAGGATAGACAGTGCCTACCCATAACTTGTCGAAAAAAAAATCATATTCTTACTTTCAATAAAAAAAGTTGTTTTTACACAGTTTTTACTATTTAGCATCACTGCGTAACATTCAAAATTAGGCGCCAAATAAAGAGACCGTTGCCTTTAAACACAGTTTGGCATACGCGAAGGCCGAGCTTATCGGGCCAAATGATTCCAGCTACGACACAATCAACAAATCTATTATTCGTAATACGTTTGCATTCACATTGATACAAATAATGCAATGATCAGATGAACAGATGCAAAGAAATAGTAGGGATTTTAAAACGCAATAAGCACGGCAAAGGCACGGCCTTTGGTAGTTTTTACTTTACTTGCGTCGGTCAGCGGCAGTTAGGTGCAGCGTGTAGCTATTGTGTGTTTATTTATTTCATATGCAGTTTGCAAATTGGCAGTAAATATGGAAATTGTCGTTGACCAGCTTTTAAAAGATAAAATTTAATAAATACTCTTACGAAAAACAAATAGAAATAAAAAATCATGGGCGATGTACTCCAAAACGACTAGGGCCGTTACATACAGACAGTAAGAAGAAATTTAGATGGTTTAATACTGAATGATATAAAAGAATGGACTAATGGCTAACTGGTAGCGATATTAAAAACAAACTATTTTGCTTAAAAGTATAGTCTGAAACAGGATACTCTGTTTTAAAAAATCTTTCAGTTGCAATTAAAAACGTGCGTCGACCAAAGAACATTTATATGTAACTGTTAGATTAAAATTATTTGGCAAATCACGCATTAACTTGGCTTTAGACAAAGGTTTACGTTATCAAATTTCATAATGACAAACTGAAATTTAATAGGAGTTTTATGCGTAGGTTATTTATTTAACAGCAGGTCTTGGTAAATTGGAGTTGCAGTAATATTTTTACTTTTTAATCTTAATGTTAAATAATTTTTGTCATTGCTTACCCAAATTTTGAACCCCCGGAACGCCGCCGGCTAATAGTTAATATTATACTTCTTTTTTCAACAAGTGCAGCTTTTTTTTTAGTTTTTTTTAACTGTACATTGGATAGTACAAATGATTGTTTTTAAAAAACTGTCCACACGATTTTTGTAAGCTACTAGTGTTATGGTTTTTTGCTAGTTTCCCAATGCTCTATATGAAATTTCAAATTTGGAATAGCTGTCGTTTTTATTTGTTCCATGACTTTTTGCTTTCTAGAAAATGTAAAAAAAACACGATACTCGATGCTAGTGTAATTTTATACGTCTAATTTACACATGGCATTTATTTAGCATTTTATTACCTGAAGTTTTTGGTTATTTTTGTACTGTTAACCTTCGTTGGGAGTACCGTTAAGTGTAAGTAGATGCATATAATATTTATCTAACAGAATAGTATAAATTACATCATATATTTTGGTCGCCAAATTTGATGATAGCCTAAAGACGCCCAAACTTTAATTTTATGAATTTTTATAATTAACGAATTAATCACAAATCTCAACTAACATAGTTCTTTTTAACTCGTGGGTATGATTGCATATCGT
This sequence comes from Ctenicera cuprea, assembly GCA_958336395.1. Taxonomy (NCBI): domain Eukaryota; kingdom Metazoa; phylum Arthropoda; class Insecta; order Coleoptera; family Elateridae; genus Ctenicera; species Ctenicera cuprea. The sequence continues at coordinate 25,989,267 of OY284493.1, forward strand.
GTAGGGAAGGTGAAAACATCTTGCAACACAAACACTTAAATGGAGTGCATTCGTATTTAAATATATTCATTCCAAACGAGAATCGAAGTTCGAAGTTAAGATGCTTATAGATTTCCAACAATGGTAACGGTACAAAGCGTATAAACTGTATCTAATAAATAATGCTATTCAAATTCACTCGATTCAATTACCAAATATACCTCCTATTGAGAACTTGCGGGTGTGACATGAGTAGTTTCAATTAATTTTTGAGTGATAAATTTTTCTTTGCTGTTACTGAGAGGATACTTAGGACATATTTGGTATTCATCATCATTAAATTTAAAATGGTTTCGTTTAATGGTTTAACACAGTTTGTGTTCCTCTTTAGAATATGGGCTAATTCACCTAAGCATAACTATGAAGACTTTATTTGCAGTATACACGTACAAAACGACAGAAACAAATATTCAGGAGTGGTCAGACGCTGCGATAGATTAGAAATATGTCTTACCACTGCGCCTATTACATCTAGGAAGTGCATTATTGAGCATTGTTGACTTTGACTTGTATGTCGATAATCGACATCATCGAAATCGGTGTTGATCAACTTCAAGCAGAGTTAAAACATTTTATAATTATTGTTGTACTACATAACGTATAAAATGTAACGGTTTCGTTGAAAGTTGGGAACTGTAGGTTTAGTTTGTAATCTTATCAAGATTTTAATTTCATACAGAGACGAGCATTAAATAGATAGATAGATTAGATATTTGGACGCTACGTTAATTTTAAGGTTGGTGCTATGAATAAACAAGTGCAAAAACTCGAAACAAGGCACACGCCAGTCGCCGATCGTGAATATTTACTACGGAAGAGGTGTTAACAATTTAGAACAAAACATCTTACGTCTTGATTAATATTTCTATAAATCAAATCGTTCCGAGTGATTTTTTACCTGCCCACTGAAATATTTTATAGCTTTAACACCACAATCCACAATTATGCAGATAAAACAAAATGAAGGACAACTAACTTCGTATCCGCAAATTTATACATATAGGGGGTTTAAACTTTCGCACATATTCTTTATATTTTATATTGTCGCAGTGATTAATTTGTAAGTAAGGACGGAGTGGGCCCCAAAGTTTTTATTGGGAGATTCACCTTGTAAGTAAACTGCCGTGGATTCTCTCTTAAACTCAAAATATTGTTTGCCAAATTCATTTTAGTAGCAGATATCTTTACCCATAGCGACCTTGCTTCCTCACGAGAACGTTTGTTTATACGATAAAATAGACATTGTGATAAGAACGTAGACAGAACTGCAGCCTGAACGAGGTATATGATAAATAAATACTAATATACACTGTGTCTATAAAGTAACCCCCCCCCCCAACTAACTTTTGAACGACTTAATATTTTTCCACAAAATATGGTGTGCTGTAATGGAAAGTTAAATACTATCTTTCAGACCGTATTAAAATTTTGTATAATCCAAAATGGCGACTGGGCGCCATATTGATTTTTTTTTTAAATGGAAATGGGGGTCGAGTTCTGCGTCTGATCCTAGAGTTTCAAAGAAAAATATTCAACCATAACAAAATGACAATGTTTGAAGATAAAGAAGTCTATTTAAAAAAACTAAGAATTAAAGCTTAAATTAATTAAATTAAGAGTTCGAAATGTTTACCATTCACTTCTTGGCACATAAAAAATCGGTTATGAAATTCCTGCCTTACATACATTTTCATAAGTTTCTGGAGTGATATTTCTGCAAACTTCTGTAATGCGTTGCTCCAGTTCTTCAATTGTTTCTGGACGGGTTCTGTACACTTTCGATTTCGGATATTCCTATAGAAAAAATTTAAAAAAGTTAAATCTGGGGAGTGAGGCAGCTATTCTACAGGCCTCCGCCTACCAATCCATCTTCCAAGACAATGTTCGTTGAGAAAGTCTTTAACAGGCCTATAATAATGAGGCGGCGCACCGTCTTGGAGCATAACGTTTTCAATATTATTTCCAGCCACCTGAGTTATTTCTGGGAAAATTTTGTACTGCAAATGAAAAAGTGGACCACTGGATAAAAAAATCAAAACAATTTTAAATTGAGTGAGTCCATTTGTTTAAAATCCGCCATTTTGTTATGGCTGAATATTTTTCTTTGGAACTTTAGGATCAGACGCAGAACTAAAAGACCTTTTAAATGAGGTGTCACTCGACCCTGGATAAAAAAATCAAAACAATTTTGAATTGAGTGAGTCCATTTGTTTAAAATCCGCCATTTTGTTATGGCTAAATATTTTTCTTTCAAACTCTAGGATCAGACGCAGAATTAAAAGACCTTTCAAATGAGGTGTCACTCGACTCCCCTTTCTATTTAAAAAAAAATTTCAAAATGACGCCCAGTCGCCATTTTGAATGATACAAAATTTAATTTATAGACAGATGGTATAATAAACTTGCTTTGTTTCTGATCCACGCTGCTATGGCCAAAACCTCATGCCATTGGCGGTTGTGTATGTTTTCTCTCGTTTGTTTACATAACCGCCGTCTCGTTTTCAAAACAACTGTGTTCGTCTGGGACGTGCATAACTGAACATTTGCCACTTCACAGTCTTTTACAAAAACATCGCCCTCATAGTGAAACATAAGCTGTACTACATGCCTTAGAAAACTTGAGTATGTCATACTTAATACTTTTCAGTGTTTACTAGGGAGGGCATCGCCCACGTGGTATCCTTTACGAACCACCACTGGCACATGTGTTCCTACAGATCTCTTGTTATTAGAGTATTGTTATCGGGAAGATAGGCGAAAAAAAGCCAGAAATTGTACTTTATTGGTAAAAAAGTATGACCAGACAGATTACTACACAGCCAGGTATCTGAATATTTACTATTTTCATATCCTAGGGAACGGACAATATGAACACATGTAACAGCGTATAAGAATTGGGATATTATACGTGGTTCTAAAATTAGGATACTGACATGGAACTTATTACGAATTTTGATTTGATTGTACCTTTATGTAAAGGCGGTTTGGTTTCTAGCAGAAGGCAGTAGGCTTGTTCATGTTCCGACAGTAAATGCCTCTATATGCACACCACGATACTGTAGCAGCCAGTTTTCGCAATCATAAAATAACCTTCCGTCGTAAATTATTCTACTACGTTATTAAATGTATCTAGTAAAAGGCTAAGCCAGTTTCATATATAGGGGATTTTAACTAACGTAATATATAGTTGCAACTTCATAAATGAACTTCCAAGAATTTATTACTTGGCGATAATAATAATTCTTTTTAGCAACTACGTTAACGTTGCATACCAGAGGATGTTTCGTTTCAAATGTGCTTAGATTGTGAATTTTTTAATTGGAATAATAAAGCTCTAAAATTCCGCTTTGCTGGGAAGAAACCTGTTTAGAACTGTTGTTCGTTGGAATTTGGTACTTTTATTTCGTTAATTTCCGCCCCAACACTGATTGTATTTTTTTAAGCATTTAAACGCAATGAATAATATAAATTGACGACTATGATTATCCTGTTGATGCCTCTTATACCTATGCATAGATAAAAACAAAGTAGAAGTGTTAATTTCGAGTGGACTTTCCCATACTAGATTTAGATATAATAATGGTTACCGTACCTATTTGCAAAAGTGTAAATTTTAAAATTATAACGTTGTACATTTCATTTTCTACAATATCCAACCACGTCCCAAATTCGTTAGCCAAACAATTAGAGGGGGGGGGGGGGGGCGTGTAGCCCCACCAATTGTAAAACTTTCTGAAAACTAACATTAGATTTTAGTTCTACTAGTCAGGATGAGTAATTATTCTTAAGCAGAAGTTGTTTATTGTTTCCCGTTGAATAAATAACGGGGTACCAATTTAAATTTTCAAAATTTTACAGAAGGTGTGACAGCCGAATTACGGTATTCAGCAAAAACAAAATTGTAGCCTATGTGCGCCTTTATAAGACTACAAAGTTAAATAAAAAACGTATGGCCAGTTTTGGAGAAATATTATTTTCAATTTACGTTTTCTAGCACAAAGTATAAAAACTAACATTAGATTTTGGTTCTACTAGTTATGATGAGCAATTCTGTTTAGGAAAAAGATTTTTATGGGATCCCGTTTAATAAGTAAAGGGGTACTCATTTTCCATTTTCAAAAATTCACAGTGAAATTATACTTTTCAGCAAAAAATCCAAATTGTAACCAATCTTCGGTTTAAACAGCCTACAAAGTTTTAATAAAATTGTGTGAACTGTTTTTGAAAACTATTTTTTTGAATATTTTAAAATTTTTGGAGAAGCGCCATTGCGATCGTTTTCAGATTTTCGAAAATTATTTCATTTCATTGTATACTACCCACAATAATGGGTCTCAAACAAATGGTAGTTGATCCCGTTCAGATAACTACTTTTTGAGTAAATGTGCGTTAAAGTAGAGGTTTTCAAAAAATCGTAGCGGCCGCCATTTCGAAGCTGGAGGGTTCGATAAAAAGGTTTTCCATTTGCCTTAATCTCTTTTCTGAGATCCTGTGCTCAAATTTCAAAAATTTTGTTTTGGAAGAAAGCTACCGAAAAAACATGTTTAACTTTCACTTACGGTTTTGGATTTTTTTTGAAAAGTTTAGAACTTTGATTTTTGATATACTTTTTCATTTAAAATTTCATTAAAATCGTTCTAGTACTTTCGCCTTTAAAGGCGACACACACAGACATTTTTTTAAAACAACTTTTTTTGGGTCTCTTGACGCGTATTTCCGTTAAAATCTCGATTTCGGACATTTTCATAAAATTAATACTTCCCTATATCGAATGTATGGGAAAGTAAAAAAATTGGGTAAGGTTGTGTTATATGTTTGTTTGGCGGATTTGCCCAATTTTTTAAATTATGTTCTTTCTAAATCACAACTTAAATAGTAAACAGTTATCCTGGTTTTAAAATGTTTTAAATCTTTGGAGGAAATTTTCAGGAGAAAAAATCCAGAGACGAGACGAGGTGATAAGTAATTGCACAAATTCACTGATCTGAATAGTTGATTTAAAATCTCACGCACTGTGGTCGTAATAAAGTGCTTCATCTTATTGAAAATCCATTGCTTAAACTGAGGAAAGTAGGACGATCTATATTGTCTTTAGATAAACCCAACTAAATAATTTTTAAATCTCTTAAAAACTGAAACCGATCTTCCAGTTGAATCGTTCGATGCAGGCGAAGACCAAAACATTCTCAACGCAATCTCTATTTGGATAGACTGATAAATAAATATGGGGGAAATATGCGCCTTTTGCAAATTTTGCGCCTTTCGCAATAGCTGAAAATGCTTTTCGGTAAATTCGCACTTGGAGAGGAGGTGGTTGGCGGCTTTGCTTTCCAACTTTTTTGTTTATTATTTTGTCACTTACCTTCGGTTCATTGTAACTTTTGTAATGTTTTTTATTGCACAGGTATTAAATTTTGTGTTAATAGACCATTTTTTAAATTGTTCGTGTGCTGGCTCTGATTTTTTATTATTAGGCGTTTTAGTTTAGTGCATAAAGTTTAAAGATTAATTTTTTTATGCTTTTCTTATTTGGACGGGTTGGATTTTTGCAAAGTTTCCATGTTAAACGTCACTGAATCTCAGTCATGCGAAGCAGTTTAGCTTTTTATCTTCACCGTACTTCCTTATTGAGTATTCACTGACTAAAAGATACCAACACCGATGCTAAAAGTCAAAATCTTTGATATCGAGGTTGTAATGTAATCGAAATAGCATACAAATAATAATATTATTTTGCAGTATTTAGTATTTGTAGGTTATCAGAAATTATTGTTTGTCAAAGCTATTAATAGATATTACAAAACTTTCATGGGTGACCGAGTGTGACCTAGACGATCGTTTTTTTAAACCTTTCCATATTAATAAGTTGTTGATGCACATCGTCTCTTGATACAGTTTGTTTTGATAGCTAAATGTGCGATGCAATTTATTTCTAACACAGAAGATGAATTAAAATTTTTACAAACACCTAAACGGTGTCAGAGATTACAACATTTTTACAATTTATTGATTGAACCAAAATTTATACACAGACGCCTATCCTTCTTTTGTTAAATTGCTTAATACGACAAATAGGGGTGCGAAAGTATAATGGAATAGAAATATTGTGAAATGGGGTGTCTTTCTTTCTTAACACAATCCTCCAAAAAAATCTTTGTATCTGCGCATTTGTCAGATGTCACTGCCGTCAGAGGATTATCTGAGTCCAATACCAGTGGTTCTCAACATGGTTACATAGTTTTTAATCTTGAAAATAATCTATTAGCTCCAATCTTTACATTAGTTTTTTATTGTTTCATTAATACATTACGATCAACAAAATTTTAGATAAGAAACATATTTCCAAACTTAATCAACATTACTGCCATCTTGCTATCACATAGAATAATTTTATAAATACTTGAAAATTTCTGTAACGAAATTGTGCTTTGTGCATGCAGATGAGTGTTGTTGGCTGCATTTTTATAAAGCCTTACCTTTAGTTACTTTTATTGTCTTATTTTTAGATTACAAATGCTGCAAATAAAGTTTAATGTAAATAAAACAAGGTAATTATTTTCATGTTCAGTGAAGCTATTAATGCATTCTAATGAATTCTTTAAACAAACTGTGTTTGTGGCTCTGAAAAGAATCATTTCTGTTGCCGACTTTGACTTTATTTTACCTAATATGCTGAGTTGGATTCTCGGCGGATGCCACTCAGGTTGTTTATGTTCTGCTGTTAATAATTCTTGATATATCTGCATTTAGGAATGCAATCTAAGATTTTTCCTCACTATATTGCGGCATATAGCAAACAATAATTCCCACTTCGTGCAAAAGTTTTCTCAGGAAATTTATTGGATCGTCATCCAAATGCTGTCTTACATTTTCAACTGTTTTTTCTTGCTTTGAATTGATGGCCTGGCGCAATGTTTCTTGTGCCTCTTTACGATGTTTCTGACAGTGTTGTAGAAGTCGTCTTAAACGTAAACACTTTTCGGAAGTTTTTGGAGAAAATCCTCGATACAAAACAGAACCCCATTGACCATTTTCGCAAATATCACTGCGAAAATACGATTCAATTATAAATATCTTAGACTCTTGAGTGAAAACTATTGTAATAACACCTTTGACATGTGCAAAGCAACAATACAATTAATTACACGTGTGATAGTTAAGTTAAGACACTTAGTTTGCATAGCCAACCTGTATCTAAAACGTTTGGTAACCTAGTAATAATATTTTCCCACGAACCCCCACGAAAGCGTCCATATTCATTTAATTTAGTAGGTACGAAAATTAACGATATCATACGTGTGCGTTATTTCCCCAACTCACAAGTGTGTTAGAAAAACAAAAAGCAAAGCACTATCGGCATCGCGATTGGCTGGAGCGCTGTAGAGGTATCTGGCAAGTTGTTCGCGATTTGTTGTAGAGGTGTAGAGGTATTTAGCAAGTTGCTCGCGATTGGCCACGCTAGGCGTCTGTCACGAAAATACATATGTCAAATGTGCATTTTATTGACAACAGTTACCCTACACGTTACACATTATTAAAAGTATTTCTGATTATAGTTTGAGTAATTTCAATTTAAAAATATGGATATTGACTCAACTAGCGATGATTTTATAGAATCTCCCTCACAGAGTGTCGTCGAGGCAGCAAAAAACAGTTCGTTAAATCTATTAAAGTCGCTAAAAAGGTACGAAGGTACGAAATTGTTTTTTACGGTCGTGGGAAAAATGTTGTACATAACTCGCTGGAAAGTGACAAACACACTCGTGTGATTTCCGCACTCGGCCTGCGGCCTCGTGCGTCAACATTCTCACTCAGTATCACTTTCTATGCTCGTTATGCAATATACATTCATACATGTATTAAAAATAACGATAATGAAAATTGCCAACCAATCAACTGTCCAATAATTCGTTGGAACAGTCAGTAATTTAACATTGCGGTGATTATAATTCTTCGTCATTTATAGTTACAATGTAAAGAAAACGTAGCTAAAATTGTAAATGTAAATGTAACGCGAACTCTCGGGCGAACTTCATTTAATTTTAATGTTAAAAATTGACATTTTTAGTGAAAATTAAATAGGTTCTTGTTATATTACTACTGATGATTGCAAGTACAGTACCATCGGCATTGTCATGTCACATGTTAAATTGAAAGGGTGGGCAGTTGATTAAAGAACAAAAATGGTTCTGGCATCATATCGAAAAGTTAATTTTTTTTAAATAAAAAAAATTTGAAGTAAATATTGAAATATAAGAAAAATTAGATTTTTCTACCTTAACTATCGGTGCCATTTTTTTAAATAAATTTTATAACAGTAATATACGTGAATCATAACCAGAGCGTGGATTCTAGGCAAAATGCCTTTTTGTTCTATATTTAGGCAACTCAAAAATATGTAAACATAAATGCGTTTTGAGATGTACTGATCATTTTGAGCCCTATTTGATTTTGCCTAAATGCCTAAAACACATTTGTTGAACCTAAAACCAAAATTAATGTGCCTAAAATAGGCACTTAGTGTAAAAAGAATTTTCGGGCTAATTCACAACACCGGTGCTTATGCGACCATATCCAGTAATCTCCCTGTTTGCATACAACAACCAACGACCTTGTAAACGGTGATATAACATCATTTTACGTATTTGTTACGTGCACGAGGGTACTGTGTTGTGCGTTTTCTCCACGTTTTCTCAATACGAACCCAAGAACAAAGAATCCTTTAGGGAAAAGGTAGCGAAATGGTTAAGGGGGGGTGCAAAACCAGGAAGTTTTCCCAGCAGCACCCTACTAAAGAAAATGAGGTGTTCTGTAGAGCTTGCCGGAAAATGGTAAATATAACAATAGTTCCAAGTTTTTATGTAACAACAATTTATTATTTTTAGTTTTCTTGTAAAAAGAAAAATCATTTAGAGCAGCATGCTTCTGCACCTGGACACAGGACAAATGTTGCAAAGCCCCAGAGGCACACTCTTCTTACGGATGCGTTGCATCAGTCTGAAAAGGATGAATTTAATCAAGATTTGTGTGAGGCTTTTATGGCCGCAAATATTCCTCTGCATAAATTAAAAAATCCTAAATTATCAGCTTTTTTAGAAAAAAATTGTAACAGAAAATTAGCAAGTGATTCTACAATCAGGAAGTCTTTCGTACCAAGATGTTACGAAAAGGTAAAATAACATTACATTAACAAACTAATTTATTTTATTAACAATTAATAAATCTGTTTCTTCATGTGCAGATTGTTGTACGACTTTAATTTTTATTTCTATCTTTAGACTATTAATACTATCCAAAAAGGCATAGGTAACAGTGACATATGGGTGTCTGTAGATGAAACGACTGATATTAAGGGTCGTTTTATAGCCAATATAATTGTGGGCAAATTATCTGCAGAGGATGCAGAAATGCCATACTTACTTGCCTCAAAACCGTTAGAAAAAACTAATAGTATTACAATCGCAAGATTTGTTAATGAATTGAGTAAAAATAAAAAATAATTTTAACTAAGCAAAATACGTATAACAATGTACTTGCAGGGATACTGTGGCCCAGTGGCGTGCAAAATGAGAAAAATTGTTGGTAACAGATGGTGCCTCTTACATGCTTAAATGTGGCATAAATTTGAAAATTTTTTATAACAATGTTTTACATCTTACTTGCTTTGCACATGGTTTAAATTTGGTATGCGAATGCATCCGCAATCAATATGAGAATGTAAATGGATTAATTTCGAATGTAAAGAAAGTTTTTTTAAAAGCTCCTGTACATGTGCAATTCTATCAGGATAATTTGCCAGGAGTACCACTTCTCCCTGAACCAATTATAACTCGCTGGGGAACCTGGATCGTAGCCGCCGTATTTTATGCTGAACATTTTGATAGTGTAAAAAATGTAAGCATATATTTTGAGCATAAGTTACAAGTTACAATTAATATTAGATAATATTTCTTATTTCAGATTATAATGGGATTTGACAAAACTAATGCTAAATCAATTGGAAATGCCCAGAAATATTAACAAATATAAACAATAATCTGCAATATATCAAAGCTCATTTTAAAATGTTAACAGAAAATATTAAAAAAATGAATACATTTGGTTTACCTTTAACTGAATCATGTAAAAGTATTGACGAAGTAGAAGCGGCTTTAAAAAATACTCCAGGAGGTGTCGGAAAGTTGGCCTACGAGAAACTTAAGAACGTAATGTCAAAAAATCCAGGAGCTACACAGGTCAAAGACTATTGAATGGGGAAGACGGCGAGACCGACCACAGTAACGTTAACTGGTCCTTGTAAAAATTTTGTCCAGTTACATCTTGTGATGTAGAAAGATCATTTTCTTCATACAAAACTATTTTAACAGACCGAAGAACAAGTTTTACCTCTGAAAATTTGGAAAAGCATCTTGTTTGCTACGCAAATGCCAAGTTTGAAGAACCTGCTTAAGTTAAAGTTCATTTTTTATGTTTATGTATTTAAAAAAAAACGTAGTGATTTGTGCATAGGTATAGTTGAAATAATACCCTATGAAACACTGCTATCTCTTTCTATTACATGGTGTTATTGTGAAACAAAAAATTGATCAAAAATATTGTGTCGAAATTTACTTCAGAAAAAACAAATTTCCAAAAGTCAATGTCAAATTTGAAATTCTGACATAATACACGACAATCTTTGGTAACCAGAAATCTAGTGATATTTAGCTGGTTACATGGGGTATTATTTCAACTTTACCTATATTAATACAATAAAGTGTGAGAAAAAGTTGCTTTTTATTAAATAAATATAATTTTTTTTTGCCTATTTTGCCTATTTTTTTATTTTTTGGGATCTAAAAGTGGTGCCTTTTTTCTTGATTTATATGTCCTAAAATCCATGCTCTGATCATAACTTAATAAAATTGAGTTTTTTTTTCTCCTTTATCTAAATTTTGATATAATGAAAAGCAAATTAATTTTAGATTAGAATCTAATTTGCGCAATGTTAAATTCATTACTACTACAATCTTCAAAACATGTTTAGAACTGCTGTAGTTATATCTAGACCTATATTTTAAAACAGATCAAGCTGATTTCTAAACATCAAATACAAAAGCCTTCAAATTTCATACCTAAAGTAATCGTTCCAAAGTAAACTTTCCTAACAAAAGTTGAAGTTTACCTTTTTCGCCTCTGTTAGCGCGCAGACTTTAAATCTTGGTACAAAAAGCACCGGTCTCGTTAGGTAGCCAGGAATAAAAGGAAACCTACTAACAGTTCGGCAAACATTTGCACAAAGTTTCGTGTAAATCCCTGTTATACATCTAAGCCGATGCATTTCGTGGCGGCACTGTGTCCAATACAGCACGTATCGGGGTTCAAATTATGGACACAGAAAATCTGTCTCCATTAAGGCATATTTTAAACGGCAGGAAGCTAGGGACACGTATGCTTTTGTGCCCTTTATTAATTCTTGTCTGCTGATTTATTGAGCGAAAAAATTTGGAAAATATGCTGTTGGTCTTCCTTCCTGCACCCCCATACATACGAATTTAGGAGCTTTTCTCTGAATTATCTTATCTCTGAATTTGTACTCTAATTGATTGGCATATGCTTGTAATTGTTAAGAGTTTCTTGACCATCCTTGATGGAACAATATATGTAAAAAATACATCGTTATTTTTTTATTTATAAATTTGTTTTAAAACAACTAGAAACATCTTAAACACTTTGTTTAATGCAAAATCAAAAACAGATGCTTTGCTAAAATCAGGCATTTTCAAATTAAATTGTTCGCATTGTAATTCGGTTTATATAGGCCAGACAATTAGAAATGTTAATATTAGGTATAAAGAACACGTACGTTGTTACACATACAAAGACCCACATAAATCCAATTGTGCTAAACACTTATTGGAACACAATCATTCAATGATATCTAATAACACTATAAAATGTTTACACTTTTGTGATGATAAACGTAAATTAGATATACTAGAAGCTTTCGAAATTCACAAACAGTTAAAAACTGTACCGTTCATGAATGAGCAAATTGATCGCTTAAACTCTCCTCTATTGGACATTTTGGAATAAGAAATCAAATCATCTGCAGACGATTACCGAGATCAAGTCACCAAGTTCTATTGCTATAACAACACTAACTGCTTACTTTCTATAACCTTTGACAATGGCATGTAAACATGCAGAAATACGTATCTAAGGTTAAAATAAATGAATATTGTTGAAGTAATTAAGTATTTTTTATTTGGTGCAAATAAAGAAAGAATTAGTTCTGTGAAATAAAGAGTATTAAGAGAGTATAAACGATATTGTTTTATTACTTAATGAAAATGAAGGAATGCTGAAACGTGAGCAGATTCAGGGAAATTTCATACGTTAACAATAAAGGGTTGTAAAAAATGGGATTATATAAAATTACGGCAATGGCATACGTGTTGCTAGAAAAACCAGTGAAGTTATATTATACACCCTAATAAAAATAAGACCTCAATACCGCAAAGCTTCAACACATGAGCTTTATGTAATCTACACTCAAAGAAGTGGGATTATCATACAAGTTGGTTAGAGTATGGAAATTCAACGTGACTACATGAGACTACAATAAAATCCAATAGCTTTGAATTTACTGACGTTTTTGGAGATTAATTAGGTTATTAAATATTTAAATTTTTAATTGCTCATTAACACTAAATACATTAATTTGCCAGCAGAATTATCTGGTTATTAGGTACTACTTATTATGAGGGAAGTCGAGGGCGAAATTGAGTTTTTATTTTTACATTTTTACATACAGTATTGTGAGAAAAACAAAATCAACATTATATTGTTCTCCCAACTAGGTACCTTTTATCTAATTAACCGATTTTGTATCTCCTATAGTTTCCAAGATCCCTTTAGTGTCTCGGTTAAAATAGACGACCTGTATACAGGGTGTTTCAGTTTTATTCTTGATAACTTGGAGAATAGCTTATTTAGGTGATTTTAAGTTGAAAATCTATAATACCACATATCTCTATTTTGCTTCGAAATTTTTGCCATCCGGTTGTCGCCATTTTTTATCAAAAATAAATGTACACCACTGACCTTTTTGAAAATCTGATGAAAATTTCAAATTCCTTATTTAAGTTTGGACAAAAAGTTACTCTTTCAATTTTTGATTTTGTTTTCTTACAAAATAAAATAATAGTTTTTTGAAAAATATGAGTTATTATTTATGTGATAATTTAAAATCAAAAATATCTAGAGAACAAGATTTTAAATCAAAAAATTAAAAGAGTATTTTTTCTCTAAACTTAAAACAACAATTTAAAAAAGTCAGGGGTGACATAACCGAATTGCACGCCATTAGTTGGTCAAATTTTGCTGAAAATAACCAAAATGATAGCTGTTAATGCAAAAATAATATGTGCCACATTTTATGTCAATTTCATTGTTCTTGTGGAAAATATCGTCAAAATTAGAAATTGAACATTTAACTCAAACACCCTGTAAAGTCCTTAGGAAACAAAATAGAGATATGTTGCATTATATTTTTGCTACCTAAAATCACCTAAATAAGCTACTATTAAGATAAAAACTGAAACACTATATGGTTGGGCGTCAAAATACCGCCTAAATAATAGTGCCGCCTTAAATAACGTTATCAATAATAGCTTCGCCTAAAATAATGTTATCAATAATAGCGCCCAGTAAAAATAGCGCCAGACAAAAATGTCGCCGGCAAAAATAGCGTCGTCAAAAATGTCGCCGTTTAAAAATATTGCCAGCAAAAATGTCGCCGGCAAAAATACCGTCGTCAAAAATGCCGGCAAAAATAGCGCCGTCAAATATAGCGCTGTCAAAAATGTCGTCTGCATAAATAGCACCTCAAAACGAACGCCATCAGAAACATCGCCATACAAATCAAACTTCTATCAAAATCCAAAGTAATTCTATGGTGACATATCTTAAGGCATTAATTTTGAGGCGCTGTTTTTGCCGGCTACATAGTTTACTGGCGCTATTCTTGCACATTTTTGACAAGCGACATTTTTGAGGTCGCTATTTTTACCGGCGCTATTTTTGCTGGTGTCATTTTTGACGGCACTGTTTTTGCTGACGATATATTTGAAGGCGCTATTTTTGCCGTCGAAATTTTATTTGGCGGTTTTTTTACTGGACGCTATTTATAATGGCGCTATTTTTGGCGGCGCTATTATTAGCGCATACCATTTTGATGTTGGAAATCGATAACATTTTTGTTTCAATCATATGAAACTTTATTTTGCTTATATTAAATAGTTTCTGAAAAAAGAACGCAGGAAAGAAAAGATAACATTCAAAACGTACATATATCGAAAAACATTTTTTTTCAATAAAAAATAAACCAAGCTTTTACCTGTTTACCAAAAATTAACATGAGTCATGACAAATTATTTATTTTAAATAAAATCGGTTATAGTGCACTTAATCAAAAGAAAATATTAGACTTTTTATATCGAAATATCTGTCAAAGCATTTGTTTTTGCTATTTAAAGTCGAGCCCATCTACTAGATCTATTATGTGCACATTTTATTCTTTTAGCTCATTACTTACTCGTTTTTGTTGTTTTCTCAATTTTCGAAGTTAATGTAATGCAATAGAAAAAAAATAGTTTGTCATATTTCGATTTCTCAAAAACGTCATAATATTTCCCATGGAATATGGCGTCATCTAGCGCTTTGCAGTGAAAGCAACACATTAAAAATTGCATTATTTAAGTTAGCTAGTTGTACTTATCAGTTCGTTTCTTTGCTAATAACAACTGAAACTGGAAGTAAAGTGCAAGGTAAATTTTGACTGTTCTGCATTTAGGCCAACACTAACAATCTAGCCTCAGATATGACATTTTTGGTTCACTGTTTAACATCGCCTCTGTAGTACGCAGTATTTGTTACAAAACTCCTGACGCGGCAGGCCGTATGCAGACTTCAGTCGATATTAATCCAGGAGGCCGTGTTTATGTGAATAAACAACTAAACTAAAGGCTTTGTTTTTTTGGAGTGTAAAGTCTATAGTGTCATTTAAAACATAAAAATGTTCTCTTTTTCGTTAAACCGGAAGTGTTATAAAAATATCATTGGTGTCCACAGACAGCAAGCACCCACTCCATCATGCAAATGATTTTAACGACTTTTTCGGATATCTGTGCAAATAAGAAAGTTACTCTCGGTGAGTTAGGATCATGAAACACCCTGTATAATAAGATTTTAACTCTTTCTGTTTTCTAGTTTAGATTTTAAAGTTTTGTGTTGCATAGTGCATATGAGACTTTTCATTAGTTTTCTATATACAGGGTGTTTAGTAGCCTTTCAAAAATTGAGGAGCGCATTCTGTGTCACAAAATAAGAAATAAACTTATAAACATGTGTTAGTCAACGCCTATTAAAAAAGTTACAACGTTTTAACCGAGACTTTTTCTTAAAATTTTATTTTTTCAATAAATATAAACAAACTTGTTCAAAAATCAGGATAGCGTCAAAAAGAAAAACTTGTTTCATGAGTATTTATTTAAGTGTCGCTGAGTACACTGCAACTTTACTTAACACAACTTTAGCTGAATTTGAATAGAAACGGATAAATATTCTTACGAAGAAATGGCGTACATGCACTTAATGTGTGGTCGTGCTCGTGCGTTTGCAAACAGCATGGAGGCAAGGCGCCTTTACGAGGACGCATTTTATAATAGGCGACTTTCTGATAGATGAAGTTCTACGTGCTATACTGCAACACATGTGGTATTATGTATGATGTACTCCAGTCTAATGACAGAGGCAACTGTAAATAATGTTTACGGAAATCGTTAGATAGAAGAAGGATCAAGCACTTGGCCTCCACGTTCTCCAGACCTAAATCCACTCAACTTTTATCATTTGGTGAACTTGAAAGCTTTGGTTTATGCTGAACTCAACAATTATTTTTTAAATTATTCGCCGAGATTGTGCTAAATAGTGACATAATTCCGAGTGTAACTCAAGATAAACTGTTTTTTGAACTTGTTCGCCGGTATATGGTTTGAACGTTTTTTTGCAAAGGAAGTAATCAAGTTTGCTTCTGTAAAATTGTTGTAACTTTTTTAAGTGGGCGTTTTCATACAGATGTTTATAAGAATTTTTTTATTTTGTATCTTTTCAATTCTAAATTTATGATATACAGTATTGATCCACCTTATTTTTGAGCTGCTGGTAAAAATTATATTGTCCAAGATGTACAAAATGATTGCATGTTAAAATTATTCATTATGGCGAGTTTATGTAAACATAAAATAATAAACATTGGTAAATTATGTAGAGGCGTCGCGTCGGTATCAAGCTGGAGAGTTTGAAATACGCACGTGTTATAACTAATTAGTAATTTGTTTAAAATGTGTAAAAGTTTTTTAAAAATATATCCTAGCAGTCGTACATTTCATGTAAATCTTATCAACTGTTCCAGAATTTAAAAAAAGGTGCAGATTTTTACAAAATTTAGAACAACATTAAAACATATTCAGTCGAGTATTTTGGAAACATATTTCAGTACTAAAATACTCAATTGTCAATGAACTATGAGCGATGTTGTAATGAAACAGCAAATGTTATTTCTTTTTCCTATTTACAAACAAATAATCGTTTTGATAATTGTATGAAGAGGATTTCCTGATTAGATTAACAAGCCAATTCCTGATTAAAGAAACCTGTTGTAAATATAATTTATTGCAGAAGCAATTTTTATACATACACATGACATGCTTTTAAATTACGCAGAAAATGTTTAATGTCCAAAGGACGTTACCCTTTTGTTATCGTACATATACCTAATTGCAAATCCCGGTGGAGTTTGTACTTTTTGTTTTAAAGCATAATTATGAGTAGTAAAGTGTGTTAATCGTGACAAAATGATAAATAAAAGGTATGAAATCACGGAATTCTTAACAATACAATTAATGTAATATGACTTTGACATCAGGTCATAAAAAACTCCTAAAATTCGCATTTGATCAATAAAATGGGAACATTAGAGAAGGTAATCGATTTTTATCGCGTAATAAGGCAGTTTCGTTTATTACCCGGATTAATTTTCAACTACCGCGTTATGCTGCTTGACGCTTTCACTTCTTTTTATGGTATCGAACTTTTGTATTCGTTTAATTGATTTCTTACGACTAGGAAAGTCTGTGATTCATTTTATTGATTTGTTTGTCGTCTAGTTATTGATTACTTCCTCAAAAGTTGTGATTATTTGAAAGATTATAAAAACTTTATAGTGCATTGCGAAAATTAAGAACAATGTTTAATTAAACGAAAGTGTTCAATTAAATATGTATAATGAACTATGCCATTATTAAGATTTATTTATCAGTATTATATAACAAACTTTCAATAACATATTTGTTTTCTAAAAAGTCGCACAGGTTTTTACTAAAAATGCGCCTTTTCTAGAAGTACGGTGACAAAAACGCAGCAGCCAAGCATGAAATTGTAAATTGCATCCTCTAAATTGTCCTAACTACACCTCTTGGTACTGTTACTCGCGGACGAGCTGTTTTATGAAGGCTTATTGATGATCCGAACCACCGAACCTCTAATGCGCGAACAAAAACTTTTCCAAGATTCACTCATTAAAAATGATTACAAAAAAGATAATTTTCAACCATGACTGTGATCTTTTATATTGAACCAAGAAGAAAATACCGTAAAGTCGGTTGTTTTATGGTTCGTCTCATATCAAGAAAGTTTTTTTTCTTTAATATTAAGAATAATTTAAAGAAGAGTTCGAATATCATTTGATTTCGATGAAGAATACTGTAATTGATTTAATACTTGTTTCCAATTTGATACAATTACGACTTCCACATGATGACAGCATATCAGACAGTTAGAAGCTTTATAAAATTCTTTCCGACGTATATAGGTCGAATTTCTAAATGATATAGGAATAGTTTCCAATTTGTAATAGGCCACACTCGAATCGTGATTTAGTAATTTGAGAATTGTTGCTTCTTGTATCTTATTTTACAGGATAAGAAAGATTATACTGCCAAATTCTTCTTTATTGCGTATTTACACAGCTAGATCAATTTCGTTGCGGTGTAAGCTACAGTTGAAGCATTTTTTGTTCTTTTTAATTAGAATTATTACTTTGAACACATTACTGTTATACCAAGTGTTAAATTGTATTTTAATAATGATAGAATGAAAGTAGCCATTGATGTGTTGAGGTCAGAACGATTACATTCTTGGAACTAGATTCCTATGTTAAAATTGTTAATGGTGAATTAGATTATTCTTTAATAATACGGCGTACGCTATATTATATGTTAGTCGTATTCTAAAGAACATGGACAGCGAAATGTGTTTGAAGTCGCGGAGTGCTATGTTTTTCATTGCTTTTCATTGGACGACGCGGTACTCTTTTGTAATGTAATCTAGTAAAGGCTTAAAGTAATGAATATGTATAGCTACGCAAACTTTCGTTAAATAAAATAAAGGATCCAAAAGAGTACCAAAAGTTACTATAGATACCACAGAGGTAATCATACCACTATAGAAGTTTGACCATAAAAATCCTTGCGAAATAAACTTAAATCATTAATTTTGTACTATTTTTATGGAAAAAGATAGTTGGGGATTAAAGAACATCAGAGGGCATAAAATAAAATTCTATAGGAATATTTTATCGTATTTTTTTACTCTTTGAATTAATTTAAAAAAATTCATAGAGATATTAGCAAACTGGAAAAAAAAAATAATCGCTTTCGTCCATCTCAGGTAGCACCAAATTTAGCCAAAATGGGTGAACAATATCAAAAAATTATAGCGACGGTAATTTTAAAATTGGAAAGTTATTATAAAATAGGGATGACAATATCCAATAATTTTAATACCCAGGTACCCGTTTTTAATTCCATGTAATTACCCGTTACCCGATAATTACTCGTTAACCGATAATTACTCGTTACCAATAATTACCCGTTACCGATAATTACCCGTTACCGATAATTACCCCTTACCGATAAAAACCTGTTACCGTTAATTACCCGTCACCCGACCTCTGTTTTAGAAAATAGTAAAGCAGACTACATTATTATAAATTAACATTATTGGTTTTATTAATTGAATTTAAATAAATTTGTTAACGGGTATAACGAGTATGAGTTGTGTTAATTATGCAATAACATTGTAGGTAACGGTTATTTATGAAGTAACCGGTAATTTTCGGGTTAAAACAGGGCAACGGGTAATTATCGGGTAACGTGTTATAGTTGGGCAACTGGTATTTACCAGAATTGATTATTCTATTCAGGTACTACCTGAGCACCCGGTTACCCGTCGTTATTCCTACTAGGAATGCCAATACCCGATAAACGTAATACCCGGGTACTAGCTTTTCATACCCGTTGCATCAATTATAAATTAACATTATTGGTTTTATTAATTGAATTTAAATAAATTTGTTAACGGGTATAACGAGTATGAAGTCATGTTAATTATGCAATAACATTATTAGGTAACGGTTATTTATGAAGTAACTGGAAATTTGCGGGTAAAAAAAGGGCAACGGGTAATTATCGGGTAACGTGTTATATACTATATATACTATATAATTGGGCAACTGGTACTTACCGAAAAACGGGTAATTGATTATTCTACGCAGGTACTACCCGAGCACCCGGGTATCCGTCGTCTTTCGCACTAGGAATGCCAATACCCGATAAACGTAATACACGGGTACTAGCTTTTCATACCCGTGAATTACCCATTAGGTACCCGTAATAACCCGTTGCCCGATAGTTACCGGTTACCCGATAATTACCTATTACCGATAATTACCCGTTACCTGATAGGTACCCGTTACCCGACTTCTGTTTTAAGCATAGTACAGCAGACTACATCAATTATGAATGAAGTTGAACACTAATGGTTTTATTAATCGAATTTAAATAAATTTCACACTTTTTTAACGAGTATAACGAATAAAGTAATGTTATTTATTTAGTAACATTATTAGGTAACGGGCATTTATGAAGTAAGCGGTATTTTTGGGTAATCAGCGTGTAACGGGTAATTGATTATTCTACTTCTACCCGGATTATTATTGGGTGCTACCCGGGTTACCCATCGTCATTACTAAATGAAATAGTTTTAGACTTGTCTTAGTGTTCTCGACCACAATCTGCACTCCAATCAGTAAAATTACGTTTTTGAAAAATTACCGGGATCGTTTTGAAGATGACATACATACATGGGTTATCGAGCGACCGGGCCAGACCCCGGTGGGCCAACGATTTAAGTGGCCGGAAAACAATTCATAAATACGAAAGAAATATGTGCAACTGCAATACAAAAAAATGCTAATAAATAAGTTACTGATCCGCTACAATGCAGACATAACTCGTAATTGCCAAACGGTTGTTCCGATTTCGAAGTGTTTTGAAATTCCAAATATGAAGTGAAACTTAGATTTGTTTTTTTCAAATTTAATGACGAAATTTGATAGAAGACTTTACGACAAATCCAAAGTTTTTTCCGAACTTTACTACATTTGAAAGTGGCGGCCGCGGTCGTACAACGCTTTTGGCGGTTTTTACTCTTAACACTATTATTTAAAATCAAATTGCCAGATTGAAATAAATTTTGATTTTGCTACTAACAACGAGAATTTTTAAATGAATGAAAACTTTGAAGTAAATAACATTTTCAGAATTATGGAAATTTACAAAACAATATATTTGAAAAGCTGGCTACACGATTTTTTTTTAAATTTTGTGGGCACAAAGAACTTGGGATAAGCTAGAATTTGGTTGGTATCCCGTGACTAATGTCTCTATGGCGCTTTTTATAAATTCTGAAAATGGAAACTTTATAGAGGCGGGAGACGATAAAATGACTACATTGGTCATTAGTGATAGTAGAATGAGATTTACAACTTAATTTTTAGGTGGAATATAATTTAGGAGATTAATTTTCTCCCCTTATTCAATTATTACCTGACTATTCTTTTTCTTGGTTTCTGGTTTTCGTTAATGAATGAGGCAGTTCTTCTGGACTTTCCTATACTTTAGATATGGTTTCTTATCATACATTCAAAGGTGTCTTATTATTAATGTGTTACACCCCAACATTGACTACAAAGAGAGAATAGTGAAGCAAAGGTTGACAGGTAGCTGTGTGTGCGCACTACAGTCTTGCGCCGAAAGACTTCGTTCAACGCATGGGCGTCAGATAGTAAGAGAGCGAGTGATATTGTAAAATAAATTGTTATTACGCTGAATTATCTCTCAGCTTCTTATGAAGAAAATCCATTTTTTGATTTTTTGAAAAAGATTGCTTGGAATTAAATAAACCCAAAAACGGAAGGACAAATTCGTCTATCAAAAATTGGGTGGGAAGGGGAAAATTACCCTGCCCCCAAATATACCCGTATTTAAAATTTAAGTTGAGAACTTTATTCTACTATCACTCATGACTCATGAGCAATTTAACTTCAACAGAATTTTTTTAGTCGAAAGTAATGGTTAGGACTGCGCGATATTGAAAAACATATCGATAAAGAAAATAATATCGACATAATCGATATATTATCTAATACATCAATACATTAGAAAATCGATATCGATATTTAAAAAAAAATTATATCGTTATTTGACATATCGATATAAATTTCTATATGTACAGGGTGTTAATGAATTGTAGGGACAAACTTCTAGGGCTTGCAAAACACAACAAAGCAAACAACTTTTCTTAATAAATGTGTGGTCAAAAGTGTTTCCTTTAGAAAATAGAGCCTCTTAAAGATTCTTTATGAAGTATCTGAAAATAGGCAACCGAAATTGCATTTTCAATTATTTTGCACAGGTCACACGGAATTTTGAAAAATAAAACGATCTAGACATACACGCATTCAAATAACGTCAATTTTGATACAATTTGATATTTTTGTGACATTTTTTGACTTTTCTTGCATTCGTTTGTTTCTGTGCTTTTTAACTGACTTCAAAAAAAGGAGGAGGTTCTCAATTCGTGTGTATATATATTTTTATAATCCGTTTTTTTCGTTCTGTGATTTGTTTGATAATTATTTTCTTCGTTATTTTCGTTCTGTGTTTCGTATTTTTGTGTTATGGCGAATTATACTTTTGCCGAACAGCATGATATGATGTTCATGCACGGCGCTGCTTGGGGTAACGCACGCGAAGTTGATTTTTGCTTTGTAATTTTGTTTTTTTTTATTGCTTAGTTTTGAAACATTTTGTTAATTAATTTATTTTAAATTTAATTTAAATTTGGAAAGTGGGAAAGAGGGCTTTATTTATGCTGTATTAATTAATTTCGTGGTTATGGAAACAAATAGTATGTAGGTAGCAAATTGAGTTGCCTACATTTAAGCGCTTCTTAAAGAATCTTTGAGAAGCTCTATCCCTGAAAGAAAACACTTTTGACCACACATTTATTAACAAAAGTTGTTTGCTTTGTCGTGTTTTGCAAGCCCTAGAAGTTTGTCCCTACAATTCATTAACATCCTGTCTATCGAAAAAAATACCCAGCCTTACGCATGGGCAAGAATGAATTTTAGTCATGGATATCTCGGAAAAGTTATGAATTTTAATTTTTGGTGGTCAGTGGGAACCCTTCATATTACATCTTGTAAATTTTCCATAAATATGTTGGCCAAATGATGTGAAATTTTACTTTTGCAAAACTTGTTTTCCCGATGAATTTTCATCGTACCTAGTTTTTTAAAATGTATCTAAAATTTCTACATTGTCCCGTTCTGTTTTCACAAATCTAATACTAGATGCAAGTATGGAGAAGCAAAAATATGAAACAGTTTTTGCCGTTTTTCAAATTTTAATAAGGCAAAATTATAATTATTATACCATGTATATTATATTCTCGATTATATTATATATGTGTATATTATGTATGGATAGAGATAGAAAAAAGATTTGATAGAAATTATACTAATGATTCTATTTTTTTGTACAAATGCAGAATAGCGGTCTAGACCACTAAAACGATTTCAGGAAATACTTTTACAAAAGAATGCAAAATCCGCCCGATTACAGTTTGTCGAAAATTTACTGCTTTGTTTTTAAGTACGCTGTTGAGTCAGGTAAAAACAATAATAGCCTCACTTTAATTACTCCCATTTTGTATGTAATTACGAATTTAATGTTGCCAGACTCGGTCTAGAAAAGAGTAACATTTGACTTCTCTTCCATTACCTCCTGCTAAATGATTTCATACAAAGGGAATTTAAGCTATAAAAGAAATACAGAAACCATAAAGAGGTAATATCGATTTCAAGAAACACAGGTAGTTATGTTCTTTATGTGACGCAAACGGAGACAAAGTACCATTTTCTTTTTCATGCAAATTTTATATCGTAAAATGAATAAACTCTTGAGCTTACGAGACAACCATGCAAAAATACGTACATGCTTTATTTTCCGAATAAGTATACATATTTAAAGTCCACATTGGACAGTGTTACTTGAATATAAAAGAAACGTTTACCAAACTCAACTTCTATAATTTAAGACAATGACAATTTCAAAAATTGTTATTTTTGAAGGTAATTTAAATTTTTTCTATTTGTTCCATATGATCTACGCATTTTTACAAGAACGCCAAATTAAGACAGCAAACTTTTAATAGTCGCAGAATACTGTTATCAAGATAATAATTAATAAGATAAAACATTTTTGTGTAAATTAAAATGTACATGAAGAATTTATGGCCGGTTATGTTACCTTGTTAAATTTGACTAGTTTTGCAAGTTATTCCCAGTTGGGTATGGTAAATAAGAATTCGTGGGTTTTTATTGTTGATGTATTTCTATCTGTCCGAATTGTTTTAAGTAAAATGGTTCTAAAATATGTAAAATATTTGCCAAGGTGTTCATGGTGTTATTCTAAACCAGCGTTTCTCAAACTGGGGTACGTTTGTCGTTGGAAAACTTTGTTGACGCACGTAAGCCGAAATTCCATTGGCAAAATGTATATTTTTTACAAAATATAATAAATTTATGATAATTCGCTTAATATTAAATGCAGCATTTACAAATTTGCATAGGACCCATAGGTATTGAGTTATACAGATTGTTTCTAAAATGAGGACAGATCGTAGATCAAAAAACGCTTCCTTACGGAGTTCAACCTTCCGAAAATAGAACGGTCTAATCATGCTTTAATTAATAACTCCGCCAAAATTAAAATATTTGATTCAAATCTTGTATGTATATTTAACGCTTGATTATTTACATTTAGACATGTTTTCGTTTAAATCTATTAAGAAGGGGCGTAGCGGGGGGGTGGGGGTGTGATCGACGTATCTCTTGATGTATTTTTATGATACTTAAGGTTGTCTCAGTTTAGCGTAAAAATCTTATTCATTACACAGAAAACACAAAATGGGTACTCTTGTTGAAAGTAAGGTAAGGGCGTAACTTCTACATTTAAACAAATTAGCGAAGCACTTCGCCCGGACTTTCCTATACTTTAAATATTGCTACTTATCATATATTCAAAAGTATCCTATTACTAGTGTTACGCCCAACATTGACTACAAACATAGAATAGTGAAGCAAAAGTCGACAGGTAGCTGTGTGTGTACTTCGGGCACGCCCCGAAGACTTCGGTCGGCGCATGGGAATCAGATAGAGAGATATATACGCTAGTATGCTGAATTTTGTTGTAAAGATAATTGTTTTTTTCTGTGAAAGATTGCTTAGAATTAAAAAATCCCAAAACGGAAGAACACATTCGTCCATTAAAATTTGGGGGGGGGGGATAAACACTCCTTAAAATTGCCGTATTTAACAGTTACGATGAGAACTTTATTCTACTATCACGAGGATAAGCATAAACAGAATTTTTTTATCGTATCCCGTTTATTAAATAAGGGGGTAGGAATTTT
This sequence comes from Ctenicera cuprea, assembly GCA_958336395.1. Taxonomy (NCBI): domain Eukaryota; kingdom Metazoa; phylum Arthropoda; class Insecta; order Coleoptera; family Elateridae; genus Ctenicera; species Ctenicera cuprea. The sequence goes on from OY284493.1 coordinate 26,014,227, forward strand.
CAAACCTACTTTCAAAAATTCATAGAACGTGCCACAAAGAAGTTAGCGGACTGAGACACAAACCACATTGTAGCTGATCCATAGCTATATAAGTCTACAAAATAAAAAATTGTCGTGTCCAGTTTTAGAGCAGTAGGTTTTTGGAAAAGTCAATTTTGATGTTTGTTTCACTTCACAGTTTTAGTAGTTATGAAGGTTCTAGTAGCTGGTAACATTATGGACTCTTAAAGCATTTCCAATATCAAATATCATCCCGATTGGATAACTCGTCTTTGAGTAAATAGGCGTTAAAAAACAAATTTTCAAAAATTCATAGAAAGCGCGTCGCAGAGAAATATGCGAGCTGACACACAACCCAAATTGTAGCTCATTTTAAACTCTATTAGCTTACAAAATTTTAAAACAATCGTGGTGCCAGTTTTTGAGTAACATTTTTTGCAAATTTCCGAAATTTTGAAATTTTTCTTAACTGAATGGCTTTTAATTTAAAAACATTTATGGTGCACAGTAACATTGTGTCTCTGTAGGGATATGACGATAAAATATTTGAACTCGATCTGTCAACCTGTTTTTAAGTAATAAGGCGCCAAAGTCAAAATTTAGAAAAAATCGTAGCGGCCGCCATTTTAAAGCTATATAGTTCGGAAGAAAAGCTTTGAATTTGCCCTAAAATCTTCTGTTTCATTCAGTTTTCAAGTTTATAACATTCGGCTTCGGAAAAAATACTACTAAAAAACATTGCTAACTTCCGGTTTCGAATTTTTTAAGAAGATTATTTTGTCGGTGACTTTTTAATATACCTCACATTCCAAAGCTCATCAAAATGCGACCATCCGTTCGGGAGTTATGGTGCACCACACACATACAAACATACATACATACCCTCCACCCACAGACAGACATTTTTTTAAAACTATTTTTTGGGTTCCTGCAGGTCCAAAACGTGTATTTCCGTCAAAATCTCTAATTCGAACATTTTTATGAATTCAATACAAGTAACAATAAAGAAAGTTCTACGAAGATAGGCTTAGAGAGGCTTTCTTACGAAGCTATAACCTTCGTTAGAGGGAACAGTCCCAACGCGGCTTAAAACAATAATTTTTCTAGAGTAGAATTATCCTCACAGTCTACAAATTATTTGTACATCTCAGGAAAACACAAGAACCTTTATGGCACTCGATTATTTAGAAACATTTTATTGCCATTCATTTCATTACAGTTGGATTTAGCTAATTCCATGGAAGTCACCGTTATTGCCTAATTTTTGTATGGAGAATAAGATTGTCAAGTGAAAAGCGAGATAATCTGGAGTATGTAATGTTAATGGATTTAAAGGAAAACAAGTGAAAATATAAATCATAAATAGTAAAATAGTAGATGGTCATCCAATATTTGAACTGCATAATTTATGCGGAGATAATAATTAAAGCGTGATTACACTGCTCCATGTCTATACTACGAACGTTACCTACTGAACTCTGTGGTTGTGTATCAAAATAGCGCATCAATAATAGCGACGTCAGTAAAAATAGTGCCGCAGCAAATAGGGGCGGTAAAAAAAGAGCCGTCAAAAATTTTGCCGGTAAAAATTAAGCCGACAAAAATAGCGCTGTCAAAAAAAATCGCCAGCAAAAACAGCGCCCATCAAAAATGTCGCCGTTAAAAATAGCGCTGGCAAAAATAGCGCTGTCTAAAAAATAGCGCCGGTTACAAATGTTCCCCTGCAAAAATAGAGCAGTCTAAAACAGCGCAGGCTAAAAAAACAAAGCGGCAAAAATTTTGTCGGCGGATAATAGCGCCCCAAAATGGACGCCATAAGAAACATCGCCATATAAATACTTTTGGATTTTGATGAAAGTTTAATGAAAGGTTTCCACAAATTAAATCAAACTTTTACCATATTGCAAGTATTTGTACGGCGACGTTTCTTATTTTCTTAAGATGTTAGTTTTGAGCCTGCGACATATTTGAGTGGCGCTATTTTTGCGGTTTTTGACAAACGCTATTTTTTAGACGGCGCTATTTTTAATGGCGCAATTTTGCCGTTGCTATTTTTGACAACGTTATTTTTGCCGCCGACATTTGTGAAAGCCCTATTTTTGACTGCAACATTTGTTTTTCAACGCTATTTTTGTAGGCGACATTTTTGCCTGGCGCTGTTTTTACTGGGCGCTATTTTTGGTGGCGCTATTATTAGTTGGTCGATTAAAAATTTAACTCTATTTGACCGACGTTAGTTTTGCTTATCTTCATAAAATTTTATTGAAGTATTTTCAAGAACTTTAAAAATAAGGTGTCTTTTATGAAAAAAAGTTTGAGAAACACACTGTTCTAAATGGATGGAGTAAGAAGTAATTTTGCTTTGGCTAACGTTCGCAACTTGGGGTTAATTAATAGAGCGTGAATTTTAGTTGTCATCGAAAGTTTCAACTTAACAGGGGTAACTAGTATCGCGAAATTATCTGGGTATGTGTACAGGACCACCCAGTTTCGCTCAGAGTTAGCAAAATAATTGAAAAATAAGTTTTTTTTTCTCGTTTTGTCCGAGTTCGTTAATTCAGTTGGAACATGATGATGGAAGCATTTGAATACTTTGTGCTGGAGTGAGACGATTGCGGCGAAAAAACAAAAAAGATTGAATTTATCAGTTTTAGTACTCCATTACATAAAAATAAAACTTAAGTGCATAACTACGAGTAGTCATTTAATCGATTTTTGCTAATTAAGTACCTATAAATATTTTAAGTGTGGCTCGAGTTTGGTACATATGTTTGTTAAAAGCATTATGGCAAGGTGAGGTATGCATTAAAAGACGGTCAACATCTTATATTATTTTAAGAGTTGATTTGATACTTGAGAAACAAAATTTAATTCAAAATGGATTAATTTGATGTTGGCGATAGTGTTATTATATTATACGTTGGATTTATATGCACCTCACAACGTCAGAGTATACACATTTATGCACCCAAAATTAGTCAAATATATCAGCTTGGAACTAATTTTATAGTAGTAAAATAAAAATTGAAATTTATCGGAACAGTTCACTTTTGACACGTTTAGAAACGTTACCTATGTGCGGATCTTCTTATACAATGAACTGCAAGGGGTTCGGAGTCATAATACCGCCGGTACGGTACATAATGTCGTCTGTCAAAAATAGCGCCGGGAACAAAGTTGCTGTCGAAAACAACGAAGGTAAAAATGGCGCCAAGAAATAACGCTGTCGGTACGTAATGTAGAAATTGAAGCCGTAAATAGCGAAATCATAAATTTTAGCTAAATCAAAAATGCCATCGGCCAAAAATAGCGCCGGGAAGAATGTCGCCGTCAATCACAGTGCTGGTAAAAAGCTTGTTCTTCAATAATAGTTTAATATTAAGTGTACGTGTATAAAATTGTTATAAACATGCATTTATTTAGTTTAGGTATAACGGTGATAGATGTCCCTAGAGACATCTATATAATGTAGGGCGAGGTATAAAGTAGCAAAGCTACAATCCACGCAAAAATGGCAGGACCCGGATAAGCCGGTGTTAAACTGCCAGATGGCCTCTGAGTACAAAAATACGAACAGTATCGTCATAAACCAAAACAAAAAGCAAAGAGATGCTAACATTTACAAATGGACACAACCTAAGACGCATTTCGTTCTTATTAGGACTCCTCAGTTAGGTACAGTTCCTATTTGTAAACGCAAGCATCAAAAATCGGGCCAACAATAACAATAACGTGGATTGTCCTTCATACCTCGGCGTACATTATATAGATGTCTCTATAGCCGCAAAACAATCTCCGAAAAAAACATCCTTTTAAAAATATTTGAAAATTTTGTACAAATAAGTGCCTGTGTTATTTTGAGCATTGATGCATACTTTCGTGTAAATTTTAAAATTATCAAATAAAATTACTCCTTCTGCAATATTTAAAGTCATTAATCCTTCTTAAAATCTTTATTATCTACAAATGACAGAAGATTACCAAGGGTTCAAGTCATTACGTCATTATGCATTACTAGAAAAGCTCTCAACAGTCTTTAGAAAGTTTAAAAATTTAAGAATTGCAATCACTTGCCTTTACTTAAATTCAGATTTCAAAATATGTTATGATAATGTCCCGTGGTCTTAAGAGAATGTTTTCCGATTGTAAAGTATCCTGTCTGACAACAAGCGAAAATGTAGGTACATTTGAAAATTAACTATACCCTGTTGCTATCAGATGCAATCATGATTTGGAATTAATTTAAGTATAATTAAGTAATTTGCGGTATTCTAAGTCCTGTTGTGTATTTTACTAAAAAGTAAAGGTTAATAAATATTACAACCTTATTTATTTGCTTGCAATTTATAAGAAAACACTTCTTTAGTGCATATTTTTAGCGTTTTTAACGCATATATTACAGTTCTTAGTGCAAAATTATCCCAAGCAAATTTAAATATCACTTTTCGTTTTTGATCTGATTTAAAATCTTCCATCATGGCAGGCGAAAAGAGTCGTGAAAAAAAAAACTCCGAGAAAAAAGCCTAAAAAGAAAAGCTGGGGAAAATTAGGCGCGGAAACAAGTCGAGGAAAAAAAGCGGGATCTTGTTTTTTATATGCCAACTCTCTTCTTGACATGTCTTTTATTTGAGTTAGGGTAAACGTTAGATTACAAAAATTAGATATGTTTTTTTATTTCAAGTTTTGTCTCCCCTGTATATGTATCAAGTCACAAGCGTTATTTACCAACGTATCATAAATGAATTTCGTGTTAGTTCGGGCTATATCGAGTTCGATTCTCGGCCAAGGCGATCGTGGATGTGGAATTCCAGAAAAAAAGTCGCGTAAAAAAGTCACCCGGAAACAAGTCATCGGAAAAAAGAAACCCCGGAAAAGAGTCACCCGGAAAAAAGACCCCGGAAAAAAGTCACCGGAAACAAACTCACCCGGAAAAAAGTCACCGGAAACAAACTCACCCGGAAACAAGTCATCGGAAAAAAGAAACCCCGGAAAAGAGTCACCCGGAAAAAAGACCCCGGAAAAAAGTCACCGGAAACAAACTCACCCGGAGAAAAGTCACCGGAAACAAACTCACCCGGAAAAAAGTCACTAGGAAAAAGACACACTTGTAGTTGGCGACAAAACTAGAACCACTGCCACACTTTTTATCGTTATTCATATTGACGAAGCTTTTTTCTTGTAGTTGGTATACCAGCTTAATTTTGTAATACCTTTGTAGTATCCGCGGCCAGTTCTTGCCTCATTTTGGTTATGCAATTTGCGAAAACCTACTAAGATACAAAAAAGTAGCATTTTGAATCAAGCTTCAAAACAATATTTTTTCTGGTTGGCTTATGACCAGGTAAAAGTTCTACGAGATAGAAGGTTAATTGTTTCCAAGATGGTATTCAGTCACTTGTTTCCTGGAAACTTTTTTTCGTTGACTTTTCTTCGGTCGGCTTTTTTCCGGGTGATTTTTGTTCCGAGTCACTTTTTTCCGGGTTTTTTTCTTGATTTTTTCTTGTTTTTTTTTCGCTTACCTGTATGTGTGTGTAAGTTTGAGATTAGATGAGAAGCCATATTGCCTTAGCAGTGGATATCTCCCGTAAATGTAGGAAAACATAAAAAATTCCTATTTTGTAGTTGACTTGATTTCGTTGCCCTTATTTCCATTCTATTTTGTTCTTTCGCCTTTTCCACCGTTTTTTCCCCAGACGTTTTTTCGCAGATTTTTTAAAGGGCACTTTTATCCTAGATTTTACCATTTTTACAAAATGTTTTTTAAATGTCTCCCAAAAAGTGTCTTAAATTCTGCTTCTGGTTTAGGACTTTTAAAATTCTTATTTTCTTTACGAATTATTAATTTTTGTTCGTTAAAAACAACGACTTTTCATCGTTCCAATGGATGTTAGTACTGATTTTAGATGGAAATATTTACCAATTTTTGGAAAAACACTAGATCTTAAAAAATTGTCAAGTTTAGTAGCTTTGAATTATTATGTCAAGAACGAGTATTATTGACTTAAATTTTCTACGAGTAATAGTAACAAAAATAGCAAATTTTTTTGTAATCTAACCGACTTACATCGTGTCTCAATCTTATGTTGTTGTATTTGCCTATTTTGGGCTACATGGACACATTTTATAGCCTGATGCCTAAATACAAACTTAGTCAAAATTGTGCGGAAATTTGGCAACACCTTTCTTGCAACAGTTACAACGCCCAGGTATTTCCTCAAATCTAATGACGCGACATCCTTATCGATGTTTCATTATCTGTAATCACAGGTGACACATGTTTTGCCGTAAAAATTGCGTTAAATTCCTATTCTGACTTGGAACATTGTTACCGTGTACAAGCGAAATGAAAATAATGAAGAAACAGTTAATTACTTTTTAAATTCTTATAAAAACTGTCACAACCATCAAGAGATTGACAACGAATGTGACTGGTGAGTTAAGTAAAAAAATAATTCTATTATTACACATAATTATTGTTATTTCATGAGAACAAAGCTCGAGTAATAGTAAAACTTTATGCTCTCTGGGTAGATACCTATTATTTACTCCACTACAATTTATTCCTATTAAGTATATAAATTACTTTATACATTAAAGCTAGCTACTCTGATATTGCGGTTTTATGCAGGTAAAGGTTATAATTATTAACGTCGATAAAAAAATTTCTAGATTAAGTTTTTATAAATAAAATTCACGTTTTTGAGGATTCACGTTGATTTAGTCTTTAAATTCTCTATTTTAAGTTAAATTCGTTACACAATGAATTTAAATTTGTTTTGAGATTAAACAAAATACTACTAACATAAAAAGTGACATATCAAATAATACATTTAGCAATTAATAAATGTTTTAGGGCCGGTTTATTACGCACGTTGTTCATGACGTGAGTCCTGAATGCAATTTTAATTAACTATTCGATTGCTCTCAATTATACCCAAACGTTTCAATAAAATATTTTATGAACATTAAAATGTATAATAGAAGTTCTGTTTTAATGTGCATTATTGTTAATACGAAACATCGTGCAAGGTATAAAATCCATAATTATTAGATTAAAAAAATTAGAAATATACCAAATCAGCCGCGAAAGTAATTTTTTCCTTCAATGTTAGTGACATTATTTCTTGACTGTTTTTATGTTTTAATATCCCAAAGTAATTAAGAGATTGTAATTGCGCTTACTAATTTAAATTTCAAATGTAATTATATAATATGTCGCAGTTGGTTGTAAATGCTTGAAATAAACAAGATTTGCCCTAAATATGGCCTTTGCCTGAACTTTCCCATACTTGAAAATCATAACATTTTTGTATTTTTAAAACAAAAACACTCAATAGAAGTCCGAAATTATACTGCTGGCATCATCGGTTAGGTTAGTCGAGGTCGCTGGAAAAAGTAACCAGGAAATATTACTCGAAACAAACTCCTGGAAGAAAAATCATTCTCAGAAAAAAGCCAAGAAAAAACAGCATTACATAAAAAACGGATAAAACATTGATTAATGAATTTATTATAATATATTTCATTAGATTGTTTAGTTTAATATTATCATTTAAATTTCGGAACTTGAGATTTCGACGAATATCCACGTTTTAGGGTCCGAGAATACCGAAAAACCAGGTTTCACTATGATTTCTGTGGGTCTGCCTTTATACATTTTACAGCCCAGTGGGCCTTAATTCCAAATCCTCAATAAAGGTTTGAAAGATTGGGGTGTTGGGGAGGGGTGTTATACTTCACCATAGACGCGTTCAAAGAAGAAGCTTAGTTTCGTATTTTACGCATGTCAAATAGCGAATCTGGCACGCACAATTATCCTACCCCTCCACCCGGTCTGTCAGTCAAAAAAGATCATTGAAGATAAGATTTGCCCTTAAAGTTTGTACAAACTACTTCCGCATTTTAGAAACATTCGGACTTTCATGTCAACTATTTTTTTCGCAAAAATTTACTTATCTGGGGCGACTTTCAACAAGAGTGCCTTTGTTGTGTATGTAGAAGAAGATTTTTAAATCAAAAATTAGAAAAAGATGCGAGAATAAAACGGACTTTAAGACATACGTCGAGCTCCTACGCCCCCGGTCAAAGGACTTGAACGAAAAGTAATGGAAATGCAAATCTATAGTAAAACTTCTAGTACGAAAACCGCTTCTAAGTGGACACCCTGTATAAAAGCAATTATCTTTTTTTAAGTAGTATGGGAAAATACGATATTATTTAAAAATTCATAGTTTTCCGGTTTTTAATATATCCCGTATCCGGTTACAAACAAAAACGTGAGTTGTTTATTACAGAAAATGTAAAAAATCGATTTATTTGATTTAAATCAGATTTTTTTTATATTTAAATCAGATTTTTTTATATTTAAGTCGATTTTTTTGATTTAACTAATATTTTAATTAAAAAAATTAAGTACGCTTGTTTACTTGCACAAACTAATAAGCACTTATTATCTGCAGTGTTTTTGTTTAAATATTTTAATAACAATTGTAACGTATTGTTTGGCATACACATGTTATGTATTTATTTTATTTTGAATTATTGTTTTAAAGATAGCAATTCTATGATCTTTCCCCACCCTACTTACACTGTATTAGCGCATAACAGCTATACAACAAAGCTTCTTACCCCAACCCTTGTGCACTTTGCTGCGCCTGCGGTTTGCTATTATCATAAACACATCCCAGGGAGCATAAATAGTGGAATTTCACTATCTAAATAATAAAATAGTATACAAATTGAAGTCAAAAAAAAACCTTCTTGTAAATTGTTTGTATTGTGTGTACATAGTGCAGTGCTACTATTTGTGCTCCACCGAATGTTTTAGAGATAATGGCAGCCATCATAGGCGTAGCAAAGTGCACATGATGCTTATTTGTGAACTAACAGATCTGTCTCCGCCGTCCCTCTATTTAATAATGTATATGATTTAAATCACGATTTAAATCAAGATTTAAATCAACTTTAATTTGAATCTTCGCACCCTGTCGCGTATACAGTAGTATTGTATCTTAAGACGATTGCGATATCGAATTACATCCAGATTTGCCAATTTTTTAGTAAAGAGAGTTAATAATTTCAAAAAATCCTTTTTACCGCGCGCCGTCTAGAAGCTAGAGAGTTGGAAACAAAAGCATTCGATTTTTTCGCGTCGTCAATACCCTACCAAGCTGCAAATGTGCAAAATTTTGTTTTTGAAAAATTACGCCTAGAAAGCGTAGCAACCTTTGGAAACAAAGCGTCTTGTATAAAACTTATTTTTCAGATTTAAAAAATTCAATCCTTAATGAGTTCTAATTTCGCTTCCGGTTTTGAATTTGAGTTGATTGAGCCACAACACGATTTTTTTCGTTACAAGGCGGAAAAATATTTAAAACTTAAAAGTTAAAACGGTGAGATAATATACCAACAAAAAGTATATTATTTTCTTGTGCTTGCTGGGGAATTTATTTAGTAAATTATTAGGCAGCAATAAAGCTCAAGTAAACAGTTTCAAAGCTTTATTGCCTTTTTTCTGTAACCCTTCGTGGAGCGTTGTCCATGAGCTAAACTATTTGGAAAATTGCAAACGTCATAAAATGCACATTTATGTACAAACTAAAAATTCCAGGCTTTAAAAGTTTTATTATTTGCAGACGAGCTTGGCTAAATAACCGTAAAAGGGTTTTAAAGAATTTCTACAACTACCGTTCTTAAAATTCTTAGAAAAACAAGCAACCTCCCAAAATCTACAGTAAATTTTATGACGAGAGATTTGCAAAAGTTGGCCAAAGCTGTCTATAAATACATAATTTATACCCCCAATGACCCAAATAGGGTGTCATAAAACTAAACGGCTACTCCTAAATAAATAGGGTTTGGATCGTAAAAGCAACTGCTAACTGCTATTGTTGAAATCATACCGCCTTTTGAACTTTGCTTGGGCCTTATATCCCGTTACTGTAGAGATCGATTTGACCAATTGATTTGCAGCGCAGATGTGCCTTTAGAATCGCTAAACGCATTATTTGTTGCGGAATAATCCCAGCGCTTCATCTGGCAATCTTCTAGCAGATAAAACAAATAATTTTCATGGTTTAATTTCAGCAAGTTAACAGCTTTATTAAACATAAAAATCAAGCGTTGTGAGAGCAGAAACTGTTCAAGAAATGAGTTTAATTAAATAAAGCAGGGATAAATAATGATTCAGGAGAAACCAACAAATTGATATAAATTATTTTGTCGGTGTTTTTAGTAGCTGTTGAAGTTCTTTAAAGTCAGTATAATGGTGACAAAGTATTTATTTTATTGCACTCATTAAAAAATTCGAAGCCAAACAGGGCCCACGCATAGATTGTGCTATAAGGAAGTTTCATTGATTAATACATTAATTTTAAGAACTTCTTGAATTTAATGGTTTCAAATCTAATTCAGTTATTGCTCTGAAACAGCCACTTTGGAAGGTTGAACTATAAATCTAAAATTTTCGTTATAGCAAAAGCAGACAAAATGATTTAAAATCAATTACGTATTGATTAATCTTCGTATTTTCCCAACTGTTGAAGTGCTGCGACTTGACAAATTAGGACATTGAAAAATTTTGCTTAACGTTTGATCAACTTGATGTAGGCATTTAATGGATTCGTTTCAAGTGGGTCTTTTAATAATACGGATTTCTGTTTTTTTTAACTTCGTAGCTCGAAACAAGCACATCTATTTTTAAAAAATTTTAATTTTAAGACATCGTTACTCAATAACGATTTGGCACATTGGGATGAAATTTGGTATAGTGATAGCCATATACTAAGTATATTATTATATACCGGAAATCTGCAAAAGGTAAAAAATTTCAATATGTTGATAATTTTCAAAAAATTTTGCTCATAAACTGAATCTGTAAAATTTTTTGTACACTTTGTAGGTTACTAGAGCTAGAGATGAGGTATGATTTAATTGGTGTCCCAATGCGCTAGTTTCTCTGGGACGCCTGCTATGAATTTATGAAATTTGGACATTACTGTTTAAGTTAAATTGCTCAGGAGTGATAGTAGATTAAAATTTAATTTTTTTAGTTGCAGCATTATTTGGGGGCTAAAGTTCCCCTTTTCCAATTTTTGACTAACGTAATCAGATTCGCTTTATAGTATGTGTTCTTTTTCCTAAAAATCTATTTGTGAAGATTTTAAAAATATTCAGTTTTTAACTACGTTGCGCTGCGACTGGTGTTGTGAGCTGAGAATATTCTCAAAAGAATGTTTTCCAAGAACGAGAATATTCTTGGTAATTTCTCCCATTAGATTATTTTCCGAGAAAATTAGAATTTGCTTTTTCTGTTCATATAATGACTTCAAACCGACGAAGTTTTAAAATCACTACCTGAACTATGCTTAGGAATCACGTTAATGTGCCCAACCTGTACACCGAAGTTAGTAACAGTAACAGCCATTTTACGATTCACCAACAGAAACAGCTGTCAGATTGTAAGGTTGAGGTCTGACGCTTAATAAGCCTACCTATTTTGCTATTATTATATTATTTAAATCAGATGTATCTTACAATTAAATGTAATTTTAAAAGAAATAAAGCGTTAATTGTTCTATCATAAACTAGGTGATTAATGAAAACCTGGAAAAGTCAGGGAATTTTAAACACTCTTGAATAATCAGGGAATTTAGTCAAAATATGTCAAAGTCAGGGAATTTTTCGTTGTCGTTTCCTATACTTTATTAAAAAAAAATCGGAGATTGCTTATCATTTGTTGACTGTTTTAACACTCTCTGGTAGTGGTAGCACAACCAGTTTGGTAGTAATTGACGTTCGGAAAAATTTGCCTTAGATATACACATGTATTTTTTGTTTGTGTTTAGTTTTAAAAATTAAAAATTTGTTTTTTTTACAATAATTATATTCATTAACAAATAAAACTACATACTGGAATTTTATTTTGTGTGACTGGAAAAGTTGGGGAAATTTAAAATTCAAACCTAGTATCCACCCTAATTCTTGAAAAGAGTATTCTCGAGATTGGTACAACACTAGGTGCGACTGATTTCCAGTGTTATTAAATTAGGTAGGAATATTCTGATCGTGTAGTAACTAAGTTTGCAGATTGTGACTAGAACGTTAATACAAAAATGCTTTTTCTAGATTTTTTCCGGAGGATTCTACAAGGCATTACTGTCCTGTCATTAGTCAGAATTTGATCACAGGTAGCATCCGCGGTTTAACCTAATTCAGGGTGTCTACCTCGCGTGGAATTTCTAGAAAAAGCTTGTAGTGAAAACCGGCACTTGAGAGTTTAAAAACGCTGGAATATTTCACTTGTACCTGGAATTTTCAATTTTTTTTCTTTTAAAATGTTTATAAGCAATGAAAAAAAATTGAAATATATACTATAACGTACCCTTTTCAAAGTGACATGTTTTTGTGATTTTATGTTTTATTACAGCCTAGTTCGTTTAATGTGTGAATGGATAATACAGTATTACTAGTGATGGGCATAATCGAATGATTGACATTCGAAATTATTTAATAATCGAATGATTCACACGAATAAAATCATTTGGATGTTTCTATGCGGTAAAAAGTAGTAAAAACGCCCTTTCGTTGCTTCTCTATTGATCCGATGAAGTAATTTTCGTTCTCATCGTCTTTCCTTAGGCCGCTAGCAAAACAGCGTAAATCTTCAACTTTGAATAGTGTGTTTATTATTTTCTCGTCCGTTTTTTTGAGTCTTTGAGTTTATATCTATAATTATTATTATTAGTATTATTCTAAGTATTGATACATTTCTTTATATTTTCATATTTTTTGTTAAATTTGCTTTTTGGGGCAATATTAAAATTTTCAAATACGACCCTGCCTTGAAATCACTACTAGACACAAAACAGTGTGGTGGAAACTGCTGTATTTGCTTAATGTTCTAGTCAAAACATTGTTATCTCGTTGTGCTTGCGCGGGAAAGACGCGAATTATGCACTGCATTCCAGAAACTCGGTCTCCATTTGTATATTCGCATCATAATACCACGACTGGTCGTATCATCGTATCATGTATCTGCATGGGCATGTGCAGTTGCCTACTGCAAGGGGGTATTGCTGCAACGCACGCTCCCGAAATGAATAGTTCGATTATTTTCGTTCAAAATATCCCATCACTAAGACTATCGACAGTCACTAATTGTAATTATGGATATTTTCGTCCGTCAAATAATTTAATAAAGTGCCTTTATATATTTGTTTGATAAATTTTAGTACTTAATCTTTTTACTTGAAGAAAAACCTGCGTAACTTTCAAACAGTAACTGGACTTCCTTGTATACGCTGCAATTTTAAAATAGGATTGCAGTAGACACCCTGTAAAAATCGTTTAGTTTTGTGTATTCAATGAAAATGCCGAAGAAAATTAACATTATCAGCTCGATGCATCATACTTATTCTTGAACAGAAATGTGTGGTTGAAACGGAAAGCAAGAGGTGATACAAAATAAGAAAAAAAACTGCCGTCGGATGAGGAAAACGATAATAAAAAGGTGTGCTTGCCTCACGTAGAGTTCCAATCTAAAGTTTCTAGTTTTTAATGTCACTGCGAAACCTGCTAATCGATATCGCATTTCAATCTGCGATTTTGCATTTCTTGATATACTTAAATGAGCAAGGTTATAGTATAGAGGATGTTTTTAATTTTAGAATTTATGTGTGACCGTTCCTATTGGAAATCCTGTAATATGTACACAGATCGTTAGATGCATTTGAGGGGACTTGTGTATTCGACGAATATCGGTGTAGTTCGGCCAGTGCTAAATAAGTATTCGCCGTGTCACCATCCACACAATTCGTTTATTTGCCGAATATTCGTATTCATGTATACTTTACGATTAACTACTGAAATATTTGTCTTGCCTTTGCTCTAAACGGTTATTTTACATTTGTTTACCTGGCGTTGTTTAGTGTTCAAAAAAAAGATCGCTAGAAAATACTTCTCTGGAAAAACATCCCTGTTTAAAGCAGCTCTGGAAGAAAATTCCCAAAAAATCCGCAGGTTTAAAAATCCACGAAAAAAAGCCCCGATAAAAAAATCTCCTGGAAAAACGACCCGGCAAAAACATCCCCGGGTAAAACTATCCTATGGAAAAACATCCCCGGTGAAACATTTCTGGAAAAAACAGCTTCTTTGCAGTAAACTAAAAAATGGGAAGAATGAGTTGTTTCCCCTAAGTTCTTCTAGCAGATTCTGTTTTCAGATTTAGAAAATTTGTTTTACGGTAAAATGTTACTAAAAAGACGCTTAAATTCAGCTTCTGGTTTCGTATTTTTTTAAAAGCCTATTTGGACAGTGATTTTTTGATTTTGAGTGTTCTGAAATTCCGAGGCTCATCGAAATCGGACCATTCGTTCAAGAGTTATGAGGCGTAACCCACAGGCACTCATATAAAACCCTACCCACAGATAAATACTTTTTAAACGACGCCGACGCTTGGGGAGAAGATTTTTCGGGGCTGTCTTCCGGACTGTTTTCTAAGCTTTTTTTTTTATTTCCGAGGGATTTTTACTTTGAAAATTTTATTTCCATGGTCTTTTTTCGGGTTTGATTTTTCCGGAGGTGTTTTATTCTAGATTCACCGGCTTTATTTGGGAAATTAATTGACGAATGCGAATATTTGTGCAAATGGTCAGTCCACATGGATTGGCATTATTGGCAACTATATACGAGTAACGAATATTTGCAAAATACACAACACGTTTGGAATCGTTTTAAAAATAATACACAGTGTACGGTTACTTATAAGTAAATATAAAGGTTGTCGAAAAATGCTTTGCAAGAACAATTAGGAAAGAAATAATGAACTAGTAACGCCCAAAAACATTAATCGTTTTCTGTTAAAAACTTTACTATAGTAACCATTATTTCATATTTTTGTATAATAGCCATTAAAGAAATAAATGGGTCTGATATTTCCTATTATAATGAGTAGTGAATATAATTTATAATTCAGCTTAGCCAGGGAGGTGCTGCACTCCGTATCTTGAGATGGCGGAAGAAATGGTATAAGATTAAGAAAGCAGATAAATTTTCGTATAGTACTTTTAAAACCCGTGACCATTCATATTCTACGCTTATAAACCCTGTTATCATTTCGCTTGAAATATACGAGCGTCAATTGCAGCTGGCCAAATAAATAATAAGTAACTAAACTAGCTCGCATAAGGTCAAACATATAAGCGTGATGCTGATATAAGCACGTAGATAATTCGCTTAAAATTGCATAGAAGCGACAAACTATATATTTATATAAATTAATTTATTGCCTCATACTTTCAATTGTCACTACATACCAATCTAAAAGTCCGGACACTGTAGTAATGATGCAATGAATTTACAAGTACCTACCTGCCTTCGTAATAATATGTAGAATTGTAGAATCTCAATAATTCAAACAATACCTAGTACATTACACAGTAGTAGACGATGAAAGCATAAATGTTATTTTATTGCATATATAACCTTGATGCAGATGACACAATAAATCCAATACATTAAAATTGTAAAATTCAATAACAATTTTTAGCTATTTTATATTTTAATTTTTAGAGTGTAGGAGTTCATGTAAAATGTAACTTGTAACAGATTATGTCTGGAAAAGAATTTTAAGGATAGAGTAGAATATGTATAACACAACAATCGTAATACCTTGAAGAATGTCTAAATGGAAAGACTTGCTTTCTAGGTAACATATTTATTCCGCTTATTTGATGGTCAGCTATTTCCACATAGCAGAATTTCTATTAATTTGGATGGCACAAGGTGAAGGCATTAATTTCTGTTACTTCTCGTCAAAAAATATTTATTGGCAGGTCTGCCACTAAAACTAACACTTCCGAAAGTTTTATGAGAATTTTTAATTTAATCGTAAATTTTAGAGTCTGCCGGTTTATATTGATACCTGTTATTCAAGATACACGGCTGACCTCATAACACAACTGAACGTTAATCATTTTCTGTAAATCAAACACACATAAAAGTAGTATTGCTTGAGGCTTTGCCGTTTTTCACAGTGTCGTGGCAATTTTGGGCAATGAAACATATGGAAATTATTTTTTATTGTTGTATTATTTTATATAGGGTACGAAATTTGGAAAAGCTAGAAAATTGTGTTTGTCTTTAATGTCAAACAACAAAAATAATATGACGCGTTTTTTTCTGAATGTTTTTCATTCAGGGTATGTAATGACCCCAAAATTTTGGATTAGAAGATCAAAGATATGAGTGAAATTCAGACATAATGAAAGCCAGACATGCTGTAGCTGTGTTTTATATCTGAAAGAGAAATTGCAGTCTTGTAGACGTCGCTTTTGGCCTTTGTTACTGTGTTACGTACTTTTATTTCAGTTGTGTATTTCTAAGCAAAGTATGCAAAGGTGCGATTTCAAAAGCATGCCGATTAATAGAAAACCAAACCAGCGCCGAAGGATAGCACGGCCGAGACACTGTGAGTGAAAGTGAAGAAAAGTAAAGGATAATATAAATTAATCGTGTAATATCACTCACTAGAGGTTAGAGGTAAATAAGGAGAACGAACCGAAAAATCGCAATTTGTGTAGTTAGTAGCCAAAGGCCAGGGTTGTTAGCTGATGTAGAAATTGTGCAAAAAATTAATTTATTTTTTAGTGGAAGCGCATTTCAACAAAATTAAATTATATATGTTTTAAAAATATTATTAGATTATTAATTTATTAAGTATTTTAAAGAATTATAGGTTTTTACTGTAAATATATTTGAACCAACAATATCTAAAATGTTTTTAATTAAAAAACAGATATTTTTAATTATTTTAAAATATCTCCGAGTTATTTTTATTCTATTTCGAAAAATCTTAAATATTTTTAAATATAAATTATACAATAAATTTAATTTACAATATCTTAAATAGTTTAAAATAAAAGAATTGTTGAATATCTAAAATATTTGGAAGGTTTGTACTACTGCTAAGTCGAACTACGTCTGGCAACTTTGCGAGAAGCTTGGTTATAATATGAACTCATTTAATAATACATTTATATATGCTACCCTGCACAAACTCGACAGAGAATAGACTAATGGTATATGTAATATGACTGCAACAATATACAATAATTTACAACGATCTTGTTTTGCAGGTTATGTGCACCACTCATGTGTTGTGTGAACTTGAGAAACATATTTTCATCAGCGGGCAGCGTCTGCGTGTAAGTCTGCAGATGTTTACTGGCAGAGTCTGTATATATGGACTTTGTTTCACAGGTGCCAGATTTAGTACAAACTTTGTAGATGGCGCTAACTTTCAAGTATCTTAGATATTCAACAATTATTTGTCTGTGTTTTAAAATATCTGAGATATTTTAAAATAGGCCAATATTCAAATATCTAAAATATTTTAAATTAAAATTGTTAGCAAATATCTACAGTATATTCAATTATAAAACGGGTATACGAGGTGAAAGATTAAACAAACATTGCTTAATTATTAATTATTTTAGAAATATCTTATAGATATTATTTTGTATTAAAAATAACTAAACCATTGGTAAAATAAAAATATCTAATATATTGCTAATATGCTTATTTACAAAATTCCGAATGAAAATTTAAACCAAAAAATGTTTTAGAGATATTTTAAATTTCAGTACCTATCACGACTTTTATAACACGAGAGTGTTTTAAACTGATTTAAAATTATCTCTTAAGATATTTTCAAATGGGAAGATTACAAATATTTCAAAATATTTTGAAATATTTATGAATATCGAAGACAGTTTGAAATGATTACAAATATCTTGGATATTTTTATTTAAATACAAATATTTATGAGATATATTTAAATTACGTAAATTTTTGACTTTATTTTGCAAAAATCGCTGTTAATAAAAAATAAAACTGCGTTCTATACACATCTATGCAGTAGTGATATTTTTACTGCAATAGCCTCTATAACTTAATCAACCTTTATGTCATATACAAAGGAAAAATACTTTGTGTTACAAAGAACGATTTTCTATGAACTATTGTTGATTTTTACGGAAAAAAAACTAGAAATCTCTAATTAATAAAATCCACGTGTAATTCTTTTGTAGGATATGTGTGCAGCGAACTGTAATGCAGGTTTTTGCGAATATCAGACTGAAATGAAAATCTTTAGATTGCACACGAAAAACAAATTTTATGTAGGTAGGTTGGTTCTCAAATTTAAAATGAACATAAAATGCAGTGTATGTCAGCTGAATAGCAAGCCCGGGTCGAGGCCCCATGAGTGGGTGTAATGTCTCATTAGTACGACTAGTTCTTTTTATAGTTTTTTTGTGCTTTTTGTCACCTAGACACTCAAAGCTCGAGCTTTAATCGATTCGTGGTGGTTGCAGATGCAAAAGCTCGCCCTGCATTACTTCTTTGAATAGAATGCAGCTTCGCAATTATGATAGTTTCTGCAGTCCATGTTATCAAAAATTAATTTTATGTAACTTGGTAGTTTTGTAATATTTGAATCGATGAAATTGCGTGGTGAAGTACAAAATGATTAAAAGCAGAATTTGATGTATGTCAAAATGTTTATTACTTTTTATTGCATTATTTTCGGACACGTTTTATCCGTATTCTATGATGGATCGATTTTTTTAGAAAAGTATGGATGACATTGTATTCTGTTGTCGCCAAATAGTTAAATTGCTGGAATAATTGAACTGTAGTCTCATGTTTTTTTACGATTTCGTGGTATATCTGTAAATTTTATAAAATTAATAAACACACTCAAGATACCAACTTCAGTAAAACCTTAATACGAAATAATAAGTTTGTGTGGACGTTTCTTAACATACTTGTATTTATTTCTGGAGGTGACGACTTTGGTCAGTATTTATTTGATGAAACGTTAATTACAGTTAACAAATAAAACTCATTATATTCCGACGTTGCTACGATGATATTACCTGCAAATTTGTATTTTGAAATGTAATTTATGGGTATACGTGAAATGATGAGGAAGTACCGTGACGCTCCAACGAATAAATTTGAAATATTAGATGCAGCTAAATTTAAAAGTAAACACAAATATTTTTTCAGGATGAAGTAGCGAGGAGAGCGGTCCGCCAGGTGGCGTGACGAACACTGGCGAAAGCAGAAAGCAGTCGACATGGGATTAGTATTACAAATTTTGCCTTTTCTGGTTATTCTGATTCATCATGGCCGAGCAGAACAAGGTAAGACGATAGGGATTAAAATTTTAAGTTTATTTAAACTTTTAATTAATGCTGAAAATCTTAAAAGCAAGATCGCGGGATGTTTTATACCGAACGGTTGGTTTTTTTATCGGGCTTCTTTTGTACTCTTTCTCATTGTTAGCTTTAGGAGACTTTATAGTCAGTGCCCTCAAATACTTTTCTAAATTAAGTTTCCATGCCGAACAGAATTTGCTTTTCAAATCATGCATAAAATTCACACTTACTAAGGCTTATAGAACTATTGAAGTAAGTTTTGTCGCACCTAAGAAATTCTTTGTTTTCTCTTTGTTTGATGTATGTATTTTTGGTCAGGGTGTAATCATAGTAATAATATACAGTTGTATATGTTTAATTGTAAAGAAGTGAAATGTAAAACTGGAATATTAAATAAAACTTGTCATCTACAACTATTTATAATTTTGTAGAACTGACGAAATCACATGAAAGCAACAGTGAAGTACGGAATAGAAATTACCTGAAATCAGTAGGAATTATAAGAAATTCGCCTTAAGTTATTTAAAATAATGAAATTAAAAAGTCACTTAATAACAAGTTAAAAAAGAAATGTAGCACAAACCGTTGAAATCAGCGAAATTAACTGAAAATGTCTGTTATATTACTTATTTCTAAGCATTTTTGAGTGAAACAGCTCGATATGATGCCTCCTCTCTTCAATTTTGGGCTAATCATTTTTTTATTAGGGTTTTTTAATCCCAATTAGTATTTTCTAAAAAAATCGGAAATCTGATCATTTAGTTGGTAACTGTTGGGGCTAAAGTTTATATCAAACGTTTCTGAAAACAAAACGTAATTGTTGTTGAAGTATGGACGGTTTAGGCGCAATGTTTTACCTATTTTAAAATGTTTTTGTGGTGAGAATGGAGTTTATAAAACTTCTGAAATCTTGTAAATTCATATTTTTCCTATTTTTGTGCAGTGTTAGGGTGTTTGCGATTGCTTTAAATCTTGTAATCGTAAATGTAAGCATTTTGTTATTTTAACTGGAGCTCCCGATGTTTGGGTCAATTAAGTCTGAAATTTTTAAACATGATCGTCCTCTCGCAGCTGACAGACATGCTTACAATCCCCTAACCGAAATATGTTCAATTTGTTTTGTACACTGTAAGGACCTTTTTAGTGTTAGTATTAGAAACAAATAGACACGCAGACATTATTTCATACAAAAAAAATATTATTCTGTTTCTGTTTTGTGTTAAAATTCGTTGGTTTAATTGTTATTTTGTTGCTTATTTATTTACCTACTTATTTTGTTTACATGGTAATTATTTGTCCAATTATTTTCTTTACTTGCCGTATCATTTCAATCATACTCATATTTGTGTTCACACTGCCATAAACAAATGCTGTTTCTAATAAAATGGTAATAATGTTCTGCGCGCAATGCTTTGCATTAATTGTCTGTTATTGAACGAAATGACATAAAATGTGCTGTGCTGAATTCTCCTGCCAGCGCAGAAGATATTTACTGTATTTTTCCGACCCGCCAGAACTGAAGTAAACCATAAATAACCAAATTATAGCAACAGTAGTGACTGCAGCATAAATATTCGCCGAAATCAATCAGTAAACTGTGCGGAGATGTAAGGGCTTGTCGTTGTGCTAAGGTGATAAACCTTATCGAGATGCAAGAGGTCGTCGTCGTCGTCGTGTTATGGTGAGACAGTAAGGGATTTAATATGTTGAAGAATTGTAACTGTATGCTCAAATATTTGATTGTTCGGTCAGTATTTAGTGATTTTCTTGGTAAATAAACAGTCACTTCCCACTTTTGGATTAAGAAAATATATGAATGGCCACGCTGAAGTCAACAATATCGAGTGTAACCTTTCAGGGAACACTAAAAACCGAAAATTAACCAATGTCATATTCGAACGCTAGATGGGTGCTCCTGACGATCCTGCACCTACTAACTTTTGTAAATAGTGGAAAAAAATCGGAGAGGTTTGTACACTTTCCAACGGATTTTACAAAATTTTGGATTAATAAAAAACTGATAGGAATCGAAAGCAGACATTCTTTAGACCCCACCTAGCTGTATGTTTTATTGCAGAAAATTTGAAAGGAAACGTGCACCTACGGAAGATGCGAATGCACGGTGTGCGGCATAGAAGAGCTCCTGCTTTGTTAGCAGCAGGAAAGCTCATTTGAAAATGTGAGAGTTTTTATAGGTAACGTCTTGATTACACAATGGGCAGAATCGGAATGGCTTAATATTTACTGTAACCGTTATTTGCTATTTTCTCGACACAGTGGTGCTTTTTCCATCTAACTTTCAGTGTTGCGTTTATATGACCGCATGTTGCCAAGTTTACATTATAATTTATGGTATATACATGATCTTAAGTTTTTGAGACGTGAGTTATAATAACGCTTCATAATTACATGACATTTCAATTTAGTCCATCTAAGAGGTGATGTTAGGCGTAGGTCTAAGTACGCAAATGTGTTAAAATCATAGCAGACGTGTTGTACATATAGAATTTACAACCCATCATCCTAAGTTTCCACGACCTATGTCAGTTCCTTACTATGAATTGAGTTTGATTAAATACTGGTTGGTACGGGAGAAGGAAAATAGAGGGTCATTCAACGTGTCGCAAAATCTCGATAAACTATTTCTTGTAGAATTGCTGAATGCAAGTAACCAAGAAAGTTATTGAATAATTTCACGTTCTTTCGAAACGTAGTTGTAACTTACTAAAGCCAACTTTTGTTGACGTTTTTACATTATTCGCAATTCTGCTACTTCACTAGAATTGTTGAATAAAAGAGCATTCTGTAGAACAGAATCTATTGTGTAGCAATACCGACGTCGAGGGAAACTTTACCAAGTATCAGTTTTTCTTCCAGATCAATAAGAAAAAGAATTTCCCGTACTTGAGCTGAATATTGTTCCGGTATTGTGTATGCGAGAATAAAATTAGATTCTCAGCAATTTCCTGTTATGCTACCGCCTTGTGAGATTTCGTTTTATGGTGGAAGAAGGTAAATACATAGTGCTGAGAAATCGCTTCGTAAATTCTTTCAGCGACGCGTAGAAATTGTGAATGAACAGTGAAGAGATTTAGAAAATTGAAAATTTCATTTTTTGCGGAAAATTTTATTCTCCCATAATTTTTGCATTATTGCATTTGCATTCTAGAATGGTATTTACAATATTCCTGTCACACGAACCTAAATTACTATTTTAATCTACGTGTACACACGTGCCGAAGTCATGTCGGAACGCAAGTTGAACAAATAAGCGAATTCGGGAACTCCAAGTTATGCGTTGGCAGCCCTAGTCAGTATCGATTTTCTTAAAGCCCTAGGGACTTGTTCAACCCCGCTCTTACCAAAACCGCCCTTCGGCCGCCCTTTGAAGTCGCGAATACCTTTAGATTTCACCACTTTGCTCGAACTTGCCGCTACCTATATCTGCCGCTTACTTTGTACAAAATTTTCGTACACGACAATATACAAAAAAGTAATATTGCTTTGGTATTTCGGTGGGAGTACGCATACTAAACTAAAAAAAATTAGTCTTCTTTTTTACTAATGGGGCGTACTAGCAGAAACAAATTACAAATCAAACTTGGGCTAAATTTTTCCGATTTCAAAAATTTTATTATTTTCTCATTATACTCAATTTTTACATGAACATTTTTCACTCCAAGATTTCGAATTATAGGAACATGTTTTGGACCTCCAGGAGCTCAAAAAAAAAAGTTTTAAAAAAAGGCTGCCTGTGGGCGAGCGTTCGGCATGTAACTCCCGATGCTGAACGAATGAATGGTCTGATTTTTATGCGTTTTGGAATGGTGTTGTGTATTACAAAATTTACGGCGAAATAAGGTTTTAAACCGGAAACGGTAGTCTGTTATTTTTGGTAGCACTTATTGGAAATAGGATTTTCTAAATCGAATCTAAAGCTTTTTCGCGAACTTACTTGCATCAAACTGGCGGGCTGCTACGATTTTGTAAAAATTTTGATTTTAACGCCGTATTTGCTCTAAAATACGTTTACAGATCGGAATCAAATTTGGTATCGTAATAGGCCTATAGAAACAGAGTGTTTACTATGCACGAAAATGTTCTAAAAGATAAAAAAGACAACTGTGAAGTGAAATTTTTGTTTCAAAATTTGGATGTTTTCGAAAGAATGTTGCTCAAGAAACTGGCTATACGCTTTTGTTTTAGTTTTTGTAGGTTTATAGAGCGAGGAATGAGCTATAATTTGATTGGTGACGAGGTCCGGTAATTTACGTGTGACGCCTTCTATGAATTTTTGAAAATGTAAAATTCATGAGCTTCTTTTATTTAATAAACGGGGAGCAAGTTGCTCATGAGACAGTAGAATAAGATTTACAACTTCATATTTAGAAGCAGCAATATTTAGGGGGGGGGGGGGTCACATTCCGGCCGAAAATCCGAGAATAAAGTAAGAAATTTGAAGACAAATGCTGGAACTGTGAAATGTTACAGAAGGTGACTTATCAAATTTGAAAATTTAGTTAATACATTCAGATTAAGCAGTTATACGCATTCGGATTATAATCATATCTACTTGTAATGCTGGATATATATTTTAATTGCTTTTACTTTTTTTTTATAGGAACTACAGTTTTCAGGAAAACAAAAAAATAACTCGTACATTTCTAAACAATGTTTTTTTACAAATTTGGAGGTTGGTTTGTAAGACAAATCTAAAACAAACAGTGGATGAAACACTTCGACTGAATTTTCTCATACTTTAACTACATCTGCTTCTTATGATTTCAAAAGTATTTTAAATAATTGTTCTAGCAGCAACCGTTACTATTAAATAAGAATACTTTGGAATTCGCAATTATATAGCAAATTGTGAGTTATTGCTGAAGTCCGAAGCTATATGTACCAAAAGAGCTTAAATGTCACTTATAAAAAATATAAATATGAAATATGTGCCTACAATGGATGAGTATCAAACAACGTATTTATATTAATACGTTGTTATTGATTTATAAAACCGTTAATAATTTACTACCAGAATATATGTCTGAAAAACTAATACCTAAGTGCTGATGTTCATGATTATAAAACAAGGTTCCGTTTGGATTCTAGATTACATAAATTAACAAAATCTTGCACACAAAACTCTTTGTCTTATAAAGGTATACTATACTATACCAATATAATGTATAACCTTCTTCCACGAGAAGCCAAAGATGCAACAAATTTGTATAACTTTAAGAAATATTTAAGCAGATGTTTAAAATAACATGATTAGTGAACTGTGCTAGATGTTCCTAGAGACATACATATATCGCACCCACATAGTGTAATTGGCCATTTAATTTTTTAGAACAACGTTGTCGCGTCTTTAGGGTCTTTAGGTTAGTTGTCGAAACAGATAGTTTTTTTAATAATACAAAAAAATTCTTTTTATTTCATGACCTGGCTGTCCATTCTATGAAATGACCAATTGCACTATGTGGGTGCGCCAGGTATAATATGTACTGTGCGGGATTTAAGTAGCACAGCTACAATCTACGCAAAATTAGGATGAACCGGTGCTGGTATTAAACCGCCCGCCGGGTGGACCTCTGTGCACGAATACGAATTGCATCGTAATAGATCAAGTAAACAAAAATATGCTCACATTGGCAAATAGGAACAACCTATAACGTATTTGTAAATGCACGAATTAAAAACACCTAAAGCGTGCCAAGGCGTAAACGGTGATAGATGTCCTTAGGTATATAATGTACGGTGAGGGAATTAAATAGCAAACTTGACAACTCATCTACGCTAATTTTACAGCCAGTTGATTCAAAATTACATAAAACTTTAGCAATTTTACTTATCACAGGAAAGCTAGGTTTATTATTGTTGAACGCTTTAATTTGTTAAAGGACTTTTTAGCAACCATAGCAGTAGCATTTTTTAAGAGATTTCTTGAGGTTTTAGAAAAATTTAAGAGCTTTATGTTAAGCTTTTTTGAGAATCCCACGGATCAACAGTTTTAAAAATTAGGGAAAAAACGATGCTTTTTAATATCAACAACGCGTTTTCCGGCATTTACGTGACTAACTACGCCTATCAATTAGCTCTAGTTAAAAAATATATTTTTCATTCTTTGCGTATTTTTGATAACTTCCCAAATAAAGCCATTGTAGCCATTTTTGTCCGACATCCGAAGCGGAATTTGTCATTCGTCGAAGCGCGGCGGGCGTGTACGGAAACTACATAATTAAACAGGTTATCGCAAATTCAAATTCCCGCTGCTCGTTTTCTTTGAAATCTTATACTCGCTGAACTGTACAACGTTAAAATTATTAAAAGTTACACTTTTGCAAATACGGCAACGGCAAGTATTATTAGTATCTAGTATTGGCTACAATTTGCTTTTAAGCTATAATTTCACTGTGGCGCTTTCTATGAATTTGGATGGATGGAATGGCAGGTAATAATTATAAAATTTACACTTTTGCAAATACAATAAGTTTTAGTATGGAAAAGTCCACTCAAAGTCCACACTTCAGCTTTTTATTTTTGCGTTTCATAATTAAATAATGCGTTTGCATGTTACTTAGTAACAAATAATTATGACAACTAAGTGTTTTAACTTTTTAATTTTTATTTATTAATTCGTGGAATGTTTTAATTAATTCCACTCGTGAATTATAAATTTTCTGTTTTTCGTTGTGTTGAAGCACGGCAATATCACTCCTCCTTTGGAGTCGTGTTATTCCCTAGCAGCAACGCAATTTTGTTTTCAATGAAGCGACGGAATTACCGCTAATTTTTAATTCACTTGCGGTATTGCTGTTGATAATACTTTTAGATAGTAATGTTGTGTCGCACTAGGGCTATTGCAATGCCAAATTTCATACCGATTTAGCAACATATTTTTGACTGACTAAACATTAATATGAAAATTTAATAAAATCTGTTGGGTCTCATTTTTGAATTTAGAGAGATTCGAAAGAGAATTCAAATTGATATAAAATGGACATCTTTTATCAAATTCAGCTTTTAAACTTACATAATTCTGGATTTGAAACAGATCATAAGGAAAAAATTTCTACTTCCATCCGATTTCGGATTCTTTTTAAACTTATTTTTCACGCTACTGGCAGTGTAAGTAGGCCTTACATCCATAGCTACAGGGATCGTAAGTGGCTGATAACATTCGTGTACTAGTTACCCTTGACGACGGAACTTAATAGTGTCACTTACGTTCCTAGGAAAATAATGTTGATTTTAACTGTTCGTTGATATGGTAACAAACACAGACAACTTAGAATGATGGAGCTTTTAAAAAATATTTCCGATGACAGCTGTCAAAACGAACTTTTAAAAATATGATTAAATTTCTACCTGTAGGCCTACTTACATTGCCGGTAGCGTGAAAAATTTAATAAGTAACACGGAATGTATCGACTAATAACATCCTCGGCAGGCGACAAGCTTCGGCTCCGCCTCAGCTCGTATTCGCCTACCTCGGATGTTATTACGTCCTTACATTCCTTGATACTTAAATAACTATTCCGATGAATTTTTGACCAGACGTTCGAAGATATGAGATAATGAAGGAACACACCCAACCAACCACCCACATGCCCAGTTGCCCAAAACGTGTACGACATTACAAGCGTACATTAAATTTCAAAATCTCATAAATTCCTAGGAAATCACAGTTTAGCTGAAGTAGCGATAAAAATAGTTCTGTATTCATAATTAACTCTACGTTCTACTATTGAGCAGTTAAAGTTAACTTTACAGACTGGAACTTTTGGTTGTAGATTAGTGTAGTATATTATATTCTTAGTTAAGAAACGTTGATATTTTATCGGTGTCTTTTTTCCCCGCATGACGTTTTTCTCATGACTTTTGTCCGCGTGACTTTTTTCAGTGGCTGTGTAACTTTTTCCATGATTTGTTTCGGGACTCGTAAGACAGAGGGTCCTGCTGCAAAATTACAAGGGGAAACCTTAGGAGGTGATTTCCTAGGCCATTTTAAGAGAAAAAGTTGCCATGAACATATCCCTTAAACTGCTTCTTTACGGAATTACAACCTTCTGAAGATGAAACAGTTCAATCACGTTTTAATTAATACCTCCCACGTAAATTGTGATATTTGATTCCAATTTTTGATGATTTACAAGTTCACTTGTTTAGTTTAAAATTTATATACTAAAGGCGTATCTCTTACCCGGATTCTTTATACACGTCAGATTTTCAATTGTGTCCAAATTTTATTCCCTATACCGAACTATGCAGAAAAAGTTCTCTTGTTGAAAGTCGCTGAATCCAACGATTTTGGAAGTAAATCAATTTTTGTGAAAAATTGAGTTGCCATGAAGTTCTGAGCGTACCCTCAAAATCCATCAATAAACTTTGAGAGTATGTTCTACTCATCAAATTGATAAAAATAGTTATAATAACCATCGGCCTGAAAATTGGCAACTTTTCCTTACAGAATTGTAGCCTTCTAAAGAGAGAACGGTTGCAGCAGTCCAGAGTGTTTCCTCTTCTATAGAAGCTGTAACTTTGTAGCAAATCCTTTCAGAATCTATGTTTCTACGGTTTTTTCCGCTATAATACGTATAATTAACCCTTAAAGTTTGTACAAACTTTTTCCGCTATTTCATGATACACTCTGGCCTTCATGGCGATTTTTCACAAAAATTAAATTATCTTGAAAACCAGTAGATTAAGTGGCTTTCAACAAGCGTACTTTTCTTGTATGCTTATGTAGGGAAAATAAAATTTTTAGTCAAATGTTAATAAATATTAAGTGTGTAAAAATATACGTTAAGACAAACGCTGAACACATCTCCACATCTAAGACCCGATTAATGAATTTGAACAAAAAAAAAGGTAAGTAGTAAATCATAACTTGCAAAATATTTACACAAAATTTGAATCAAGTATTTCAATTTATGTTTTATGGATGTAGATATTAATTAAAACAGGACTAAACTTTTCCGTCTTTGGGACACTACAACTCCGTAACTGTAAGAAAGCAAGCACATACCTTCATTAGAACGTTTTCTGTTAAAATGACCTAAGTTTATCTTTGTAATTTTGCAGCACCCTGTATAGTACTCAATTAATTGTATTAACCCAGAAGCGGACAACTAAAATTCTCAAAAATTTAAATTTTTTTCGTGTTAATCTATATTAATTGTAACTAATTTATTTTTTTAGCGTGTGTGTCTGCAAAAAAATATTTGGAATACTTGGAATTGATTTTTTTTCGTTGGAAGGTTCAATCATGCTTACACCTCAACGTTTGCCATATTCTATGATATAAAATACGCTTAGGTATTGATGATAGGGTTGACATTTGAGATTCGTAAACATGATTGTAACGAGTTGCGTCATAGCAAAGTAGATAGCTGCTATACTGTATTTTCACTCCTTAAAGTATCCAAATACCTTAAAATATCACCCTATTGCGAAGAACTTAAACGAAAACTGAATTTTGTTAAAAAAAATGGTATATTTTTATTCTTCAGAACGTAAGAAAATGTCTTGTTCAAGAAAAATATCATACAAAGCTTTACAAACGCAAGGAAATATAGCACAGTAATATATTGTTTAAGTAAAGGACATTTCTCTTTTGTATTTTAATAAGCTTTCAGAGTATAAACGTTAAATAAATAATAGACTAGGAAGTAACATTTTGATCTTTTGTAAGAGTAAAGAAATATGAAATTTTCGATATTCTATAAGCATTTTTGTGAATACTGAAACGAAGTAAGTCTTTAAAGGAGGCTTTTAATATTTCTGGCATGTAGTATGTCACGACATATCGAGAAACCCTACTCTAGGGTAAAAGCTTTACTTATTTTTAACCGACTTTCTGTTCCGATAAAATTCAAATGACGGATTGCGTTTCTTCCATCTTAATTAATTCTCACAGTCCTCATACCACTGCCCATATTTTGTCAAAGTTGATATGAGTTTCTTCGTAACAATTTCTTTTTACTTTTATTTAATAATACTTTGTTACATACGTCCCTACATACAAAGTTAAAACTTTATTAATCGCTTTCCTACCGATTATCGTATTCTGTACGGAATATCTGCTCATTAGTGTATTTTTATAGCCCTACCTGGCGTCTCTTATCTAAACACGGCTTTAGTTTTTAGAATGGTAGCGGTACGTGTAATTAAGAAGTCACCTAAATGTGTAGGATACACCGCTCTCTTCTTTTACCTGTCTTTCCAGTGGTTTCTTCAGTGGATTATGACGTAAAGATATTTTGACGAAACGATTTTCTTATCTACTACATACATTTCAGCAGCTTCGAGGATAAATTGACGTTTTAAAATGTGGAAGAAGTTGTGTGTTCCCTCTCAATAACTTGAATTTGGGCATTTATGTTATTTAACCAAGGTCTCGGACAGTGGCGTAACAAGAAGTTGTGGGGCCTGGATTCTATATTCGGGCCAGGCCCCCAAAACAGTAGGAGATAAAAATAAAACCTTACGTTACAGGAACACTTGACTATATTTAAAAAAAATGCAAACAAATTAATTAGTTATTTAATAAAGGCACACATGACGTACAAACTATTAACTAAACATCTTTATGAATAGACAAAGACATATCTACATGATGTAACGGTCTTGCGAACTAACCAACAGCAAGGCGGTTGTCATGATAACGTACCCTCCCTCTCCATCTCGCCTGGTTGTTCAGCAGGGCTATTCCAAGAAAACAAACTGAGTAATATCTCACTCATATTATTGCCTAGTTGAAATATAAAGAGAAGTGTGGGACTAATTTATTACTTACCAGTACCCTAACATTTCCAACCTACCGATATATCGAGATATTCGTCGAAAGAGGGAGAGGAAAAAGCTGTAAAAGGACGGAACCTTGGCGGGCCCCACGACTCACGGGCCCTGGTTCCGTGGAAGCCGCGGAACCCCGTTACGCCACTGGTCTCGGATCATGCATCTTGTCTGTGGTAATTTTAAATTTTTGTCTGTGCACTGAACATCATTTTTAGTTAACAAAGGAATATAAAAGTTAGTTGAAAATGGGGAAAGAGCTCGATTGTGACGTAAATATTAATTCTACAGAGATATACTCTTGGCAAAAGTTTTGGTAATAATTTTATCACCAAACTTCGGACTTTTAGTCCCAAAACAGCAAAAATTTCGTTAAAATTCAATATGTAAACAAAAACCATGTACGTACTCATATCCATTAAAATGTACGTGAAACATATTGCACGTTTTTGCAAGGATTCTGTTAAAACTACAACTGCAATATTTGAGATGCATCATTTCGTTCAGTGTTACTTTATTATTGAGCTAGGCCAGAGAGGTTCTGCACTCCGTCTCTTGAGATGAAGAAATAATATAAGATGGAGAAAGTAGATAGATTAAAATGCCATATTCAGAAAATTGTCTCGTGTAGCACTTTTAAAACCCGCGACCATTCATATTCTACGCTTATTAACCGTGTAGTTATTTTACTCGAAATTATAAAAGCATCAATTGCAGCTGACCAAATAAATAATAAGTAACTAAACGAGCTCGCATAAGGTCAAACATATAGGCGTGATATTGTTATAATCACGTAGATAATTTGTTTAAAATTGCATAGAAGCGACAACTATATATTTATAGGAATTACACGGAAATTTATTGATTGCCCCATACTTTGTCTGAACACTGTTTATCACGTACTCAAAATATGGGCGTGGTTGGGATAAGAAAACTGAGGGGCGCACTAGACTAGGTACACATATTTCATATACAATTATGCAGGGTCGTGCACCGAAACGTAATTGAAAACCGGAAAATACCTTAAAATTTTCCGAGTCGTAACTGAAACGAAAACTGAAATTTAAAATTTCTTGAACCGTTAATATTTGTGTTATTGGCAGTCAGTGATCATAAAAAATAATGATAACCTACTCCATTTTAAAAAAGTAGTGAAATTAAAATTTTTTAAATGTTACCCGCACGGGAATCGAATTGTGGACCAACCTATGCCTCAAAACGCTGTACATGCATTCTGGCACTGAGGCAGGGTATGATGATAGTCGATGCTAGAATATAGAACACATACATAAACCACACGTCATCCGCCGGCCAATTTTAAATTGCTGGTAAACTATGCCGCATGTTATCCGATGACATTATACTGGGTACCGGCAAAATCTTGCCAGCCGGCTAGTGACCGTGATATATCGTAAGGAGATAGTGTAATTGAGCATTTCATGAAAAGCCCAGGCATTGTCTCAGTCAGATAGAGTAATTTACGTGACATGGCATTTTTTAAACAATGTTGTCATGTTTCCAGGCTGATCTTTCGGCCTTTAAACTATTTTTTAGTGCAGTATGGAGTTTTTTAATCTTTTACCCATTTTTTGTTTTTTTTGACCGGGGGTTAGCCCTCTCGGTTTTAAATAACTTATTTTTTGTATGTAATCTTGAATACTTTATTGTGTTTAATTTTGTGCCTAACTGATCGAAAAGTGTTTATGAAGATGAAAGGTTAACCTTCCGAAACATGTTAAACTTAAACTTGTTTTAGTCAACATTTATTAAATTTCGTGGGACAGACTACATGGTTTCACTTATTAAATTTTGATATTCTGGGTTATTGTCGAAAGAGATTTTTTAAATAATCTAAAAAAATTCTTTCATTACTATTATCTGGACATGTCGCGAAAAGACGAATTTTACTGATAGACTACGACGTACAGTCTGTTGAATGAAAAGAGCCGAACACGGTACCTACTTTGTTTTTGATTGAACCCCAAGGAGCAGGCTTTTCTGTAATTTAAAAACAACGAAAATGTTTTCTGTGCCTCCCAATTTTTCGTGATAACTTTTTTTTAATTGCATGACAATTTTTTTCTACATAATTTTATCGGAAATTTTGTTTTTTGATTTCATGAAGAAAAACAAACAAGTACCGGTTGCCGTAACCGAAACCAAAATTTGTTAGTAGTAGTAGTAAACAAACCGTAACCGAAATTTAATAAAATTTGAACCATGGCCGAAAACCGAAACGTTATTTTTTTTCTGTTCGCGTCTCTACAGTTATGTATTACTCTGTTTTGTTATTAAAAATTGGGGGGGGGGGATACAAATAGAAGTGCTCGTGGCCGTCGCCAAGATCTTTCCAACGACGCCGACGCCCCTGGCTCAAAATGTTTTTACGACAGCAGCATTTTTATAAATTGTAGGCTATTTTTTTATTGTAATTTCTGAACGTTTTTATTATTGTATTTTTACTAGTGTTGCATTTGCCAGAGAGGCAATACACGAGAAAAATTTTCAGACAAAAATATAAAACCGTTCTTCAAATTGATCATTTTCACCTGCTTGATTGTGTTCTAGCGTAGCTATATATAATAGTTATTTATGTATTAAATATTGGCGCCTATCTTGATGCAGTTTCGTTTTTAAATAACTCCATAGAAGAAAAATCTTATGAACTTCTGTCTGGAGAACGAGGTGGCCATTTCATATTTTTTTTTATTTTTACATACAACCAGGTGGAAATACGCCGGTCAAGGAGTTTTGAACATGTAATTATAATGTGGAGGTAATCCATCTTGTTGAAATCAGATAGACTCATTTGGTCTATACCTGCTTCGTTTTTTTAAGTGGATAAAGCTATAAAATTTTTTATCTAGTGGGGATTTTAATGAGACCGACAGTGGCAGCTATGTAAAACCAATTAAACAAAAAGTGGCTTCGTAGGAAAACAATGTTGTTGCTAAAATTATGGTTTTTTAACTACCCTTATGGGGGTCAACTGCCAGGGTCGTATGGCTCCTCGTCTAAAATGCATATACATACACACACACATACAGTGTGACCCTATCCGGGAATTGAGCCCGCGCAAGTTTGGTAGAGCAGTGCCTAAGCCAGCGCCTTAAACGCTACTCGACCGCTCCCTGCATAAATTGATTATTCTTAAACTGTTTTCTGTTATGGATAACATTGCACTTTTTTTACCGGAAAATAAAATGAAGGGGATTTCGTCCGTCCAGTTTTAAAAAAAAATGCATGACTAATATCCCTCAATCTTTTAACTGAACTATACTTATACTGGAACGCGCGCTCGGCCCGCCAGCCCGATCCGAGAGAAAGGGCCGCAAGGATCATCTCTGTCCTACTCTCGAGAGTATGCGCATGCGTAGAGCAGTCGATTGTCATGTCGCAACGTTTGAAAAGGAACTCACGTTTTTGAAACACTGGGAAATATGTATTAAGGTGGTTTAATGGATGTAAGAGAATATACATGTTTTTAATAAAACGTACATAAATACATGCGAACATTAAATACAACTAGTAATACAAATAGTATAGTAGATAGTACAAATGATCCGAAACTAATTTACACTTTGTACAATCAGACGCAATCAAACTCACAGACTTAAAATTAAGTTTGATGCCATAAATTTTTAAAATTGGGTTAGTGTGTTTTGATTTGACTTTACCGCTGTCTTCTCCCTCGCGCAGCGCATGCGCGGAGCGGTACGAAAAGGACAGGAATGATCCTTGCGCGCTATCTCTCTCGGCTCGCTTCTTTTCTATGGCAGAGACCGCCAGTGCGCGTTCCAGTATAGTATAGTTCAGTGGGTTTCGCTATCGTAGATCGTGAAATACGATTCTAGTTTAGATGTAGGTAGTTAAATTACTCCTTGATAAGACCGTTGCCTGTCCATAACCATCAATCGAATTTCAATAATTTTTTTCTTCAGAAAAATATGTCAGAATATTCGCTATTATCGTTTTGATTGAATTTTATAGTTTTTCGTAAAAATAACAAATTTGAAATAGTAGCCCATCGCAGTAAAAGGAAAATTGTAATTTTGTTTGAATCATAGAGAATAAAATTCGTGCTCTTGTTATAACTGTTTTTAATGCGTCAGTATTTAAACTAGACGATCTATACAAATATTTTAAATCTCAAATTATTAACGAATTTGCAATATCTAAAAATAGTACTTAATAAAGAACTAATTGCAGAAGATTAGACGACAGCTAATTGCAATGATGTCCACAAACTGCATTCGAAATTAACACACAACCTCTGACCTAATGAGAATTCGCTTAATATTCATTCGAATTGCATTTTCGTCCTTAAATCTTCCTACTTGGATTACCAACGGGATTTGGAGATCCGGAGTACCTATTTTATATCAGAAAAGATGTTTCCTAAGCAGTTATGTTGATTATAATAAGGATGTTTTATATTGATAAAGCATCTGTAGTTGCTATCTTCTTCTTCACGTGCCGTCTCCTCTAAGAAGGTTGGCAATCATCACGGCTATTCTGATCTTTGATGTTACAGCTCTAAATAAGTCGGCAGAGCTACAATTGAACCATGTTCTCAAGTTGTTCAACCAAGATATGCGTCTTCGGCCCCGACTTCTTCGTCCTTGTATTTTCCCCTGAATAATTATCTGTAGTAGGTTGTATTTCTCTCCTCTCATCACATGTGCTAAGTATTGTATTTGTAATTTTCGTGTTTTGATGGTGTTCACAACTTCCTTTTCCTTTCCCATTCTCTCTAACAACATTATCGTTTGTGACATGTTCTACCCAGCTTATCCTTAACATTCTTCTATATGTCCATAGTTCAAACGCTTCCAATCTGTCAATTGTGTTTTTCTTTAACGCCCAGGCTTCCATACCGTAGAACAGTACTGCGAACACGTAACATCTCAAGAGTATGATTTTTAGATTCATATTCATAATAAGGATGTTTTATATTGATAAAGAGTCTGTAGTTGGTATACCTACTATACATTTTTGCATTAGTATTTATTACAAATATGAGTTTCAGATGTGGGTAATTTATTGTTGATGATATTTAACATTGTACTTGGGGATGCTATTTTGAGTAGAAAAGTTTTTATAAATGTGGATCCGGAGACGGTTCCTTACGGAGTTTAATTGATTTTTACTTTTCTATGTTTCTTCTGAAAGTAGGAAAAGTTATGATTTCATGCAAATTTTCGAATCTCAGATATTAACGGAAAAATACTTTTTGGGGTTAAAGCACCCAAAAAAATGGTTGTAAAAAATTTGTGTCTGTGTGGGTGGGTACGTTCTTTCTCTTATATGTCCGGAACCCCTTAACCGATGTTTATCATATTTTGTTCTTTTTAGGTACAGGTTGTTCTTTGTAAGGTTTTTAACCTGAACTGGAAACGGAAGATTGACAAGTGTTTTTGGTATCTATCTTTTTGCAAAAACCTTTTGAAATTTGAATACATGATGTAGTGCAAAACAAATGATTTTTTGAAAGTGTTTGGTTTCATGCTCGATTACTCAAAAAGATAATAACTAATCGATAAAATTGTTATATCATTTAATAGCGCTTAGTAGGTATAATTATTAGATGCAAAAATATTTGTGAAAACATGAAAATTGCCAAAATCAAAAAATGGCAGGTCCTCAAAGTTTTGGAATTTTTCAAAAAATTATTCTCAAAAAACTGCTCACGTCGTTTTTATTAAATTTCTGGACCGATGGAGCCGGCATAGTAAATTTCAAATAAGTTTAGAAAAGAATCGATACTTTTTAATATCAATAAACGGAAGTTACGTAATTATAACCAAATACTACCGGGTGATCGTAAAAAAAATGATTCAGAGCAGGCCATGACCGAGTGTTAAAGTTGGCAATACTTAATATAATTGTCAAATGTTGACAGCTTTAAAAAATTTTGGTTAGATACATTTAACTTAATGTATCTTACCAAAAAGCTGTCAACGTTTGACAATTGGCTTATATTAAGTATTGCCAACTTTAACACTTCGGTCATGGCCTGCTCTGAATCATGTTTTTTACGATCACCCGGTATATAATTCTATACCGGTCACTCTTTAAAATGGAAGCATGCCTTTACAAGCATGTGCTCTAAAAGTTTGAGCCATATTTGTTTGTAGGCCTTGCCTGTCTAAGCAGGGCCGTGTGCGTAGATTATTTAAACCTTGGGCGGACAAGGATTTGATCTAATGTATTTTGTTTGCCAGGACAATAATACTCCATCGGCTTATGCCTGTTAGCTGTTTGTGACCCATACAAACTAACGTTTTGCAAGACTTTGCAGCTTGTATCTTCAGAGTAAATAGAACACTTCTAGAGCAAATGCTTGTAAAAGCAGACAAGCTACAGGTCGGTCCTTACCTGATTATGCTGGGCGCAGTCCCCAAATGACGACGCGGTCTAAGCCGAAAGTAAATTGTAATATTGACATTTCTCTCTTTTTCAGTCTTTACAGTTTTTAAATATTTGCCTTGAAAATCTCCGAGGACTCAATTTGATTTAAATCGTGGTGTAAATCAGAAGATTTAAAGCAAAAAAATCTTTGATTAAATCGTTTTTGTCAAATATTCCATTTAGTACAATAATGTACATAATTTGGCAGTAAGCTCAGAATTCAATAGAAGAGATTTAAATAAAAGTTTTAAACAATTATACAGGGCGAGTAAAATGTAACGCATAATGGTTACTTTGTAAATATTGATTCGATAGAAAATAACTTAAATAAAAGTTGTTCAATAAATTTTCGCGCATGCTTTGTCAATGTTCAATTTTTTATATGTTGCGTTATTTGGTTGCTGTGGCAACTAGATATATTTTTAAATATTAATTGTTATTTAAATAAAAATTATGTTTTGAAGTTTTATGCAAAAGTATCGTGCCAGAAAGAGAAAGTATAGCTGAATTCAAAAAACTTAAAAAAAACGTATGGTACTTTAAAAAAAATATGTGTTTTGTTATTTGTTTACAATGGTTACCATAGTACTTAAATAACGAAACACGAAAATTCAATATTGGTAGTGTTTGCGCTAAAATTTAAAAAACAATTTTAATTTAAGGCTATTTATTCATAGAATTATTATTTACGAAGTTACAGACATTGTGCGCTGCAGTTTACTCACCGTGTGTACTTGATTTGAATCGATTTAAACTGCATACATTGTAAAACAATTATTTCTTTTACATAAATCAATACAAGAAATAAAAATATAAATACATAATAAGAATGTTACTATTTAAATAAATACCAACTTTGCAAACAATACGCAAATTACTTTGTACAAATAACTCGTGGTAATTACATGTTTTATAAATAAAAAAATTGTTTAAATCAAGAAAATTGATTAAAATCAAAATATTTCGATTTAAATCATCTTTTTTTTTAAATTTTAAAAAAAAATCACGATTGTTTGCACCCTGTAATGAAGGTTATTATTATTATTATTATTAATATATGCGAATAGCTTAAAAAACATTAAGTGTCAGTTCTACACAACATCAAAAAACGTTCCCTTAAATATAGCCCCGGAAACGCTTCTTTACAGGGACAGGCTGAATTAGCTTAGTCTTCCAGTTGCTGTATAACTCCGCAATGAAGCATTTCCAAACCTATGTTTATATGAAGTGTTTTACTCAAAACATAACCTCGTCTGTTGGACACGCAGCTCGTGTATATCACATCATCCTGTATAATTTTTTTAAAATTTTTACATTATATTTAATTTTAAATGGCAAATTATATTTAATTCGCAATTTCATCCTAGTTACTAATAGTTTATTGTAATAACTGAAAGTACATGGTTTTGAAATGAACAATATAGAATAGAAGAAAAATTGAGGTTGCTTATACAATCGTCAATTTTAAACGCTCTGACACAACTTTTCATTTCTTTTATTTTCGACAAAGACTTCAAGGCTGATTCAGTAGTGCGGTACATGCTATTATGAACATCAAACGTTGCAATAACTATTTACAGAAAACCCTTTTAATATAATTCGAAAGAATGCTATATCAAGTGAATGGTTGTGACCCAAAACCGTAAAAAATAATAGATTTGTAGAATTTATTATAACGTGTTGGAGAAAAGTTATGCGCCTTTTACTGAAGCTATTTCAACTATTTGACTAATTGCAAAAGGAATTGTTTAAAATGAAAGATGTATCTACTTCCGTGTGGAACGAAAATATTTCTTCAACCTTCGTATGCTTTAAATACGAGCATGACAGATCGTGCTCGAAACATTATGAAAACCCCAAGTTCTTTTCATTTTTTAAATGTCAATAGCTTAATTGCAAATGTTACACTTGTAAATACTACTAGCAACCTTAACCTCCCTTCTGACCTAGACAACCTGTCATTTTGTTTTAGCAAGGTTGTTTTTTCTGGTTTTAATGGTACTAGCATTGAAAAACTTGACCAGTGGTTTCACTAGTTGAACAATTTAATCTGCGGCTTGTTTTCTGTTCTTTGAAAAAGAACATTGATTTTAAGTTTTGCTTATAATTACCTTGATGCATCAATCAAGATTTGCAATTTGTACTTAATAACTTCATTATTACATTTCATTTAAATGTATATACCTACCTACTTTTTATTGTATAGTTTTTATGTATGTATGTCAGGTGCAATATTCAAACGGCCAATATTTACCCATGGTATATTTTGCAATATTAGTCTCTTTTATTAAAGGTATGTTATTTTATAAGCAGCTGTACTTTTAAATAGGTTTAATTAATATTAATACCTGTTAATGCTATAAAATTAATCTTAAATGTCAGAATTGCATAATAGAAATAGAATAATATACATAATAGTGAAGTTAATTCATAACGCAACCAAACTATACGTTTGAAGACTTTCTCGGCGGCTTCGCATTGCAAAAGTAGGCGTTTTAACCTTTATGAGTGGGCAGTAGTGTAAAAAAATAATATTTAATGTACAATTGAACGAATGTCTTAGCGATTTCGGCATTTAGTTGTAAAGGTATCACGTTAATTGCAGTGGTGGTCCGTGAAGTACAAAATTGGTTAGGCACAGATGCAAACATAATTCATACTTACTAAAAGAAACTGAACTAAGTATATACGTGATCTATTTTTCCAATTATCTACTACTAGACAACTAATTGTCTTAATGCGGGTGTACAATTTCCTGTATTTTTTAATTTCGATTTGTTGCTCAAAACTTCTTCTTCTTTCTTCTTCTAATTAGGCCTGCGGCCTGTTTTTCCAATTTATAGTGAGGTCTTCTTTGTGAGCGTTTTCCTATTGGCTCAAAACTTAATGGCGAAATGGCGATTTAATTAAGAAATCGGTGCAGCTTTCCTCTATATTTACTAATTAGGTACATTGCTAACTGTACTGAGTAGGTATTAAAAAGGTTTACATTTTCTTTCATACAATGAACATATGCTTTTATAAAATAAATAATAATTGATGTGTACAAAAAAAATCGCTAGAATAAAAAACGTACAAGTAAAGATACTTTTACACAATAAATTGAAAGTATCTACGAAAAAAAGTTAGATTTGTACAAACAAAATAGGTAACTACAATAAAATCTAAACATAATAAAATATACCTGTTCTTAACCATAACCTCGCGCATACCGCCTAGACCAACAGTAGGCACACGCACTAACATACAGAAAAAAGGGGAGAGAGATAAACGAAAAGACGAGGTGAGGGTGAGGTAAGACTGGTTGGGAATGTGGCGGAGGGATGATAATATGGCGAAAAGGGAAGGGCGGGAGAGAAGAAGGCAAACAGGAGGATAGGAAATAAATGAGGGCAAAGATTAGGGTGAGAGGTATGGGGGCCTAGAGTATATTTTTTTTAATTTATTTAAGACTTAAAATTTTGCCATTAGCGTATATCTTAATATTTGAACTTTCGAAATTAATATTTCAAAATAAAACCAAATATTTAAAAAATAGCAATGTACATGGGTTCAACACCAAAAACAAAAACAATTTTAGAACTCCTCTTACTAGGATTAATGTTGTAGGAACGCTCCACACGCTTTGGGAATTAATATTTACAATAAACTGCCCCTGTATATGTATAAGGAATTGTAATTCACTATACATTTTTAAGAAACATCTAATCAAGAAAAAGATTTTGGTTTCAACTATAGCTAGGATAGACCACGACATGTTTCGTTCAATTGGAACTCATCAGGTGGACGCAAACCTAGCTACAGTTGAAACCAAAACAGACAGGCAGAAATATACCCAGAAGACAAAATCATGACAGGGGAATTACAAAGTAATGCCCTCTAATGTGCGGCGAGAAAAGTTGCAAAGCAACAAACCGATATATAGTTGTGAAAGGAACCCGCTAAGCGAGTATCTACAATCACTAGCGGCCTCTAGGCACAGCACACGAAACGACGTGCTGCAAAAGTAAATCATATCGGTTTGTTGCTTTGCAACTTTTCTCGCCGCACATTAAAGGGCATTACTTTGTAATTCCCCTGTCATGATAGTTGAAACCATAATCTTTTTCTTGATTTACTTTTGCAACACGGCGTTTCGTGTGCTGTGCCTAGAGGCCGCTAGTGATTGTAGGTACTCGCTTAGCGGGTTCCTTTCACAACTATATATCGGTTTGTTGCTTTGCAACTTTTCTCGCCACACCTTAGAGGGCATTACTTTGTAATTCCCCTGTCATGAAGAAACATCTAAAATTATTTTTACTGGACAATGTTTTACACGATTCATGAATTTTATGAGTCAATAATTATGACGTTCTTGTTTGTCTTGATTTAAATTGTCTTTTACATCTATATGTATTAAATTATTATTATTTACGAATTTTATACGGCGAATGGCGATTATCTACAATCTATTTATATCTGATGAATTCTATATTACCTTTGTAATCTATGGAAAAATAAGTAAGGTTAGTTTAGGTTGGGTTAAGTTAGGTTAGGTTAAGTCAGGTTAGGTTAGCTTAAGTCGAGTTAGATATACGCGAAGTTGTGGTTAAGAACAGTTGTATTTTTTACAATAAATTGAGAAAACGTGTTTTTTTACAATCAATGTTGTCGGTCTAGTTGATATACGCAAGGTTAGGTTTGCTTAAGTTAGGTTAAGTTAGGTAACGTATACGCGAGGTTATGGTTAAGAACAGGTGTATTTTTACACAGTTAATATGTGTTTTTCATAAACAATGTTGTTAGTCTAAGCGGTATACGCGATGTTACGTTAGGTTAAGTCAGGTTAGGTTAGCTTAAGTTAGGTTATTGACTATACGGGAGGTTGTGGTTAAGAACAGGTGTATTTTTCACAATAAATTGAAGAACGTGTATTTAAAACAATGGTGTCGGTTTAGGCTATATACGCGAGGTGCACCGTAACGTATGGAGAACTGGGGTTGTTTCATCTATTCAAGCGACCAAGCTGGATCACTCTG
This sequence comes from Ctenicera cuprea, assembly GCA_958336395.1. Lineage (NCBI taxonomy): Eukaryota > Metazoa > Arthropoda > Insecta > Coleoptera > Elateridae > Ctenicera > Ctenicera cuprea. The sequence goes on from OY284493.1 coordinate 26,055,676, forward strand.
TGACCAGGAATCAGATCCGTATTTTCTGGAGCATTGAGCATGAGTGTTTAAGTAAAAAAAGAGGCAGTTAATCATCTAGACGCTATTCTCTTATGCTAACTAAATTTTATGTGGCATTGTATAACATCACTGCTCGTAATAATTGTTACTAGTAAGAATTATTAACATCTGTCAAATTTAGGGCACGACGCGACATGGTAGTAAGCGATGAACATTATACAGGGTATAAATAAAGTATGGATACAACTTTATTTTTGTTTTTTGAAAACAAAACCATCGGACACGTAAAAAGTATTATTTCTTGCGGATATTTTGGCGTACTTGAAAAAAATGTTCTCCTTTTCTTTTGAAGTAGTGACGTCATCAGTTTTTTTTAAATTACACTATATTTTTAATTTCCGTTGTGGATACCCAATGGCATTTTATTTATGGTAGTATAAATTTTTTAGGGGTTACAAAACAAATTTCGAAAATTTTGTCATTTTTTGTATTCTTTTGAAAGTATTACTTCATTCGATTAAGCAACTTCTGTAACCATTGATTAGAGAACAAATAAAATAGATTTGGTGGAAACGATTTTGATGGCGTCGTTACTCCAAGAGGGGAGTGGGAATTTGTTTTCAAGTACATCAAAATATCTTCAAGAATAAATACTTTTTGACGTGTTCGAGTTTTTTTTTTGAAAAACGTAATAAAGTTATTGAGAAATAAGTTTGTATATTCATACTACATTAACTTCCTGTGTATATATTACAAATATTTTATTTTATCGGAACACACATTCACGCAATGTTTTAATGCAATTCTATAAGTCAACCCAGTCATTATTACACATTTTATAATCATTTTAGAAAGTTAGTAGTAACCGACTCTTCTTTAGAATTGCCTTGTAATTTTATGCATTTTTATGCTAATAATGTTAGGCTTAACTAGATGTATTTTAGATTAGATTATAAGTTTCAATATTGAGTTTAGTGTGAATGTGTTTTCTATTAGCTTAAATTATCTTTCATTTCGTAAATGGTCCATTGTAGTTATCATTACTCAATATGAAGTTTAGATGCATCCGTAGGCGGCCTAACCAACGTTGTAGGTGTTAGTTACACAACTGTTGATTTGAAGAAAAAGCATTTAATTCCGTCATGCAGAAAATGACCTGTTATCACATGTGTTTTAAAAATACAGATGAATCTTTAATGCTGCAGTAGAATTAAATGAATGCATTTTTATAAGGAATTTATGAAATATCATGATGTATATTTAAAAATATAGTACAATCAAAAATTTTCCAATTTAAATTGAGGTTCTATACAATCATGATCTGTAGAATAAATCACTAACATACGTTTTTTTAAATTTGCAGTTGTGCTTCTGGATACTACAGGAGAATCCACCTTAGAATGGACAAGATATCCATATGGCCCTCAAGCGAATACACCAGGGGTAAGTATTTAATTTATTAAAAATAATATCAATGATTAATTACGGACCCTTGTCAGGCAGTATATATTTGCAAATAAAAACCTTTCAAAAAGCAACAATACAGGGTGTCAATTTGAAAATGTACAATGTGTTATATCTCTGGAAGTAAAAGAGGTATTGAAAATTTGTATAAACCGTTTCTGCAACATGATTCATAAGGTAACCTTCTTCCTTCAACCCCTTAGGCTGTAGCTACCCTAACAAAAAAAGTTCAAATGGTAACACACTTTGTGATACCCAATGCTATTCAATATTCAATAGTAGCAAACATTTTTTTTGCCCGGACAGACAAAATTATTCAGGACAATAGACTGGTAGAAGAAGACCAATAAAATGGCCCCAAGATCTCCAGATTTGACCCCATTAGACTTCTTTTTATGGGGTCACTTCAAATCTGTTGTCTACAAAACTCGCCTCGGTGCATTGCACAACTGCGACAACGAATAATTCAGAGAGATAGAGATTGAAAGTAGACTTTTAGAACATTTAATGTAATATTTTTAAATTTTAACTAAAATAATTGGTTCTAAACTTTTTGAGTTTTATTACTTAATTTTTCCGAAACGAACGAATCATATAAAATTAAAGACGCATTGAAATATTATATGGTGCGAGAATGAGATACGCTTGCAGCTGGGTGGGAAGATTGGTAAATATTGCATAACAGGTCTTATAGTTGTCTATTTAATTAAACGCTTAAAATATGATTGCAACGATGCACATGCATTTAATTTATTTACGGCTGTGTTAAAGACTGCACAAATAAAACAATATTCATAATCCAAGGTGCAACTTCTTATCGTTGTAATAAAGAACTGCTTGGCATTTTCAAAGAATGAACAGAGAGACAATCGGTCTGCACTTTATTATCAGTACACTGAAATAGGTATGATAAAGTACAAAGAATTCGGATGGTGTGACCTGTAGTGGGTGAGACTTTCGAGGAAATTTGTGATTGACTTTTTCTTTGAACTTAAATCTTCAAAATAAAGTTCAGTTTCAACCTCGATCAAAACTTAGGTTTTTAATATTTTAACACATCTCATACCTGTTGCAAGATTCTTTAAATTAATGATATAATACTTCTCTGATTTGTAATAAGGATGTGAAAAATTGTTTTATATATTATATTTATATAGTAATTCAGGTTACTGAAAATAGTTTGAATGAGAAAAGTATGAAGTCATTCAGTGGTTGTTATATAATATAACATTTACGTTTACCCCATTGTTGTATCCGTCTTGAAGAGAAAGGATGCCATTATATAAAATAAGTGATGTATTAGTTGTCATTGAAAAAATCACACTTGCGCTTCATTTAATTATGTTATTAAAGCATCATTGTTTATTAAATTATTGTCATGTTATCAGCTTATCATGTACCAAAATAAACCGGAAATAATTTTTTTATATACAATAAAAATTTATAGCCGGAAACAAAATTGGATCATATTTATTTATATTTAATTACATTTGCAACGAAATTAAGGTTTATGTACAATCTTTGATTATACACCTATACCTAAGTGTATAATAGGCAATGGTACAATTTAAATTATTTAAGTGAAAGTGAATAAATAAAATAAAATGCATGTTTTGGGACGTAGCTACTACAATATGTAATTTAAAAAAACATATTATAGGGATCCCATACGTATATTGTTTTCGCAACAAAATTAATCAGATATTCGATACTGGATTGAATCCGATCCGATTCGATACTGGATCGGATCCGATCCGATTTGATTGTGGATTGGATTCGATTGAATCCGATCCGACTCTGCAACTATAACCTACTATCCAGCTTGATTTAATGCTCGATCTTTAGTTCTAGTTCTAGTAAGTGCTACTATCTAACATCATCCAAATAAAATTATTTAAACCCATGGCGTCTCAAACTGAGAGGAGGGGGCTGCGTAATTTTTATCTATTATTTTTGTAATCTTCGATTTTTGTACCTATTTGATGAATGATTCTACGTTAACAAATGCCATAGCAACTAACCACTAACTAATAACAAAACGAATTATTACAGTTCTTAAACAATAATGGTTGTCACTTATTTGTTAGCAACTTGATTTAGATTTTTATTTGGTCAACCATTATTGTTTAAGAACTGTAAGAATTAATAATAAATAAAAAGAACCCAACCTCCCTCTCCAGTTTGAGACGCGTCTGGTTTATGTAAATTTATTTGGATGGTATTAGATAGTAGCACTTACTAGTACAAAACTGTATGCCAAATTTCATTATTTTGTATTAAAGGGTGTTTGAGATATTAATTATAAATTAAATTTTATTCGACTCCTTCCGGGGGCTTTAGCTCCCTTTAGAAGCATTTTAGGACACATGTTTACATAAACTGTACAATACGTCTTTGTATAGCCAGCCCACCATTATTACACACCCGGTATATAGAGTATAAGTAATTAAAAATTAAAACGTTTTAATTTAAATTGAATTTGACTTATGTCAAAAAAATTGCTTAGATATGACTGAAAAAATACATGCGTTTGACAATCTGTAGCCTCCCAGGATTGAAAGACTTTTTGGACACTTGTTATATTTACATTGAATAAATATTTACGCTGTTTAATAAATCCCGAACTGTCTCAACTTAACGCGACGACGGGCTATCTTACATCTTGTAATAGCTTATTTATTATTTCGTTCCAGTATTTGGAGCGAATGTTAATGTAACAGTCACGTAGGGGGACGCGGCTTGTAATTTCAAAAACTTGCTCGGAGCGCAGCAGACGGGTTTAGCTAGTAATAGTATAATTTGAGTTTCAAAAAATATGTAACTGCAAATAAGTTTTTGTGATACGTTAGATGAACTCCTAATCTTAGATTTTAACATTTATATGAAAAAGCCGTACATAATTCTAGCGTTTATATTATTGAAGTATATGAACGTCAATACAATGCAATCGGTTTAGAAAAGCAAGACAGTTTTTAAATTCGCCGTGCTGTTTTGTGCTTTTGTCAAGTGAAGCCATATGCAAGGTGAACATTAAACAATAACAATTAAACAAAATTAATAAAATTGAGTCTGGAAATATTTTGTAATCATTTCTAATAATTAAACCAAAGCTACTTACTTGCTTACTTTGCAAAGGCATCATATGAAAAGATGGAATGCGAAAAAACGCTTCTAATCTTCGCTTAAAATATAAACATGCAGCAGAGCATGAAACTTCTGCGTCAACAAAATGAAAGTACGAAGAAGTTTTTTCTCTTAAAACCTCAACGGTAAAACAATTAACATTAGTCAAAAGTTTCAAAAAACGTCAACATTTAGATAATTCAAAAGTTATTTATTTTACGAGTTTAAGCAATAACACAACTTTCTGTTGCTTTTTTAATACAAACTAATATTCGACCGGATACATTTCATTATCCGTCTCTGCCGAATATCTGGCCAAACTTGCCGGATAACCGAATAACCGGATACTATCCGTTACATCTCTAATTTTATTAATGTTATTCTTTTTCATTAATATTAATTTAATTTTTTATTTCTGCATGAAGAAACCTCAATCGAATTGATCATTTTTAGTCCAAAATTGTCTTATATTTTCTAAAAAAAAAAGCTCTAGAATCCGAATTTTTCAAGTAACAGGGCAGCGCGAGGCCCGTAAAATAATTTCTTACCAGTTATGTAGTAATTTATATTCGGTCCGACTTCGGATCGGATTAACATGGATCGCATTCAGATTTCGGTACATAAAAGTCTGTATTTCTAGACTCTAGAGTCTAGTAGGTACCTGCTAGGTACGTTAAACAATCGAAAAGTAATTATTTGTTAAGAATAGTATTTTTAGCGATTTTTTAATGTAATACTCAAAATCAGTGATATAACTCCAAGCTTCTAAAGTTTTAAATTAATGTTTATTTTGTTACTAACATTTCTCTATAATTCTGTAAAATTGCAAGGTTCGGTTGAATATATTCATGCATAGCATAAACTAGCGTGATGGTAACATATACCAGAAAACAGTCGTCATTTTTTACAAGCACTGTTATTTATTTGCATGTATATTGAGAATTTGCATAGAAAAAGTACATCAGAAATATACGTCGATACCATCTGTAAACAAATACCGTGAAGGTCTTGCTTTGAACAAAAAATAAAAACTGAATGACAGAAAGTGAGAAAAATGATTCTCAAGGTAAGTCGCCGGAAGTAATAAAGAAAAAGTGGGTCGGGAAGTTCCTTAATATAGCAAACTCGAATATTACTCCATTTAAGTTATTATGTTTCAAAAATTCCCGAAATTAAAATTTTAATTCAGAATTTTATTTTTCTCAAAAATTTGTTTGATAGGTACCTTAAGGTTTTGCATGTACACCGAAAGAAGAAGTAAATCTTTAGCAAAAATCTAATAGAAAAAAATGGAAATGAATATTTCACTTTCAGTACTGCACTCACAGTGGTGGTAGCTCAGAGGTTGGGCGCTTAGCCTCTAACGCTAAAGGCCTAGGGTTCGATTCCCCGCCGAAGCCATGCAGCAATAAAAATCTATGCCGCAACCCGCCACTAACATTCCCCAATCCGGTGTAACCAGCCGTGGGGTCTTAATGCCTGAAACCTTCTCTGAAATTTAGTCATTCGAATTCGACGTTAAACTGTAGGGCCCCCGTACTCCACCTTAGCGCTAAGGAGAGGAGTACAAGAAGAGTGCCGGTTCCCTGCAATGGGACGTAAAGGCTGATTACTGCAGTCACACCTTTTCCGATCATACTTCGCGGAAGCTAGACATATTTTTTAGTATCATTATTTTTTTTACTGAATATTTTAAATCTGAACAAGGAATCGGATAGAAAGCCTTTGGGAGAATCCTTCCATTTTCGAACTCGAAAATGGCGGCACAAAACGAATTTTTTTGAAAATTTAACTGTCGTATTTATGTGTATAACTTTGCTGATCCAGCTGATAAGAGAGCTGAAGTTTCATTTATGTAAATACGTTCAGATTTATTAAATATTTCATGATTTAATCAAATGTTTCTGCATTTATTAACATCTATACAGGATGTCCCAGAGATGTGAAATTCTTTGATAACACCTTTGTCACTTAACTCCTACTTAACAATTTTTGCACATTCTAAAATTATTTTTGTTTGTACAGGGTGTTCCACATTAGAGGGCCATACCAAAATTGTTTTTTTAATGGAACACCCTGTATATTTTTACATTACCTTCTTGGCCCCGATTAATTACCTCTATGAGTGTCTCTTTTGTTTTTTAAATTCCATTGATCTTTTGCCAAGTTATTCCACTTTTTCAAAAAGAAAAAAATGACATTGCAGACTTCATGTCTGCAAGTGTGAGTTTGTTCAGTGACGCGCACTGATAAAACCCTGCACACGCCCTATTTCCACAGATTAAACAATATCTTTCGGCTAAATGTTAGTCAATACCATGTACTATTCTCAAGACATTGTAAAGTTAAATTTGGTTACACAGGGTGTTTGTTGCTACGGTACAAACTTACAACTTTAATATGTCATACTTGAGTTTTTTAAATAATAATAACAAAGCTTATACCGGGTGGGGCAATAGTGCGTGGGAGTTCGATAGCTCGTACACCGTAACAGATAAAAAAATCTTTCTAATGTAGATGTAAACTGTGGGTAAATGCGCATACTTAGAAATTATTTTCAAATATACAGGACGTTACAAAAAGGTGTGGCACGCTTAAGGTAATTTTTTTTAAATGGAATGCCCTGAATATTTTTGCATATTTAACACTTCTCTTGGGATGTTTATTCATATCTAAACTATTGGTGCTATCTAATGTCCGGGTTAGAAGTAATAATATTTTTTTCAAAAAACTTGATTTTTACATTACTCCACTTTACAATTCACCACTTCCGCGGCCGCAGCTTTGAAGACGTAATTAAGTAATGACCTTACTGTAAGAGGTTGTAGGGTGTTTTTGTTAAATATCGTAAAACCACCATGTACAGGGTGTTTAAAATTAATTTTCAAATTTTGAGAACTTCAAAGTTATTCTTCTCAACCTTTTCAAATGGGCCACATTTTTTTGATGGTACATTAACTGGAGCTATTTATCTTCATTTTTTGGAGAACTATCTGCCACAATTATTGGTAAATCTTCTTCAAAGGATCCGAAATAGGACGTGGCTTCAGCAAGATGGTGCTCCACCACATTATTTAAATGCAGTAAGAGACCACCTAAATAATATCTACCCACATCAATGGATTGGAAGGAATGGACCAACTAAATGGCCTGCTAGATCTCCCGATCTTACAAAATTGATTTCTTTTTATGGGGATACGTGAAAGAAATTCTTTATACAGATACACCAACAACAATCCAAAATATGAAGGATAGGATAATACATGCTTTTAGAAGTATCACACCGGCAATTGTAAGAAAAGTAGAAACCTCATTTCAAAAGCGCATAGAAATGTGTGTCTATCAAAATGAGCAACATGTGGAGCACTTAATATAATTATTTTCTTTTGTTTTATTTGAAAAAACCTTAATTGTTTTTAATAAATATTGTTGAATTTTGTACTTTTTGCTCAATAAATCAAAAGTGGTTACAAATAGCCATAAGAATGTACACACAAAAAATGTTCGCTATTTAATTCAACATAACATCGTTAAAAATATACAGGGTGTTCCATTTGAAAAAGTTGAGAAGAATAACTTTGAAGTTCTTAAAATTTGAAAACTAATTTTAAACACCCTGTACATGGTGGTTTTAAGATATTCAAACAAGAGCACCCTACAACATCTTGCAATAAGGTCCTAACTTAATTTCGTATTCAAAGCCGCGGCCGCGGAAGTGGTGAATTGTTAAGTGAAGTAATGTAAAAATCAATTTTTTTTGAAAACATATTATTACTTCTAAACCGGACATTAGATGGCGCTAATATTTTAGATTTGAATAAACATCCTAAAAGAAGTGTTAAATATGCATAAATATTCAGGGCATTCCATTTAAAAAAAATTACCTTAAGCGTGCCACACTTTTTTGTAACATCTTGTATATTCGAAAATAATTTTTATGTATGCGCATTTATCCACAGTTTACATTTGCATTAGAAAGATTTTTTTATCTGTTACGGTGTACGAGCTATCGAACTCCCACGCACTATTCCCCCACCCGGTAGATTGTTATAGGAGAGAGTTTTTTGCGCTTTACAAGTTTTGTTAACTAATTCCAGCAAAAAATCAGGTAATATCAAGAAATCCAGACGTCATAGGCGGCATTGCCACTTTTTTGTTTTTTTGTTTTCGCAAGAAACAATTGCGAACAGTGTTTCTATGCATTTAAGAAATTTTTGTATTAATTTTGAAATGGTGGAGTGCCTAATTTCCCATTCGTTTAATACAGTCATGTAGCTATTGGTTAGTTTGCTACTTCATAATCATTATGATCATGACTTAGGCTCTTCAGGCATGTTCCGGCTCGAAGCACCATTTTCTTCATAGTCTTCAAACAACACTTTTGTCTCATAGTTGATTTTTCCGTGTGGCGTGAGTCCATCCATTTGACATAGTGCTGTTTTACTTTGTCGGTTACAGCGAAAATTTATAATTTTTCTCGTTATTTAAGAAACCTTTTTGTAGAATTCTTGTAAAAATAATGTTGACAATTTATTCAAAACAGCCACGCAGTATTCACGTAAGAATTATCCAAACTTTCTTATTTATGTTTTGATTTACAACACAATGATAATAAAGTTCTATTTTCCGCTATAATAAGAGTGCTGTAAGCATCTAAACAAAAAGCTGCCAAGTTAAACGAAATTCGCATTCAGTAGTAGTAGAATCCGCACGGAATAATGTAAATAGCTATAACAACGTTTGAACATTTACTTCGAAAACTCGACGCAGGGGCCCTAACTTAATTATCCCACCCCATTACGGCCCTGATTTGAATGCAGCAACGTATCCGCGCATCCATCCTTATTGCGCCACTGAAATATATCAGTACGAAGGAGACAAATAATGTACGATCGGGTAATATTTATTTTATCCGTTAACTTTTTTTTGGAATGTCGTGTACGCGCGCGAGACGAAGACAAACGAATGAAAGTGAAAGAATATCTACAGGGGTGTCTGGCAATTGTGTTGCTATGGTTACTAATCATTCTTGATTACTGTAGGCACATTTCTATCCCCCGAAATGATACGTGATTTGAAACGGTAAAATTCCAGACTATGGGCGCTTTTCCGAAGTTGGATTTGATGGCTTAGTGTCTGTATAAAATACTACTAACAGTCTCGAGCTGAAATCCTCTCCAAAACCTGGCCAAATATCAATTAAACAATTCGCCATTTAATCAGAACCACTGCGAACGTATTTAAAAACCAAACCTCCTTGTATAATCGAATCAAATATTTAATGTGTGTCATGCAAACTTCCAGCCAATAATTAAGTTTAATTTAATTAAATTAAATTAAGCTAACTTGCTTTGCTCAAACTAAACATGTTTATCAGATATTCTCGTATTTACTTGCATGTATGTTTGTGGCTGTAAAAAAAGATGTATACTTGCAAAGAAAACAACTTTCTATTGTGTTTTTACTTTTCTATATACTTCTGCTGAAGTATGGAAAGTTATGATTTCGTGCAAATTTTGAATTTCAAATTTTTACGGAAATACACATTTGGGACCCAAGAAACCCAAATTTTGACCGATTTTTTTAATTGGGTGAATGGAAGGCAGGTAGTCCACTTTAACGTTTTTACCTGGAACGTCATTACGAATTTTTGAAAATTTTGATTTTAGTGCCCGATTACTTAAAAGCAGAATTGTCATATTGTTTAATAGTTCTTGATAAGTATTAACATGTGATGGTAAAAATATTTTTGGAAATATAAAAATTGTAAAAAAACTAGCTTTTCAAAATTTTGGACATTTTCAAAACGTTATTCCTCAAAACTGACCATACCAATTTTTTTAACCTTTTTTTGAGCCAATAGTGTACAAACAATTCTTTCAAAAACGCAAATGTCAATCGTTATAAATAAACAGTTCAATAGACCATTTGCAGTAGTTAATTAGGATTAACAACTAGTTTAAAAATTAAGAACAAAAGCGATACTTTTTAATATCAAGAACGCGATTCCGGAAGTTACGTAATGTTAACTACGCTTATCAATTAGCTCTCTTTAAAAAATATTTTTTGTAACTCTTTAAATATAGTTGTTATAATCATTTTTGATCCGAAGTCGTGAGCGCAATATCTAGGTAGCGCCTTTACGTAGCCGTGCCGTGCCAACGCTTTGGGTTTGGAGAGGTTTGGGGCGGCTCGTACCAGCTGTAGATGACTAGATGTAAATTTCAATCGCTTATTGGCGCGAGAATATTGAAAACGTAAAATGTATGGGAAAGTACCAGCGACCTGTTTCGCTCATTTTTTCTAGACATAAATATGTTACTATAAAGCGACATTATTTTTTGTGGCTCTTAACAGCTAAGGTCATGGGAAGTTCAATGAGTGGGATTCGAACCCACTCGTCTTTGGCAGGGTGGTTCCAAAACCTGAGACTCTGACTAGTACTACACCGCCTCCCCTGTCACATTCTTATTGTCTTACATGAAAGCGGTGCCCGAGTGTATTATATTCTTCTTTTAATTATCAAGCTCTTGTGTTTGCGACTGCCACCTGGTTTATTTTTGTGATTTTTTTCCGGTTTTAACGACAATAGATTTAACTTAAATACATATTGGGAAAGTAAGGCTTTCAAGTTTAAGCGATTTTTGGGTTTTTTGCTTTATATGGACAAATATTGTGTGAGTATATATATGAGAGTATCCTAAACTCATTATAGGATGGTGGCTACAATGAACCACTTTTTTTAAATACTTATTAAATATACTATTTAAAATTTAATATTTAAAAAATTTCAAAATTTTATTTTACAACAAACTCCAAACTCCATGGTTTATACAGCAGGTACACAGCACAAAACGTAACTAAAGGTTAAACATTATACTAAATACACATATTTAAAAAAATCATAGTGGTTCAATGTACCAAAATCATGGGGTACTATGAATCTGTATAATAATGGATATTTTATGACGTTGGCAGCAATAAAACAACACAACCTTTTCCATATCCTTAATTGCTGCCTTCTTCTCTGGTTTCCTCAGATGTGCACTTTTTTGCCCAGTCTCTTAAGATTTTCTTAATTTTTTTCTTTTCCTTTCGTTCTTTTTTTCTTTTTTATTACTTTTTCTTTTTTTTTCTTTTCTTGTTTGGATGCTAATTTTGTTTTTCAAACTCTTTGAACGAATCACTGGCTCACAGTGCCCACATAACTTTGTTTTAAAGTTCCCTACATGCTGGCTTTGCCTACAATAAAATTTTTTATGTTAAATGCTAAGATGAATTAAAAACAAGTATTACAAGTGTATTATGATATTGAAGTAAAAAATCCACAAGCTGATTTTTGCTGATTTTCAACAACCCATAGAAAAGACAAGAAATAGTTTGGTAACTCACCTGACAGAAACGCACGATACAACAGTAACTGCTAGAGTGTGTAAGCTTAGTAGCGAACCAACAAAGACAAAAACAGTTTTAAATCTTTTTTGCTATACTACATCGAAATCGAAGACTCAAGTTAGAAATAATACCAGTGGTTTAATGTTCCCCATGGTTCATACATCATCCTCCTCCCCTACTTACCATATTTACCAAATTCTAATATGTACATTGTTTAACAATGGTTACTTTATCTTTACATTTGCCAAATAATTCATCATCTTCACTCCATGGATGATAGGCTAACCAGCCCGTTTCGGCGCTCATCTCTTCCGTCGTCTTCCTCCATCTGTTTTTAAATTGAACGGCAGTTTCTACATTAATTAAACATTGCCATTTTCAGTGGTTATGATGGAATACCTTTCTTCGGACCGGTCTTTCAATATTTTATATCGAAAAGAAATTGTGGTTTGCTATCTAGGTACTATGATCAACAGTCAAAATTTAAAGATTCAACTCATTATTTACTTTTGTTCATGAAAATAATGTTCTGTGAGAAATTCTAAATTTAATTAATTCTGCTTCTTGTGTGTTTTAGCACTGGAAACAACAGTTAGTTTGCTGAAAAAGTAAACAATGTAAGCAAAACATAAATTTTGTAAGTGCAAATGAATTTTCTTTTTGATACTAATTAAATTAGAAACAAGCAATCTAAAACAATTATTTTTCTACAATGCAGACGCGAATGTATTTTATGGAGGAAAAGTAAACGCCAAAAGAATTAAAATCAAAATTGTTTTCAACCTTCAAAGCAGAAAATTAGCTTCATGACAAAAAGTGTAAGCGTTATTACCTTTATCTTTCGTTATAAAGAACACACGTGCTTGGGGTGACAATTCGCTTAATATTTCACCCTTGAAATAGGGGTAGCGACTTTTTATTTAGCTGCAGACTTTCTATCCCTTATATCTACGGAGCATTTTCGGCAATCGTTCTCGCGATTTCACGGAGAAGACAAATTTGTAGGTAGGAAATTAACTGTTTTGAAACGTGCCCAAAATATTTTTAGAATTTTTGATATACGAAATAAGGGTACTGAATGGCCAATTTCTTGAATTATTAATATTTCATGCAAGGGTGTAAAATAATGAAATTTATCTCCGAAAGAAAAGTAAAATTTGGCAATCTGATTTTGTCGATATTTCACCTTCAATAATAATATTGAGTGTGATCACCCACGTGTAACATTTTCAATACGATTGTTATTCGAAGAAAGATTGTAACTCTATACAAATAGTTAAATACTCATATTTCTTTTGTGTTTAAAATAGCCGTATTTATTTAATGTCTTAAAATACATATCATTCGTAGTTTAGCCGGTTCTGTATTGAATAAAAAAGTATTGCCTCTAATAGACCTTCAGTAGCACAAGGCCAATATACATTTTTTTTAAATCTGTCCTCAGTTCGGAATTTATCTCGTTTCTATTATTTCGGTTATGTTGCGAAAACTTTGAATTCACAGTTTGTTTTTCTTATCTAGCTATGATTTTTTGCACATAATTTTGTTTTCTCTCAGTCCTGTCATAAAAATAAGCGCAGCGCATTGTCTGGATTTTAATATAAAGAATTTTTAGCGAAAAAACATTGCTGGGGAATGAAGAACATCGGAAAGCAGAATAAAAAAAATAGTTAGCCAAAAAGCGGAGGGTTATCACCCTTCTCCCTAAATATTACTATACCAAAAGATTAACTGTAAAATTGCTCATGAGCAAATTAGTTTTTCTAAAATGTTGAAATTTTTTGAAATACTTCTTCATAATAAAGTTGTGTTTCCTTAGGCCGGCGATAAACGTGCGCACGTTTAACCAAGCAGTTTTACCGCGGCGGTTTAGCCGTAGCTTCAAAAACACGTGCTATTATGTAACAATGTCATACTGCTGCGGCTAAGCCGCATTCATAAGACTACGTTTTCTTTTAAATCTGCGGCTAAACCTACGCTGTTTAATCGCGCAGTTCTACCACGGCTATTTAGCCGCAGCAGTAAAAACACAGGTGCTTTAACATAACAATGTCTACTGCTGCGGCTGAGTTGCATTCATAAGACTACGTGTGCTTTTAAATTTGCGCTGTTTAATCGCGCAGTGCTACCGCGACGATTTAGCCGCAGTATTAAAAACATGTGCTTTTACATAACAATGTCTACTGTTGCGGTTGCGTTAAGACTAAGTGTGCTTTTACATAACAATGTCTACTGTTGCGGTTGCGTTAAGACTAAGCGTGATTTTATATCGTGGCTGCACCTACGCGGTTTAATTGCACAGTTCTACTGCGGGGATTTAGCCGCAGCACAAAAAAACAAGTGATTTTATGTAACAATGTCATAGCGTTGCTGTTGAGCCGCATGCATAGGACTACGTGCGGTTTTAATTCTGTGGCTCAACCTACGCGTTTTAATCGCACAGTTCTACTGCGGCGATTTAGCCGCAGCACAAAAAGCAAGTGATTTTATGTAACAATGTCATAGCGTTGCGGTTGAGCCGCATCCATAGGACTACTTGTGCTTTTAAATCTGTGTCTTAACTTATGCGGTTTAATCGCACACTTCTACTGAGCCGCAGCATAAAAAACAGGCGATTTTATGTAACAATGTCAGTGTTGTGGTTGAGCTGCATTCTTGAGGCCGGTGACAATCTAAGGTGGTGGTGTAGCCGCAGGTTCACAAACAAATGTAGTCGTAGGTAATATAGCAACGAATTTCGCTTGTTATTCGGAATCAAGATGGTGATGCGATTTTTGCAAAAAAGAAACAATTTTTACTTTTGTGAGTTTTGTCTCAAATATGAGTACTGGGGTTAAGAAATTTGTATTTGCAATACCTGGACTACATAAATTATTGCTATATTATTATATTCCAAGATGTGTAAAATTTACACGATTTACGTTAGTTTGCGTCAAAATGTTGTAGCACTACAACCACGCATATCTATCATAAATTCAAAAATGTAAGAATCGCAAAAGTTAAGCCAGAAGTATGACGTTTTCCTACAAACCTTTGATAATTTTCGCTCTTGTGAGAACTGAAAATTTGTATGCGAATGTTATTTCTGCGAATTCGCAAAAGTAAATTGGTGTACATTGTATGTACACACCTTTAGGGCTGCTGCTCAACCGCAACAGTATGACATTGTTACATTTGAGTACGTGTGTTTTTAAAGTTGCGGCTAAACCGCCGCGGCAGAACCGCAACTTTTTCGCGGGCTTAAGGACTACGTGTGTTTTTTAATCTGTGACTAAATAGCCGCAGCACATCGCGCGGTTTACTAAAGTTTGTCGCCGGTCTTAGGGCTATTATTATATTGCTAAATTTTACGCTGTTCTTTTGCCAACCTGTCATAATTATGCTACTGTCAAGTCCTAAAACTTCTGCTGTTTATTGTTCTTAAATATTTAAATTCTCAATGAATGTTTTATATACACCGTTTCCCAGAAAAGTTGAACTATATGCAAAATGTATATGAGTTTATATTTTACAAGGTTTTGTGTCCCCAGAATACTTTGGTATTAATTTAAACTGTAATTATTGTTATTAGCACTTAAACTTAAGCAAATATCTACATAATTATGAATTAATTGAAAACGTGTCCTTTAAATCCCACAGCAACAACAATATGTTCTTATGTGTTTGTAGCGAAGCGGTTGATGCTGCTGCCTTGTAAGCAGAAGTCCCGGGTTTCAAGTCTGGGTGCGAAAACATGTTTTTATGTTTTGTTGTTTAATTTTCATCTCAGTTCTACCATCAAATAGTAAAAACAATACGTTTTGTACCTTATTGAACATTAAAACATTAGTTATGGTAAAATAAAAACAGTTCAAAAATGAAATAAAAAAGTTTGTCCCATCCAGGATTGCAAACCGGGACTTCTGTTTAGAAGGCAGCAAGCTGGACTACTTTACTACAAAGACATTACAATATGTTGTTATTATTCTGGTATTAAAAGAACATGTGTTGAAGTTATTAATATTTATTTAGATTTTTGCTTAATTTTAAATGTAAATATATTTTTTTACTAAACGACACTAATACGAACCTATAACAATAATACAGTTTCCAAAGTATTCTGGGGACATAAAACCTGGAAAAATATTTCCTATGCATTTTGCATATAGTTAGACTGTTCTGGGAAACCCTGTATGTACCCCACATTTCAGCTTCCAAGTTTTTATCAAAATCGAATCACGATTTTTAACAAAGTTTGTTCTAAAATTAAATACTTCGCAATTTTCTTTTTCATCTATAAGTGCGTACTGCATAACTCTTAATTTAAAATTGAAAATGTTTTCTTCTAGAAATTAATTTTGATTGTGAAAATTTAAGATTCAAACAGCAATATGATATTCAACATGAATTTGTATTCAGTATTATTTCAAATTGTTATATTAGCAACATCTAAATTTTCTGATTTAAGTAAGTCTAAAATATTTAACTTTTCGTCACTGTTTTACAAGGGTCTGTAAAATTTAAAAAAAATAACAGTTGTCACAGCAAACAAAATTAATTTAATTTTTATTTTTTTCAGTGGGTCGAAGAATCCTTTACAAATTTTCAAAAAGGAATAAACTGGAGATCATATGTTGTATGTGATGTAGCCTATAATAATGTTAATAACTGGCTCTGGACACCATTTATCGAAAGAGGCGTTGCAAATAGAATATATATTGAAATCAAATTCACAATAAGAGACTGCAGCTTATTTCCGGGTAAGTTTCTAATCTAATAAAATGTTAAGTTTCAATGTTTTTTTCTTAATCTCTTATATTGTGTTCGTTAGTAGCAGGTGGTTGGCTTAATGAAAACATTTGTTTATCTTTTAGGAAATGCATTATCATGCAAGGAAACATTTAGTTTGTTATATTATGAATTTGATGCTGCCACTCGTGAACCTCCTCCTTGGGAAACTGAAAGTTACAAACTTATTGGTAAATATTGAATAATAAACTTTTTACGAGCGATAACATTTGATCTTAACCACAATTATATTACTCTTTAGGTCGAATAGCTGCTGGTGAGGGAAGATTTAATGCAAATAGTGAAGTTAACATCAATTCCGAAGTTAAAAGCATTCCAGTTACTAAAAAAGGTGTTTACTTTGCATTTCGGGACCAAGGAGCTTGCATTTCATTGTTAGCAATTAAGGTATGTGGAGATATCACCAGAGATAATATGATATCCTTAAAATTTTCTTTTCTTTTCAGGTGTACTACATAACATGTCCAGAAGTTACAATAAATTTTGCACGTTTTCCGGCAACACCAACAGGCAAGGAGGTAACACTCATAGAACAGGCAACTGGGACCTGTATGGATAATGCTGAAGTTGTTGATACACCACCTACTTACTTATGCAAAGGTGATGGGAAGTGGACATTACCAACAGGAGGTTGCAAGTGCAAAGCTGGTTTCGAACCTGATTTTGAAAAACAGTCGTGCAATGGTAAATCGTAAAGCTGTGGCTTCAATAATTCTATTTTAAAATTAAATTTTAATTTTAGTTTGTCCACCTGGAAAATACAAAGCGGAAACAGGTGATGGACTTTGTGAACCTTGTCCAGAACATTCCAAAGCGCTAGATTATGGATTTACAGAGTGTAGATGCAATAATGCTTATTACAGGGCAGCAAAAGATCCTAAAAATATGTCTTGTACACGTAAGTGTTTTTTTAATTAAAGGGAAAACATAATTATAATAATGTTTTGTATTGCAGAACCACCCTCAGCCCCTCAAAATTTGACTGTAAATTTTGTGGATCAGTCTACAGTTATTTTAAGTTGGAGTTCTCCTCAGGAACTGGGTGGTCGAAGTGATACATTTTATAGAATCAAATGTGATGCTTGTACTTTAGGTATAGTGCAGTATACACCAAGCTCGGTAAGGAAACCACACTGTATAAGATTATTTGCATTTCCGTAACAAGAACGAGATTCTTATTTTTAGTATACCGAGTGTAAACAAAACTGGACACACCCCTCTTTTTTCCTATATTTTTTAAGATAATGAAATCAAACTAGGGGATATTTATTTATTCATAAAAACGCATTATATAATGTAAATGTCACTAATCTAGCAGCTAGCTAGTTTAACCGGAAATGACGTATACTTAATATTTTTAAACAGCATCCTACATATATTTTAATAGATTCTTGTAGAGCTTAAAATTCTTTTTCAACTGTTTTTTTTTTAATTTGAAATTGGTTAGTAAATGAGGGAGAAAAGGCAAATGTTTTTCTGCTTAATGGTCATGAAATCAATTTTTACATATGTTAGCAATTTTCAACAAGTAGACATTGCAAATTATGAAAAGTGAAAATATGATATAGTAAATGAATAGTACAAAAATCGAAATTAGTTTAGACAATATAGTCATGATGTTTTTTAAATTTTAATCAAAAATACTGAAGAAAAACTGAATTTTCTCATGAAATAACTGACTATAAACATTATGACTTGAATGACTAATTAGAAAAATATTTAAAAACTTTTTATAAGATTAAGAAACCAAAAAATGTAGGAGGTACTGTTTAGAAACAATCAGGGTTGGGTATGTAGAATATTACATGTAAAATAAATAAATAAATGACAAATTAGAAAAATATTTAAAAACTTTTTATAAGATTAAGAAACCAAAAAATGTAGGAGGTACTGTTTAGAAAAAATGAAAAATGCTGTTATATCTAGTTGTTTTATTTAAATAAATTCAGTTTTTTAGTGTTTTTATTAATAAGACTATCAATCTAAAGCTAAACAGTCTAAACTAGCTTCGATTTTGCAGTACAAACATACTAGAACATGTTTTAACTTATTTGCAATGCCTACTTATTAAAAATTGCTAGCATATACATTGATTTCATGGCCATCTTTATGAAAAAAAACTGCAGTTTTCCCTCTCACTTCTCAACCAATTTTAAATTTAAATAAACAGCTGAAAAGAGAATTTTATGTTCTACAAGAATCTATTGAAATATATGCAGGGTGCTATTTAATAAGATAAAGTAACATAATTTTCGGTTACACTGGAAGTGCTAGATTAGTGGCCCATACTTCATATAGGGTGTGCCGCAGTTTTACAAGCTAATGGCTCGTATGCATAAAGTAAAGTAAATGCTTTTACTACGATTAGTAAATGAGGGGAAGTTACACTTGTGGTGGAAAAGAAATGAATATATAGTTAAAGCATTTAGTAAACTTGGTGCGTTTCGCCCAGTATCTCTGAAACTATAAAGGATTGAGCAATATTTTTTTTTATTTTGTGGTACAGAAGAGGCTGTATATAAGGCTAATATGAGTTTTTAAAAATCACACTATTTTAGGGGATAATTAAAAAATTTTAATTGGAATGATATACAATTTTTAATATTTTTTTAATATTAGCAACAAAATAGGTACAGCATATTTTTTTAGATTTTTTAAAAATCGCCTATAAAGAGGGTGGGGCGGAGATTACTTTTTTTTTTCATTTAAATGTGACCCCTAAAAGAAGCAACCAAAATAAGATCAGGCAAAATCTAACTAGAGTGTAAAATGTACAAAATTTCAGCCCCCCCCCTCCAGTATTAGGGGTTGTAAACGTACATTTTGTACTCTTATTAAATTTTAATTGATCTAATTTTGGCTTTTTATTTTTAGTAGACTAATTTAAATTAAAAAAAAATAATTTCGCACCAGTTTTTAATATTTTACAAAATTTCAGTCCCTTATTTATTAGAGGTAGTAACCGTTTTTCAAAACATGTGAAGAAAATAGCCTGTACCTATTTCGATGCGGATATTAAAAAAATGTATACATCATTCCATTTAAAATTTTCAAGTTGCCTCCCTCCACCCCTTTGGTTCCAAAAAATAAAAACAAAAATTTGGACATAGCATAAATATTCCAAATGTCGTAGACTATGTTTCAATAATTATTTTAATTGCAGGAAACATTTAACGACACCAAAGTAACGATAACAGGCCTAAATGCAGTTACAACATACAGGTTTCAAGTATTTGCTGAAAATGGTGTCTCACATTTAAGTGAAAAAGGCAGTCCCGAATATGCTGACATAGTTGTAACAACAGAAGCATCTGTTGCTAGTAGCATACCAAATGTACGAGTAACTTCAGTTAAAAGCACTGAAATTAGTTTAGCGTGGGATGCACCTTCAATAGACGATATTGAAAATGGCTTAGTTGAGAGCTATGAGGTACAACTTTTAATTAATTTTTAGTATTTGTTTTTAAAATTGATATCGTTTTTAGATTCGTTATTTCGCAAGGAGTGATGTAGATCACAGCAATGCAACGACAATACGAACTGCAGATTTATCTGTAACTTTAACAGGATTACAACAACGAACAGAATATGGTCTTCAAGTACGAGCGAAAACACAACAAGGTTGGGGTGATTTTTCTCCAATAATATTTAAAACGACAGGACAAGTTCTAAATACAGGTAAGGCAGTTTGGTGTTTTTTAACAGCTATTTGTGTATCAAGAGCGCAAAGTGCTACTTTGCCGCTCGATTAATGGGAAGTTGCAATCTCAAAAGAGCAACAAAGGCACATTGTGCTCAAGGTGCACACATGGTTTTTTCTTCAATCGTTTTGTAACAGCGCCAAAAAGAAATGTAAAATTGGAAATGTTGTTAAGTTATTATAGATTATTTTAATGAAATAATTTTTATTAATGCTGCAATGCATAATGTATGTTGTCTGTATCCAATGACAACAAGTAAACGAGCCACCATTTAGCAAGCGGTAAATTATTTTAACTTGCCGAGCGGTAAAGTGGCAATTGCCGCTTGTTCCTCAGAAAATGCAACTTTGCGTTGTCAAATTAAAGCACAATAGTCACCTTTCTACTACGATTATAGAAAAATATAATATGAGGCATGTACCGTAAATAATGCTTGTTGGCTCAGAACTTTCTTATACGTAACATGTTTGATGACAATTGTCAAACTAATAATAATGTAAACAAAAGCCACCCTTGACTGTTCTGTTTAATTATGGAGAGCCGCAGGTTTTATATACGGTCCATCTCTCCTAGTTACAATTGAATACTACAGATTTATTTTATTGCAGCCTATGTTGGTGATGAAGAAGGCCTAAGATTAAGACTGGTTGCGGGTGGAATAGTTGCTGTTGTAGTAATACTAGTAGCCGTAATTGTACTAGCTGTTGTTTTTCTACGATCTCGTGCAAATGATGAATGCAATAAGAAACAACCTAGTGACTGTGATACTTTGGAATACAGAAATGGAGAAGGTATGTACTGTAGTAATGTGTGTAGTATAATATGAGTTAGCTTATTAGTTCTTTTAATTGCCTTCAGTGCTTAAGACATACTTGTGGTGTATTTTATATGAGAATTTTATTTTTGTAGAAAATCGCAATAATGATTAAACAAAAACACTGTATAAATTACCTGTATTCAGGGGTGTGCTGCCAATTTCTTATCAAGGGGCTCGCTCTCGCAAATATTTTGATAAATTTCAAAATACAATTGAACATGGCTATCAACACTGCGGATAAGTGCTGCCAAATGATTTAAACTTATTATAGCGGCCGAGTACTCTTTGAACTTAAAAACGGCAAATACAAAAAAAGTAGGGTTAAAATTATAATAATTTTTATTGAAATATTTATTTAACAAGGGGCTCTCACGCAAACCCCCTCTGGCACACCCCTATCCGTAAATTATAATTAGTGCATTTGTAGAAATCCACGACGATTGTTAGTAGTCATTTTGTACGCATGGGAGAATTGATTGCGGACGTTTGATCACATCACGATTGCTGTGCATTGATCCCACGACAATCTACCACGTGCGACAACTGATTGCACAGGATAACTGTTGCATGACTGTTGATAGTGCCTCCCTTTTTGCGTTTGTATAATGTGGGCTGATAAAAAAACAAATACAAAAAGAAAAGGTGAAAAAAAATGTCCATTTGTGGATACTTTCTTATTTGTTACAATGCCCAAATATATTTATTAAAATGCCCAAACATCAACAACCTAACTTAACCCAACTTTCTTCACAATTTAAATTGAAGATTATGCACGATTCCTCTTAGGTATCCAGGATTGGTCGGTTATCATAATCCTGAACAATTTGTTTTAATTTTTTGGCAGAATCCTTGTACGTTTTACTTTTAGATATTGTCTCGCTTGCTGTTTGCTGCTCTACTTTGAGTGGATTCATACTCTTTTTTTTATGGAGTTGATAAATTTCCCTATACTGGGATAGGTTGCGTTGACAATGGGTGTGAAACTGTTGTGCCATCCTTCCACAAAATTATTTGTCTTGGCAATATAATTTTCAACGGCTACAAAATAATAACACATTTTTGCTGAAAACTCAAACTGGGATGATATTTTTTGTTCTTCTCCTATCTTTGTGCTCTGTCCATGGGAATTAGAATATTTTCATTGTCACTGTAAACGTCACTTTCTAACAATAATTGATTAAAGGAACTGACATCTTTTGGACAAAACTTGGTGCTGCCACAGCCGCTAGTTTAAAGTGAAATCGGCATCTACACTATATCTAACTTGCAATTTTGATATCAGGAAATTCTCTTCAGTATAGGTTTCTTCTCTTCTATTTGGTAGAGGTACAAATACGGTGGATATTACATTGCACCCAGTGATTGGTAATTGGTCAAAACGTTTGGGAACTAATTTGAAAGTCCATCTGCATACCATTCATTGTAGCTTTCCATGAATTCCAGGTTTTTCTGAGTAGAAAACACAAGTATTGTATGTTCAGTCGGTCCACTGTGGTGCAACAAAAATAATTCTTTCTTAATGGTGTTCTTCTGCTCTTCTGGTAAAATTCGTTAACAGTTCCGCAATCAATTGTCAAACAGTTGTTGGCGATCAATCAATTGCGGGAATACCATCTGTAGTGTCTTATTTAAAAAAGAACACATAACTAATCTGCTTTTTTTTTTATTTCACGCTCAAAAGGATTGGTAGTTACATACAGTAAGTGTTCATTGTATAGCATGCTTAGTGGGCTTTTAGCAAAAAAACAAAATGTGTAGTGTCACATGACACTTTTTAATTTATTATATGGACAAGTGTGAGTATGTTGCACTATTTAGCCCTGGGTTTTTAAGTAATAAAATATGATGTTTTTTTTTCTACTTAAACAATAATTATTATAGCTGTAACCTAAGGTATACTATACAGTGTGTTCAACGAGGGATGTTACAAGCAAATATTTAGACTGTCGCTTAAGGTATTGTACATTTGAGCACAGAATATGAAATGGCAACAAGGGGCACACATTTTCTGAAGAAAAAAATCGATTTTGTCTCTCGCCCCTAAAGAGGGGAGGACGACGGTGAAAACTTTTCTTAAATGTGAACACCCTGTGTGTGACACCTTAAACTAAAACCCTTCTTATTCTCTTTATAACATTTTTTATTTTTTCAAAAATTCACTGTGGTTGAAAAGTTACATTTTTTTGCTTTGCTTTGTTGAAAACTTTTCTAGTCATCTATGAAAAAAATTAAGCTCAGTTAATTGTTATAAGACTATTGTTTTCTACACTGATTTGTTACTTATAGCTGTTATTGTGTTTTTTTAATTTTTTTTTTATTGACATTAATTGAATTTTACATCTACTCTGGATGAGTATTAAGCAAAAGAGTTGCTAGAGAACAAGACATTGAAGGAGATAATCATCCATGTGTTTGTTGGGGGAAAATTTTTGTTCACCTCAGGAATTTGTAGTTCTGCCAAAGATTGCTTACCCGAATATGATGGTAATGTATGTCGAGGTCCATCAAAATAAATGTAACAAATCAGTGTAGGAAACAATAGCCTTATTAACTTAGCTTTACTTTTTTCTTAGACGACTAGAAAATTTTTGAACAATTAAAAAAATAATACCGTTTTAAACACTGTGAATAAAAAAAAATTTAAAGCTGCTATAAAAGGAATAAGAAGGGCTTTAGTTTGAGGTATCATCTGTAGGGTGTTCTCGCCCGCCCCCGCCTTTTCAGGAGTGAAAGCAATAATAATTTTTTTTCTGCAAATGTGTGTCCTTGCTGCCATTCCGTATTCTGTATTCAAATTTACAATACTTTAAAAGCTAGTCTAAATATCTGCTTGTAATATCTCTTACTGAACACACTGTATAATAGTATACCTTACTCTAAACAAGTATAAAGAAATTGTGGTATTGCTTTGTTTTGAGTTCAATGTGTTTATTTTGTTTTGTTTTGAGAGGTTTATATTGTGTTTGCTTATTTGTATGTTTTGTTTGTTTTGTAGTTCATCATTTGGACAACCCTCCCATTGTTACCACTCATACCAATGGTAATTTATTATTATTTATTTTTACTTATTTTTAAGCCTTTATTTGCGTTATACCCTGAAATGAAGAAAGGGATTCATGGAATTTTAAATCACCAACAATTGATAATTTCATATCTAATCAAAATTATTAAAAGATATTTTATGCTACCTTTTCGGACGACTACTAGATTTATTTATTATTTAACACACTCTACAACCATTTTCATATACAGTATGTTCCACTTTACTTGGAACCACTCCTATAAAAACTGTATTTTTAGCTCAGTTGCGCAATCGGTATTTGAATAAAACTATTCGTAATTAGATTTATCTATTTTTGATAAATAAAACAAAATCGCAGTAAGCTGGACTTTTACATCTAATAACATTTAGTATTCTAAGATGCAACTTTTCATCCTTCACACTATTAAAAACCTCGTTTCAATTGGGCCCAAAATAAAGTTTTTGTAGGGTTTGTTCTAAGCAAGATGGGACAGATTTATATTTTATTTTAAGACACTTACACTCTTTCTTGTTTTGTTGATATTAATAAATATACCATGACAGTTTTTAACATAAAGCTTTTGTATTATCAATAAAATAATAAATAGTTGTAGATATGAAATTGCAATTACAATTGACCATTAGAATCCAAGGTATAGTCTGTCAAAACTTTTATGTGCCTACCGAGTTATCTAGCAAAAATGAGTGGCAACACACATCTTGTCTACCTTATACTCGGTACATGTCAGCAGTTTAAGTTGGAATCTGCATTCAAAAAACCAGTGACAAGTAGGTTTGTAAAATCTATTAGATGTTAAACGCAAAACAAACATATTAAGAGCAGTCTCAACAATTTTATGAAACTTTCAAATTAGTTTCCTATTATTGGTAGCGTATGAATTAAAACACTGTTAATAACAACTTATACTAAACTCAAAATAGAAAAAATATAGACAGCCACAAAAGTTATAAAATAACGATTATCAAACAACTGAATTTATTTGCAGAATGTGTCTACGCCACTGAATTCGGTTGTTAAACATTCACAGCATGGCACGTTGATTCTAGTACCTTGCAAATATGTGCTAATCCGGTAGCCACATTTAAGTTTTGGACGAACTATATGTAGGCAGTTTAAAGTTGCATGTAAAATTAAAACAAAGTCACCATTCAAAGAAGCTTGTATTGTTTCTGCAGGGTGCGGCAATTAAAGTGTTGCAAGTTGATATCTTCAAAACTATAAAAGATTGAGCAACAAATTTTTTTATGATTTTACTGTAGGGAAGGGGCCGTATATTAGGCTAATAGTGAGTTTTGAAAAGCCCCTCTATTTTAAAGAATGGGGGGTAACTTGAAATTGTAAATGGGATGATATAATATTTTTATAATTTTTTAATATCTGCATCGACAGCCTATTGTTTCAGATTTTTTTAAAGAATCTTTAGTATCTCTAATAAATGGCGGAATGTAACAATTCTAGAAATATTAAAAGGCAGATCGCGATTATTTTTTTTAATGTGCCTACTAAAAATAAAGCAACAAAAATTAGATCAACCAAAATTTATTTAAAATGAAAAATGTTTAAAATTTCATTATATTAGGGGTTGTAAACGGGGTTGTCCATTTGTCGCTCTTATTAAATTTTGCTTGATCTAATTCTAGTTGCTTATTTTTAGTAGACACATTTAAACAAAAAAAAGTTAGTTCTTGTTTTTAATATTTAGTATTTACAGAATCTCATCCCTCCATTTTTAGGCATACTAAACATTTTTCTAAAAATCCTCCATACATATATAAAAGCACAAAGGGTTTTTTTCTCCCCTTCCTCCAGCGGCTACCGCTTCACCAATTTGGACCATTTTTTTTTAAATGAAAGGTCTCTATCCACAGATGGAACATGAAACATTTTTATATTTTTATTCTACATCGATTTTTTAATAATAATTATTTTAATTTATAATATATATGAAGGTCGGCTAAACGCGCGTCACTTGGGGCGCCATCTATAATAACGTCGCATGTCATTATTGGAACTAATGCATCACGTGACTTGACATTTCGCCGGTTCTGTCAACGCTGTCTGTCAGTGCATTGTGTGCTGGGGTAACACTAGTCTTATTTAAATAGGCTGTACATATTTTTCGCGGATATTAAAAATTGTATATCATTTCATTTAAAATTTTTAAGTTAGACCCCCATTCCTTAAAATAGGGGGGGGGGGGGGTTAAAAACACTATTAGCTTAATATACGACCTCCTCCATCCCATAAATACATAAAAGGTTTTGTTGCTCAATCTTTTATAGTTTTGGAGGTATCAGCATGTAACACTTTTGTTCCCGCATCCTGTATCAGTAGTTAAATTGCTGCATATGAAGAGCAAATTAAATGTTTTATAAAATTGAAAAAATGAAAGATGTTATAGTATATTAGTTTGCTTTATTACTTTTAAGCTACTGCCTGTTAATTACAATGCAAAATTGGTATGTTTGGTTAGAGGTGCTACTTTTTATGTCAATATTTAAAGAAGACGATACCACATCAAGGTTTCATAGTTTATTTATTTGTGATTGTTAAATGTGGGGTGAATATGTAAATAACCAGCAGTTTCTGTTTTGGGTCATTTAAATAATATTTATTTAATTTTGTGCTTGCCCTTCATTAATTTATTACCACTAATAGTTCCTAGCAGTCAATAGATACACAAATACTGCTCTTTTGTCTTATTTTGGTTCATGTAATTTGTTGAAATAACGTTCTGAATATATTACAGGACAGCTTTTTTCTGACATATTCAGAATTATGGTGCAAATTTTTACTCAGGTGTAGAATACTAAAAATGAAGCGGCCCCTGTGTTTTCATTTTGCTTTGTCAATTTATGAGGTAGTCATGGGCCCCCAAACCGGGCCCATTACAATTTGTTGTCCTGTTTTTTTTTCTTCAAATTTTTTTACAAAAGCTCCAAAATTGTATCTTTATAGTGGCATCTAAAGGGCGCTACTATTAGCACTTCCCTTCTTGATTTTTACTTAAATTCTTTTTCTCACTATTATTTTGTTTTTCTAATTTTAGACTTAGATGTAGAATTTAATTTAGCACAAAAAACTTATAACTATTTTTTGGCATATGAATTGCATAAAAAATAAAAGATATTTTCAATGTTTTAATATTACAGTGACGACACCATTGTTTGCTCCAATTGGTGGAGCTTCTAGAACATACATTGATCCCCATACTTACGAAGATCCAAACCAAGCAGTTCGTGAATTTGCCAGAGAGATAGATGCAAGTTGCATTACAATTGAAGCTATTATAGGTATAAAAGCTATTTCTTTATTGACATTGTTAATATACAAACAGAATTGCACAATAAAATATCGTTGAATTATTTTGTAGGTGGAGGAGAATTTGGAGATGTATGTAAAGGAAAGCTAAAAATAAATGGCAATAGTGAAATTGATGTAGCTATAAAAACATTAAAAGCAGGATCACACGAAAAAGCAAGAAATGACTTTCTTACAGAAGCTTCAATCATGGGGCAATTTGAACATCCAAATGTTATATTTTTACAAGGTGTTGTTACCAAATCCAACCCAGTAATGATTATAACAGAATATATGGAAAATGGATCATTGGATACATTTTTAAGGGTATGTTCATTAAAAAAATTCTTTTCTTTTCCTCTACTGGAACTGTATTGTATTGCATGGTTGTACAAAGTGAAGTGTTAATTAATTTTGATTACAGGCAAATGATGGTAAATTCCAAGTGCTACAGTTAGTAGGAATGCTTAGAGGCATAGCATCTGGTATGCAATATCTAAGTGAAATGAATTACGTACACAGAGATCTGGCAGCTCGCAATGTCCTAGTAAATTCCCAATTAGTATGTAAAATAGCCGACTTTGGCCTAAGTAGAGAAATTGAAAGTGCAACAGAAGGAGCATACACCACAAGGGTAAGTATTCTTTTAGATAACAATCAGTCATCAATCAAAGGGGTGCTGATAATAACAAAATCTTACGAATAAATTTTAAATAAATTATACCCCTTAAAGTCATAAATTGATTTACATTTGGTGTCATAAACTTTTAGGGCGGAAAGATACCAGTTAGATGGACTGCTCCTGAAGCAATAGCATTCCGCAAATTCACATCGGCAAGTGATGTGTGGTCCATGGGTATCGTCTGTTGGGAAGTTATGTCTTATGGGGAAAGACCCTATTGGAATTGGTCTAATCAAGATGTTATAAAAAGTATAGAGAAAGGATACAGGTAAGGTTTACAAAAAAGCAAATGTTTTATGAAGCAATAAAAATAATTTTAAATCAGGCTGCCAGCACCAATGGATTGTCCAGAAGCAATATACCAATTAATGTTAGATTGCTGGCAGAAGGAACGAACACATCGGCCTACATTCCAGTCCATCGTTAAAACCCTAGATAAGCTAATACGTGTTCCTGATACACTTCGAAAAATTGCTCAGAATCGGTAAGTTGATTGGTACTTGCATAATACATACTTCAAAATCTTATGATATACAGTAAATGCACTTTTTGGAAAACTGTTGTAGTCTTTCATGATTGTGCTATAAATGTTTTTCAAGTACTTTGCACATATCGTATTTGGCACTAGCATGTAAAGCACAAATTTGGTTGTAGATAACGTATCAAATCTTCTTATTTGCTTACACATAAAAACAAAGTTATTGTATACCTATAATACATATTAGAACATCGCATCATGTTATTCTTTTATTTATTTTAAATTAAATTTTACATGCTGTGTATGCTTGTTTATACAGAGCGAGTCACTAAGGCTGCTGTGGTCGATATCTCCTTTACTATTAAAAATATATAAAAAAAAATAAATAAATGTTGTAAAAGAGAACCCACACAATTATACAGCAGGTTCTGTATAATTGATAATGCCGGTTATAATAGAACATGTGTGTGTATGTGTTCTTTTCCATATTATTATTGTAATTCTTTTAATTACCGTCTTGAACATGTTTTGTTTTTTAAATTTCATTGCCAAGTTACTCAACTTTTTCCTAAAAATTTGACATTTACAGACTTCACTAATAAAATTCTTTCCTTCAAATCTTCAGGTGTAGTTGGCAGACTTTGATAAACCCTTTCTTTTACATGTTAGGTCTGAACACAAGACTTATCCGGAAATTCATTATTTAAACAGTAGTGTACTTGCACACTGTAATGGACTGGTACCCCATCGTGCTGCTACCACGAGCTGTGTATGATTGCTAATGCTACATTTTCCAACAAATCTGCCAGACTGTTTTTTGAAAATATGATTGAAAAGAAAAAAATATTTTTAATCTGTAGAAAATAGCTTCTTTTTTGAAAAATTTGAATAACTTAGCAGCGCCGCAACGGACAATTAAAAGCAAAACATATTTAGAAAGGCAATTAAAATACAAATAATAATAATATGCAAAATAATACAGCATGTCCTATTAAAAAAGAACAAGTTTGGTATATCTTTCTTATACAAAATTCCCTGTATAATCAAAAATAATTTTACAACGTGGTCCTCTTAGTCTCCTACAACTTTTATTTGAAACATTTTTCTGTATTTTAAATAGTAAAGGAGATATCGACCACTGTGACTTTGTTGACCTACTTGTATGTTTTGTTTTTTGGTCATTTGGTACCAATTTATAGGAATATCAAAATGGAAAAATCTTGATTGACTATTGTATAACATACCACTAATTGTAGATAATAGTATGGTTTGATTAAATGACAAATAATAGTAAAGAGGTCTCTTCAAAAGCTTCAATATGCTACAATTCAACTGTCGTAATATTCATAAATGGCTCCAATTGCAGAGAAGTTAAACTTTTGAAATTGGGTCCACATAACTGTTCAACTTTGTACCACTAACTATGATTTAATAAATTTAAATTTTGTTTTAAGGCAAAAATGTTTTGACCTTTTAGCGTCATGGCAACTGCGTAAATCAACAGTAAATTATTGTTATGGGTGTTCAAAAAAATTCCCGGTCAAGTGACCTATGGTATTTTTTCCAAGGCAGGTCTTGAGAGTTTATGTTATTGTTGTGTACGTAACCTCACTATAAAGATGACATTTGCTTGTAACAAAACACTTTGAACACAATAATTTGTTACAAGTGATGGTGAAAATGCCCTCCACAGAACTTTAATACATGATTAAATTCAAAGTTTGAGTGCATTTATTACATTTTCTAAAATGTGCAGGGTGCTTTAATCATGTTTGCAATGCACTGGTTTAAGTTCATCAAAATTATTGGTGCTATAAACATAAAGTTTTTAATGTATGGCCACAAAAAGAAATCACAGAGTTAAGTCGCAAGATCTCCCAGGCTAAGGTCTTGTCGCATTCCGACTAGTAACTCGATCATCAAAGAGTTCCTGTAGCATTGTCAACGATCTGTGCGTACCTACAGTGAGGATTTGCTGTATCCTGCTAAAAATAATTTTGTCGCAGTTTGTCATCGTACAGTTCCCCCAAAAATGGTTGTAAAGTTTCCTACCGATATCTTGCAGCGTTTATGTTACTTCAGAGAAAAAATCTTAATTTAATGAAGCACGAATTTGAGAGCATTTTTTATTACCTTCAAAAAATATTGTTCCAATTATCCTCCTTCTACTAATAGCTACCCAAACTCCAACTTTCAGAATGTAGAGGTAATTCAACAAACATATTTTCAGCACTCTAAATTCTTATATTGTGCGAATTAACATATACTGTTTTACGACACCACGCTTTTTTATTGAAACAAGAACCTTTTTTAGTGTATTTGTGAGACGTTCCTACAGAAAGATCCATTTGTTGTGATAAGTAACTAATGGAGGTTTTATTTTCCATTATTCCTCTAGTAGTATTGATGGTTTTCAGAGTGCATTTTGGTGGTTGTCTGTTACCCTCCTTTGTGGCAAAGTTTCGTATTTTATAAAACAGTTTTACACACCGATTTAGAAGTACCTTGAATCTGTTTGTAGTTAACGGCAGCTACTGGAAATTTGACACAATATTCTGCCAAGCAGCCATACTGAATTCATCCAAATTCCATTAATTTTGGTTCTGTTGTGAAAATAGGATTGATGACGAATACAAATACGTATGTTGATAAGAACTTTTCTGGCACAATTACAGAGAAATGGACAAATAACAACAAAATAATTACTACAATGCTAGTTGCTAACAATACCACGTTTGATAGTACTGCTGTCAACTGTCACAACCGAAAGTTTCCTTAGGAATCATAAGTAATAAGCTAAGACATGCATGAACAATAACAAAATCTTACTCCAGCCTACTTGATTAGGAATTTTCTTAGACACCCATTACTAATTCTTGTGCTGCACAAGGTGACCTATTTTTTAGACAGTGTATGGGTAATATTAATATCAAAGTTATGAAAACCCAATTTGCATATTACTTGGCCAACTTTTAATGACAAATTTAATAGTGACACCAAAAACTGAAATATTAAAAAATGCTATACAGTTTTTTAATAGATGTTTTTGTGTAGATTACAGTGGCATGGTCAGCTTTTTATATTTGCAACTATTGAGGTATAACGTAAATATCTATTTTTTTAATGGAACCCATAGCAGGCTTTGACTTAGTTAAAAAGGCGATTTTTTATGATTTTCAAATATACAATGCGTCCCAAGACTATAACCGAACATAGGCAGAAAACATGACGAAACTGGAAATTGTGTATAATATCTCCCTAAAATGAATCTGTCTATTTAAGACGTTATAACGATGAAAATTGCATATATTGGTATGACCCGTTAGAAATTTTGATAAGCTTCGTTCTGATTTAATTACGACTTAAATTAATCAATTTATGATTTCAATAAACAAGTTTATGCTCGTGGCACAAAAATGGTACCTAAAGTGCAATGGTTTAAAACCCGCTCACCTCCATGTTTTTTAAATTTCTAATTATCTGTTTTATTGTAAAAGCTAGAAGAGCTAAATGTTATTTTTTACTGCTTTTTGTTGATAAAAATTGTTAAATTATACAAAGAAAATTGGCTGTGAGCGCGATTTAAACCGTTGCTTTTTCGAAACAAATTGTTGTTGTGTCACGAGCATGCCTGTTTACTAATTGCGTTATGAAGACACGCAGGGGGGAAGCGTAATTTCGGGCTTATAAGTCGACCATATTTATTGAAATCTTAAATTAATTGATTTAAGTCGAAATTAAACCCGAACTTTACCAAATTGTTTACCGAGTAATACAAAATATGCGTTCTTCATCTTTATGACATCTAAAATTGACGGCAGCATCTCAAGGAGATATTATACGAGATTTTCAGTTTCCTCATGTTATCTGCCTACGTTCAGCCAGTCTTGTTGCTAGTTTGATGTGTATATTTTTTAAAATTAAGAAGCTATTAAAGTTTGTTTGATATTTAGGATGCCATGGATCATACAACAATCCATACATATATAAAAGCACAAAGGGTTTTTTTCTCCGGTTCCTCCAGCGGCTGCCGCTTCACTAATTTGGACCATTTTTTTTTAATGAAAGGTCTCTATCCACAGATGAAACATGAAACATTTTTATATTTTTATTCTACGTCGATTTTTTAATAATAATTATTTTAACTTATAATATATATGAAGGTCGGCTAGACGCGCGTCACTTGGGGCGCCATCTACAATAACGTCGCATGTCATTATTGGAACTAATGCATCACGTGACTTGACATTTCGCCGGTTCTGTCAACGCTGTCTGTCAGTGCATTGTGTGCTGGGGTAACACTAGTATTCATTATAGCGGAGAGAAGACTTTGACTGATAAAATAATATTGGGTTGTTGAAAACAAAAGCCAGTAAATGTCAAATTAGTTGTCAAAGACTACTACGTTTTCCATTTAAAAAATGAATGTTTGTGTTATAATTGAAAAACAGTCAAAGTATTAAAATTAAAAATGCGAGCATGCCATTGTAATCTACACAAAAACAGTCTGTGAAAAACCTTAACGGCGTATTTTCAATTTATCTTTTCCCCCTTAAATTTGTCATAAAAAATTTAGCCAACAATAAGACGCAAACTTTTTTTTAGGTTACCTATATACCTACTTCATCGAAAATAAACCTACACATTTTTGATCATAAACAATGCTCCATTTTTCATGCTTTCCTTTAAAATTTACTACTATCGTGTCCATATATTAAATGGCTGCATTTAAGGCTTTAACCTGGTAGAAACATTTTTGCTTATTAAAATTTATTTGATTGCTGCCTACTAGCAATTAAAGTTCTTTGACATGTGGTCTTTTAATAAGAGAACTTTATCAGTCTGCTTCATACAAAATCATTGCTTATTATAAATAATATTTGAGTTGTGAAATAAACACTTTTTCTGGTTTTTTTGAAGGGGCTCTTTTCAAATTGTGATTAAACAAATGTAGGTTATTGTTATGTTACTTCAAGAGTTACATTTAGTACACCAAAAATCGAAGAATTCAATATGATTTAAATCCAGTTTTTTTAACAGTATTTTTACGCTTATTTTAGCCACCAACCATCTTTAAACCCTTACTTTTGGCAAACTATGAATATAGAAAGCCATATTCAAGACATACAGCTCTCAGAGTTATCACGTTTTCAAATTCCCTACAATTGTGTAAATCGTCCGGATACATGGTTAACTGACAACCAACAATCATCAAGTTGTGTGCCATTTGAATTGGTTAATCAGCAGCTACATCAAAATTATGGTGAACCTTACCTAATACAAAATTTTGGTGTTATACCCCAGCAAATGTCACAGTATGAATATGGTAATACACAGTTACAGAATGATTTCGAATTAAATAAACGTTTCAGTAGTTTACTGAACATGTGTCCTGCGATTGCTTTGCACACTGCCAATCAAAATATGAATGACTTATCTTCACAAAATAAAGAATTGAACACAAAAGAATGGATTGCTAATAACTTTAAAGATAGTAAGACATTTCAAAATAATTTTGAAGATGCTAATGGTCGTTTGTTAAGTAACTGTGAAACCAGACAAAATTCAAAAACAATTGATAACTCTGGGCGGATGTATCCATCGAATCATGAAGATGCGAAGCAGTGGTCTTCAATACACAACACATCACAACAACCATTCATGAAAGCAAGGGCTTGGGTCACTTTTAACAACGTGTAAATATTGCTTTGTGGTTTTTTGGTTGCCAAGGTATTTTTTTGCTTGATTTTTTGCTTTGCAAATGTTTTTTACTCACATATTTTCTAAAAATTAATCCATTGAATTTATCATGTGATTATTATCTTTCAACATTATTGTAGCAAAATATAATTACTGATTCTAATTAATTTTCTGCTTACATACCAAAGTAGAGAATTAATTAAAAGTATTCAACGTATTTAAGTATGAATAACAAGGTAGTTGAGTTCAAAAACATTTTAGTAGATTTTGAATGAGAGTAGTAAACAATTGTTTTGTTATGCTTTGCTATTTTTGTTGCCCTTTCTGTGCTTACAAAAATTTCTGCTTATTTAGCTTTTGCAGAAATGTTTTATGCTGTTGAGTGCACGTTTTAAAAATCAACTTATTGATTATCACATGAATTGCAAATTTTAGTTTGGCTTTTATTTTGACTTGTAATTAATGGCTGATTATAGCTTTTTAATTTGTTAGGGTGTTAGGTTTTAGAGAAAAACAGTCTAGACAAAAGTTGTAGGCTTTATTAGCTGTATAATGAAACACTCTATTTTTATAGAGGGTGGTTTGTAAAACATGGATCCCGTTCAGAGACAGATTGCTTACTTAAAAATAAGACAAAAATTTCCGATAAGCATGTGTTCACAACAGCTTAGTTTTCGAGTACAGGGTGTTGAAGTTTTTGTCTTATTTTTAGGTAAGCAATCTATGCCTCTTTTTTAACCTGCATCTATGCGCCTATACAATGGGAGGTGTGTTTTAAGATATTACTTACTAGAGATCAGCAGAGCTGAATGTAGTGATACACAAAATTTTAGCTCCCAGATTGACTGCTGCCATCTATTGAATCATTTTATCTAATTAGATATCAAATTTTATTCGTTCGTTATTTCAAACTTCAGGAAACAATATTGTTACTGCATTTAAAACATAGACATTTCGTTAAATATTATATGTTGCCACATAACTAATTAACACCTCATTTGGCAGATTTAAGAAACAGATTTGACGTTTTTGGGATGTTGCCATAGTATGAATTGTTTAGTAAAAAACTTATAGGATGCTGAACTTAAAAACGGCGTACTGATGTTAATTTTCAGAATTAAGAAACGAAACTTCTAAACTTTTTAATTTTCTATATATTATAATACTAAAAATATTTAGTCAACGTGTATAGGGCGTTTATTTGAGAGAACCATTTCCGTTATTTTCAAATGGCCACAACTAGATTTTTTAATGCAAAAATATTAACTTCAATTCGCAGGTGCCTGTATACTAAACTAAAGAAATTTGAATCCTGAATAAGACGGGTGAAAAACTACAGAGTGTTTTATTAAAATAATCTAGTTATGGCCATTTGAAAATTACAGAAATGGTTTTTCTCAAATAAACACCCTGTACAATGTGACTAAACATTTTTAGTCTCACAATGTAAAAAATAGTCCTAACAATAAAGATATTTCGTATTTTATTTCTGAAACTTAGCATAGTTAGGCATCTCACTGTCAGTTCATTCACAAAAATTCATAATGTGGCAACGCTGCAAGAATATTAAAAAAAACTAACTATAAATGTATAGGCGAATAGATGAAGGATGAAAATAAGTGAAAATAAAAAAAAATACATATTTTGCTGCTAAACAAAAACGTCCTTTAGATTTTAAAATAATTTTATGTTATGCTGCTATTAAAACCATTGCAACTTTTGTCCAAAACGTTTTTCTTTGAAATTTTGCTTATTTGGACACCCTGTGTATTTAGACATTTCTGCTTTAATTATTTGCTTTTTATGTTTTTACTGAATATAAAAACGGAAAGCTTACTAAATAAATTACAGCTTAAACAAAATTGTACGAGTATAATAAAATTGTTTCAAATCAATAGCATTGACAATGTTTCCAATTTAGTACCTACTTTAAATATTTCTTGCAGAATGTATATAGATTTTCTCCTTTTGGTAGGCAAGACAAAAGTAAATTTAAAAAACTTTATAATTTATATATTCCCATTGGAGCTTTAATCACAGACCCATGTAATTTATTTCTCTTAAATCCTTATGAATAATTTTAGTTTTTCTTGAAATTAAATTAAATGCTGTCACTCAAAATAACGATTTACGATTACCTAATGTCGCACTATCATAAAATAGCAACATTTTTGGATTTGGACAAACATTTAAAATTTATATTACATCTTTTTGTACAAACTTGTAGTTGCACAACAAAAATAGGAAAGCATGATTTTATTTTGTAAAAATATTTGCGTGCTTGTGTATGATTTTTGTATTGTCTAACTTTTCTGGTTAATGTGATCTTCTTGAATTAATTGATTGTGTGAAGTATCCATCCTAAGTGTAATAATTTCATAATTTGAAAACTACACTGTAATGAAAAGTTGTTTTACATGTAACTATTTGTTTTTTAAAAGCAATAAATGGATCAAAAGTGGGGACACAACTGAGTCGACATGGTTATTAGCAAAGGCCGGATTTGTATGCACCAACAGTGTTGCCAGATATGTATTTTTTATAGTAGCAGGGAAAACATATCTGCTGCTGACAACAGCAGCCGATACGTTTTTTTTATTGTATCAGGGAAAGCATATCTGACAACATTGTTAGTGCGTATAAATCCATCTTTTAGCTCACTAGTGAATATTTTTATGTATAATAGTTAATTGCTATTTAATTTAATTTAATTTAATTCTTTTTTGGCCAAAATACAAAACCTTAATATATCGGGTGTTAATGAATCTTGGCGCATCCCCATTTTTTTCCTTTATTTATGAGATAAACAAATGAAATTGTATAATACTTTA
Organism: Ctenicera cuprea; assembly: GCA_958336395.1. NCBI lineage: Eukaryota > Metazoa > Arthropoda > Insecta > Coleoptera > Elateridae > Ctenicera > Ctenicera cuprea. Next base: position 26,092,999 of record OY284493.1, read on the forward strand.
TAGACTCTAAAAATTCAGTGTTCCCACTTCAGGTTTTACCAGAAATTGCATCAATTTTCTTATTTTTAATAGAACATCTTGTATATTTTTACAATACATATTTGGAATTGGGTGAAATTATGAGTCTGTCTTTGCTAACTAAATGAAATTTTGACATTTCAGAAATAGTTTTTGCTGGTTTTATTTTCCTAGACGTTCAGTTTAGGGAAGTATTAATGTCATGGATTTAAAAAAAATATTTGTCTGTGGGTGGGTAGTGTTTATGTATGGGATGCATCATAACTACCAAACAGATGGTCGAATTTTGATGAGCTTTGAACTCTGGGGTATGTCAAGAATTCATCGGCAATATAAGCTTTTTAAAAAATTCAAAACCGTAAGTGGAAATTAGGCATGTTTTTTGGTAGCTTTTTTTTTAGTAAAATGAATTTTCTAAATTTGAAACTGGACCCTTATAGAAGACTTTAGAGGAAATCTAACGTTTTTTTTAACTTTCTAGCTTTCAAAATAGCGGCCTCAACGATTTTTTGAAAATTTTGACTTATTACTCAAAAACAGGTCGACTGATCGGGTTCAAATTTTTTATTATAGTAGTCCTATAAAGGCAACATGATACTGTGCACAAAAGTTTTCGAAAAGTTAAAAGCTATGAAGTGAAAAATTTGTTCAAAGTTTTGGAAATTTTCAAATAAATATTGCTCAAAAACTGGCCATACATTTTTTTTTAAATTTTGTAGGCTAGTAGAGCTGTAGATCAGCTACAAATTGGTTTGTGTCCCAATCTGTTCATTTCCCTGTAACATTTACTATGCATTTTTGAAAATCGAAAATTGATGTCTCTCTAATAAACGGGGGACAATAAAAAAATTTTGTTTAGTTAAAAGTGTTGATGTGTAGAATAAGATTCAGAACTTAATTTTTAGGTGCAGCAATATTTAGGGGAGTTAATTTTGGCCAACGAATCTGTGCTTGCATTTTGTTTTTTTTAATCCTGAGGAATCTGTTTTTAAAGAAATCATTTTTTTTGTAAAAGAAAAACTTAACAGTCATAACTTAGGAGCATCGATGGCAACAAGAGTGCACGAAGTAGATAGCGAAACACGTAATGCGTAGGAAATGAACATAGTATAATCACATGATAATAGACAGAAGCTGACTGGGGTGCATACCAGATGCTCTGAACATGAATATATGTTAAGTAACTATATATAACGGGTGTCCAGAAAGTCTTTCATTCCTGGGCGGCTATGGATTGTATTACGTATGTCTTTGGATATCTTTGTCGAAATTCTTGTTTACATGCATTTATGGAATAATTCCAATTTTCGTTTTCTAATTGTTGACTATTGCGAAAATAAGATTTCACAATAAAGGTTTTTTGTTCTTGCGTAAACATTTTATAACAAGAAATATGCAGAAAGTAAACAATTCAAAATAAAAACCTTTTAATTTAAATTGACTTTGACTTATGTCAAATAAATTACTCAGATATGACTGAATAAAAGACATGCGTTATACAATCCATAGCGGCCCTGACTGAAAGACTTTCTGTACACCCGTTATATAAAGTATAGGGAAGTCCAGTGCTTCGCTCGTTTTTGTTTACTATTGAGAGTGTCTTGACCCACCCAAATCGATTCTAATCAAATTAAATACTTTTAATGATTTGCAAATTTTTGTTTTTTTTATTAAACTTACTAGCTATGCTACTTGTAAATCTTTTTCACTAATTACAAAGTTGCTGCTAGATTTCAAGATGCTTTGATATAATTTTTAAACGTTAAGTAAGGGTTGCCATTCCAAAGAAAAACACAATATGTATATGGGTTTTATTAAAATCCTTGAAAAAGGTTTTTGTTTAAAAAGCCACCACCTTTCCATTTGAAAAAACCAAAGAAGTAATAGAGGTTAGGAAGGAGCTTATGCACATTGGCCAGTGAACCTTAAAGGTGTCTGAACATGGCTGCCAAACTGTGACGTAGCGGAAGTGTCACCAGTGGCTGCGTCAGAAAATTATATTTAGGGCATAACGAACAAATTATAAAACATGAGTATGCTGTTTTAGTTGCCAATTTATTATAGAAGGAAACAAAGTACAAGTATTTTATTGCCCATTAAACAAAATTAAATGGGTTAGACGACTTCTGCATTCTTTGGAAACCTAAATTTGGGGTTAGAGAAATATTGACCTCTCCGCCACTGTCTTAACCTCAAACGTCAAATTGAAATTTATATTTACATTTGGCAAAATACTTACCTATGGAAAGTTATTCCTTTCTGCTTGTTAATTTTAGTACTCGAGCAACCACAGCTAATACAACTAACCATATTTAATAACAAAATTTGTAAACATCACCGGCACAAATGAATCACCAAAAGTGTCTGAATATGGCGGCGGTGACGTCACATCCGTCACCGTGCTTTAAGTGCAACTAACTCGAAACCCTCCTTCCTAACCTCTATTACTTCTTTGGAAAAAACTTTAATTTTTTGAACGTATGTAACTTGATTAAAATTGATTTGGGTGGGCGAAGGCACTCTTAAAATTAAACAAAAAATTCAAAAAAAAGTGTTTGTAGTGCAAAAATTTTACTTAATTGACATATATGTAAAAATTTACAGGGTGTTCTATTAAAGCAAAGAAAGTGGATGTCATTTACAGTGAAACCGAAAGTGAAAAAACTTGCATTTGTAGCCCATATAACGGTTTCATTAACCATCTGATCTCATAACAGATTATGTGATGTATAGAAAATTTTACAATAATAAAAGTTTGTTTTCTGTAGTAATATATTTTTTTGGTGTGTATGTGAGCAATGAAAATTATATATTATGTAAAACTTTTAAATAATTGGTATATTATAATTTGTATTCTTTAATGAAAATAATATATTTTCTTCTTTCTCCTAGGTCTAATAATCCCTTAGCAGCTGATGCTCCAGATTTAACAAATTTTTCATCAGTGGAAGAATGGTTAAATTCCATCAAAATGGCGCGGTACCTAGAAAACTTCCATGCAGGCGGCATCAATACAATGGATGCGGTTGTTAATTTAACTGTCAAAGACTTAACTGAACTTGGTATTACTCTGGTTGGCCATCAAAAGAAAATCATGAACAGTGTGCAAAGTATAAGAGCTCAAATTAGAGTGAACGGTTCAGAGGGCTTTTTGGTTTAAAATATAAAACTGTTGTGCTATTCGTTCTCTCTTTGGTTTTATTAAAACTTAAAAGTTTCTATTAAGTGTACAAAGTGACGGAGTGATTGTGGTGTCCACAATGATTTTTATGAAAACTGACTAAACTGATATTTTTATTCGTTTTTAAAATATGTGTAAAAAACTTCCACTGTTTGAAGAGGCAGCTCCTTCTCTATTTGGTTGTTATTACATGGCAGCTTTTTAAGAACATTTATTTATTGATTATCTGTTTTTATTTTGGACCGAATTTTTAAAATACATCGTTTTTAGTAAGTAATATTGCCAACGTCTGTGGGGTTTTAAGATTTTGTGAAGTCACGTCAAAATGTATCTACTTCACTAACCATTACATAGTTTAAGACCAGCAATTATAAACTCAGAATTTTATTACGGACAATCTACTTAACGAAGTGAAAAAGAAAAAGGGTTGTAACAGACAACCTTTGTAAGTCTTCCAATTTTTCCTTCTAATATGATTTTTTCTACTTATTTTAAATTTTAGCCATGATCTTTTCATTATGTACTGTTCTCCATGCGACAGGGAACTTGTGAAATTCATTATAAAGTGCTTTATTTATAAAAGCAACATTTTTCTGTGATACCAAGCTAAAATTTATTCAGAATTAAATAAAAGCTGTTCTATGTTGACTTGTATAATTAGAAATAGCTCCATACATACAGATTGTTATTGTTTTACTGGAAACGTAAGAAAGGAATGGGTGCGACTAGGATGGGAGATAATGGGCGGAGATTCATGTTTTGCATAGATACTTTTAGCACTCATTCCTTGCCTATCTTTTTCTTGTCACACTCATTAGTTGTTCATGTTACCTTAAAATAGTGACAATCTCTATATAAGGTTATAAAAGTTGAAAATTGTATGGTAATTTCACTGATCTAAAAACCCTCAGCATTTTATCATTGTTGGCAAAAATTAATATCTTGACAGCAGTTTATTGCAAAATGCTTTCTTTTAAAAAAGATTTTGTCAAACTATGTGGTATAGTACTTTGGAGGTGGGCATGTAGAGTTGTACGTCTATAATTATTATGAAAATGGGTTTACGTTAAAAAATATTTTATAATATAAATATGTGCAAAAATGAATACTTTTGTACTACATCCCGGTGATGCGAAAGTTCTTTATTATTCCTATTTAATGCCCATCTGCAAATTATATATCAGTTTTAATAATTGCTAGCTAATAATGGGACTTGTAACTTGAATTCGAAAGGGGAAGACAACATCCTGTTCTGAAGAGATTTTATTTTTCTATAAGAGTATATTTTATGAGAAATTTAATAATTTCCAAACATATGCTAAGTTTTTTAAGTAAATGATTTTATAATAAATTAAAAGTTGCTTAGAATTAACTCTCATGTCATTTTTTTATCTTTTATTGTTATTATTTACACCATGGCCTCCCGGATTAACACGCGGCCTGCCACAGCATGAAGTATTTTGATTCAACAAAAACTTCATCGGAATATGGCGCCACCTATTCTCAAATATAACATGATTTTTATGACACCGGTCAGTAGCAGTTCTGCAGCACGTGGAATTTGTAGGAAAACGTGACGTGGTATACTGTAATCGATGTTAATCAAAGAAGCCTTGATATTTTGAATTGATTGTGTGGTAGGCACATGGTGAAACATTATTAATAAATATTTAACTATTAAAAAATTAATAGATTATTAATAAAATAAAACTCTTGGTAATTGTTTCACAATCTGTTGGTTTTTATTTTCTCGACTTAAGTTTCAACCATCACGGTCATCGTCAGTTTGATTTGTAAACTCCTGACGATGACCGTGATGGTTGAAACTTAAGTCGAGAAAATAAAAGCCAACCAATTGTTTTATTTTATTAAGAATCTCTTAATTTTTTAATAGTTAAATATTTATAAAGAAGTCTTGGTTCACTGAAAATACTCACACTCTTCATGACTCTATTTCTAGTCCAATTTTAATACTTATTGTATTTATTGTAAAAAATATATATTTTTTATATAAGAAAATCTGCAACTTTCTATAGTAAAAAAAAGGCATTGAGTTTCCTTGCTATTTAATTAATCTTTTATCATTTAATGACCACTCTCTAACTTTTTGGACCAAAATTTGATAGAGGGTGTAGAAATTAAAAATTGTGTGAGAAAAAAATAAAACGCTTGAAGAAAAACAAACATGTCATAGAAAAATATATAAGAAAAATTAAAAAAATTATGATTGGAAAATAATTATTAAACCGAAAATAATTTTTTTTAGTTTTAAACATAAAAAATGTTGGGAAAAACAATTTTTAAAGTATTTACCTATTAATAACGCGTGTAGTTTGTTTTTGTCGACTTCTTTTCTTTTAAAAAAGTCATTCACCTGTGCTGCAGTCAACATGACAACTAGAAAATATTTGTTTTTTTCCTTTAATAATTATTTTCTCCACAGCTTTTTTAAAATTTTTTTTGTAGTATATGTTTTTTTCTCTTAAGTGATTTTATTTTTCCTTCAACATAGTATTGTTTCCACTCCAGAAATAAAATTTTGGGCCAAACATAATTTCATAGCAACCTAAACTACTTACATTCCAGGACAACATAATTAAGATAATTTCTTATTGAGAAATCAAGTTCAGGTCCCTATAAACTGTTTTTCTTAAACCATTTTGTCATATACTAACAATTTGAAAGTTATTATACAACATACAGTTTTATTATTTGTGTATAGTTTTATACTACAATGAGATTATATGTGATTTGAAGATATACAATAATAGACGTAAAACCAATCTTATATTTATGCATTAATTTTTAGTATATAGCTGTTATAAGTGCATTTTATTATAATTTCTTTTTATAACTATTGTTTATATTTTTTTATATGTAATAGTGCATTTTTAAACACTAACTTTTTATAAGCTTTATACAGTATGCGATTATAGTTATAATAAAATGTTGCTCCTTGAATATGTAATGCACAATTTTTTTTATTGTTAACAATATTTACATTGAGTAATTCGAGTTATGTCAAAATTGCATTCATATTGCTCTAAATTTTTTTAGAACTATATCATCATAGCCGTTCTACAATCGAAGTTTACATAATTCCAGGAACGTTTTGTTATATCTATAATAAAATATTTTGTATAAACTATCGGTCTACTTATAAGGTAATATTGTTTTGTACAAAACATCGTCTGCCATATAACAAACATATTTATTACCATTTTAATTTGTACTTTTCCAGACGATTATAACACATAAGGGAGAACACCAAAACTTTGTTGAACATAATACTATTTATGTTGATTTTTTATAGTAAAACAATATAATCAAATCCGAAAATCTTCTTAAATTGTATACTTTTTTACATATCAGTGTTGAAGTAAAATGTGTTAAATACTTTAATAGTTTTCTCTAAATTTGCAAAGCAGTTGTGGCTTGTGTATGCGGGTCCGATTTAGATAATAATAATTGCTGTACTAAACTGTCCGTAGATCTGGTTTAGATCTAATATCTGAAGACTGTTGTCATACACTTATTCTAAATATGTGTTGGTTTTATTCGAAAATAGCAATAATTGAATGTGTTTACAAAGCATTTTTAGAAAAGTGCATTTCTGAATCGTGCAGTTGATAGAATAAAATGTACTTAATTTTAATGCTCAAGAGTGTAATCCTAAATGTATATCCTTTTTTTTGACTAATATTTACTTTTAAATTAATGTGTAAGTAATTATGGACTGAAATTTTTAAATCATTTTTATATTTATTATGTGAATAATCTTTGTTTTGACGCATTTTAAACATTCCATTAGATATAGCTAGGATATTAATGTGAATTCAAAATGACGAAATTTTTCATGTTTTCTGCTATAGTTGATTGTAATTCTATTGGTTTTTAGTTTCTAAATAATTTTACTTGCCTGCCTATTATTAATCGAGCCTAAAATGTGTGAAATTGTCAAATATATATTAGATAAAATTAAATAACATGTACAACTTATTTAATTACATTTTATTTAATTTTATGTAAAATAAGATAAAATGCAAAATTTTTAAAGTTCAATACATGCATAACGTCAGTGTAAAGTTGTAATATATTTGTAAAGAAAAGTATTATTCATTATAAAATAATAGCTTTATGTGTTGTGTTATTTCTACTATACAGGGTTATTCAAATTCGTCCTTCACTGTTGGGATCTTGCTTATAAGAGATAGAGATTCCTAGATTGTTCTAATCAGATTTGATATACCACGTTTTGTTTTTCTGGAACTATCATCAACTTGTTTTTTTAATGGCCGGAATCTTTTGTTTTGACACCATTTTGTAGGATTAATTATTATAATTTGAAAACACCTTTTTGGAACAAATCTAATGTGCGATTTTTAGTTTTGTTTTATTTATAACGTCAAAATTAAAACAGTAAAAACTGCACACTAGTTTTGTCCTAAAAAAGGTGTATTTTTTGAGAGATATTCAATGGTTATCCATACATTATCAGTCAATATTTGGCAAAAAAGTAGTGCTCTGAATTCCTCTTGAAAACAGATTTCAAATGAGCCGTAACACTGCATACTGTTCCATTAAAAAAAAAAATAAGTCGCTGCGCCATGTCACGTGACCCTTTAGCAACAGCAATATGCTCAAAATGTGGCTGGGATAAAAGTTTAAGTGTGAGCGTTTTTAATGAAATATAATATGTTGGGAGATATTGAATTTGTTCCAAAATTTATCTACACACTGTAGCAATTTTGGTTGCGAACAGGGTCTGAAGAGGTGGTGCTAACTTATAAAATATTTGTTTTTAAATTATAGTTCAAGTTGGGTTTTCTCCTAATTTTTACTAATAACGTTGTCAATTAGGAGCTTTGCCTTGACGTTTTTGTGGAAAGAAATGTTTAAAACATAATAAGAATATTCAACTATGTTCACTTCCGGTTTCACAGGAAATGACATCAACTTCCTTTTTTTTAATGAAATACCCTGCATATTTTGTGAAAATGCGAGTCTATTTATACCATTTAAGTAAAGTTTTAACATCCCAAGTGTATGAGTGGAAGTTATGGACAGTGGGTGGGAGGTATGTCTAGGCAAATATTTACACAATTAAGTCAACACGACTGCGAGTACACACGCGAGAATAAATTGATTTCCGTTAATTATACGACCAGGCGAGTTGGCGAGCTTAGCGAACAAATTTAACGAATCTCAATTATTTAAGCTGTTACAGTAATGTTAAAAACTGCGCTTGCATCATAAATATAATTATATTATATTTTAAAATTTAGCATAGGAGGGGAAGATATGAAGATATATCCAGGCACGGACGTGATCACAGGGTTGGATTTAGGAATCAACAATCGGTTAGAGCTGGCGGTGGGAGATGTGTTCAGAGCCCTGTGAGATTATTTTGTACTGTCGCTGTTGTGAATAAATTTTTTGAACATAGAAAAAGTAAAAGTTTTTCAAGTATAGGAAACTCCAGGCAAAGTGCTTTGCCCATTTTTGTTCAATAAAAAACAAATATGTTCACTGGGCTGTTAATTTTGTAACATCCTGCACAACGCCTTTGCAGTAGGGTATTTTCAAGGTGTGCCTGTTTCGGTTACCAACCTGTGGAAAGAGGGATTGGCAAGCGCGCCACACCTCTCATCTATTTACAATTTTCTGTTATGATGCAAATGACGTTTATGTGTCATCAAAATAACTCCCAATGAATTAGTTGTGGTTAAAATTCGAAAAGTAGTTTTATTTTAAAGAAAAAGCCGTAAATTTTGATCTACATTTAAAGGTAAATTGATTTTTGTCAGTAAGCAACGCGCAAATGTTAGGTTGTGTTTTGTATTCTAAATGTTTGTCTTGTTAAAGAGATTTTGATTGAATTTTTAGATTTTCTACTACATTTAAGGGTCGAGAGGCATTTTAGAATAATTAATTTAAGTTGAACTTAACATGCATTACGAGAAAAAACCAGGAACACCTTCGGTGTATTCACATGTAACTACACGGAGTAGTGCAAATTTAAGAAGCACCCATAGTCGCAGCCTTAAATCGTTGCAAGTGCCTTGGTATAAAAAACCTCTTGTGCAAGATTCATTATTCTTGGATGTCCAACGCTTTTCTTTAATTATGGGATTTTTCTCACTTGTAAGTACAACGGTGAACCTGTAGAAGTATGGATTTCTTCTAAAATGACTTCTTTTTACAGATTGTATCAATTTTTGCGATTTTAACTGCTGCTTTTGATTTATATTGTTATTCGATGGCATCGCCAGGTTCAACACATTATGGTTTTTATCTTATTTCATATCAGTTTGTGTATGTTGGAAGTAGACATGGTAAGGATGTCAAAAAACTAATATATTTAATATTAAATTGTACCTACAAGATCTTCATTTTTAATAGTGTTTTTAAATATTTTTAGTTCGCAACGCACTGGTTATGTTTGCTATATTTTCAATGTTGGGAGCGATCGTCATATTTGTTACAAGCATCATTCTAATAGTTGCCTTAAGAAAGGTAAGATACTGCACAGTTTTGTTAATTTATGCGTCCTAACTAGTTCTTTTGTAAATAATTCATCTGATTTCATGGAAAATGTTTCCTAATTTGTTATATTAAATAGAACACCCTATACAGGATGTACCAAATTGCGTGTTAACTATGGGGATCTTTGAAGAGACACGACAATAGTTAAATTAGAGAAAAGTTTTATGCTCACTAATAATCTAAAAAGATATCAGACCTATCTTGCTTAGTTTCTGAAAGAATTGAAAAAAACTGAAATTTCGGATTTTTTGTTTTCGACTATAACTCGTTTATCATTAGTAGAACTAGAATAGAACACCCTGTATATTTTTACATTTTTTAATTCGGATTGAAATTTGAGATATAATAGTGTTGTTTATATAAATTTTGTGTGTCGTAAAAAAATTTTACGCAAAAATAGTTTTTTAGCTAGAGTGCTATGACCCACCCAAAATGGTTGCTATGGAGTAACGTATTGTTTTAAAAATGATTATTGAAAATTTAACTTCAACGGCTGAGATGTGAAAGTGTTCAAATTTTATATAAATGGTTTTTTTGAAAGAAGTAGATTTTTTTAAATGAAACTATAATATTGGCTCGTCATAGTTTCCAGAGAGAGTATTTCTTAACTATTACAATGACGTTCATATCATAAAATTGCACTGAAGGTTTTCATTATTCAATTAGGCCGTTTTGATTAAAGTAATTACAATAAGCAGGATGATGCAAACAAAGTTTTCAAAGTGCGTTTTATTATTTTGTTTATGAGTTCTAGCTTTAGTGTTTTGAACTCCATATTTATTGAGTATAAATAAAATACTTCTTACTTCAACAATATTTATTTATTTTAACCTTGTAGGTTTTTCAAAATGTTTAAATGCCATTATCAAAGGTTAAAATAAATAAATATTGTTGAAGTAAAAAGTATTTTACTTATACTCAATAAATATGGACTTCAACAAAGAGAGTTGATCTAACCTCGGTGATGGACCTTGTATATTAAATTTAGATGCCATTTTATAGTGTTTTCATAGTAAACAAAAAATACTCTCAGCTCTATCGCCCTGTACATATTAACCACTGCAAATGTAATTGCTTTATTTTAATAAATAAAATAAAGCAGTAGCGGGATCAGTAATTAATTCATTAACACTTGCTATATTGTTTTACCCTAATTTAATATATGTTTTACAGGAATATGAAAAGAAAATGCTTCCATGGATAGTAACATTTGGAGTTTTTACGCTATTTCGTACCTTAGCGTATCTCTTCTTTTCCATTGTAAACGATATGATTTTTGCATACAACATTTTTATATGCCTAATGTGGACAGCAATAATAATCATAAGCGCATATGGTTGGGCTGTGGTTTATTCGCTGTACCTCGAACTAACTGACCTTACCAAATTGGAAGATTTGGCCCATTTGAGGGTAAGTTAAAATTTCTGGTTGTAAATTTTGATAATATCATCATTAAAACATTTTAAATTATACTTTAATATTTGGGTAATTATTTTCTCTAGTTTAAAATATTGTTTAGACAAAACGTAAATAAAGCTAAAAAAAATTTTTATCACCATGCCTGCAGGTAATAGAAAGATAGCAATTAGGTAAGATATTTTTAGTTTTGCCTGCTTAATGTTTTGTTCAGATAGTGTTAACGTACTTAATTATTTTTTTTTAGTTTTGTGATGAAAATAAAATGGTTGTTTATAGTTTTGCACATTTAACATACCAGTGCTTATTTTTGTGTAGTATTCACCAACTCTTAACGGGATTGTTTGTCTCTTAAACAGTTACAATTTTTAATTGTTTTAAATTATAAATCTAGATGGGAACAATGCAGTCCCTCAATGCATCGACCACCCATTCCCTGGCGGGATCTCGACCGACGACGCCCCACAGCACGGTGTCAACGATGCCAGTGAATTAGACACTGTTACTGATTTAAGTATGCCAGGACCGTCTCGTTCTATATCATTTTTTACTGATACTGATATTAGTACTGCAACACGAGATAGTACAGTTTCTACTTTACCTGTTGAATAATGATTCAAAAGTAGTTTTAAAATGTTTATTAAGTTCTAAACGTACTTTCATCTTATAGGATGTTTTAGAATCTCTTATCAATTTTATAATTTTTAAATGGTTTTTATAATTTTTAGTGTCCAAATGTTTACAATTCGCATCTTGCGTTTTATAACAGTAAAGTGCTCTTTCAGAATTGAGCATTAGAATTGCGATAAATAATATAAAGTTTTGTCATGAGAAAGACTTAATCACTTAATTTTATTTATAATCAGATGTTAAAGATGTGCTCGCGTGTTAGTTTGTGCCTTGCTCATGTTTTTTTTACTTATTCAATAATCGAAAAGGTTACAAATTGAAACCTGTAATAATAAAATATTTAGGCATCGCTGAAATAGCAGTAGCCTTAGATTTCTGTGGTGTGGCTTTAAATGAAGGGAAAACTAAATAATAGGAAAAGATGGAGTTTTTAGTCGATTTATTACTAGTTGGAATATACAGGATGTCCATTTAGTGCAAAATTCTTCTAATAGCGGCTTTAATATTGTGTTTAGAGAAAACCGTTTTAGACAAGAGTTGGGTTTCAATAGCTGCAGAAACTACAGCATGTTTTGTTTTTGTTTTTGCTGGGTAATATGAATTTTGTTAATGAAACCCCCAATATCTTTTCACATGTTCTTATCCTCAATCTATTCGTCTATACAATTATAGTTGGTGTTTTAATTGTTTTTGCGGCGTAGTCATGTTATGAATTTTTTGTGAAAGAAACTGACACGGAAGCTGCGTTTAACATAAAAATATTTAAAGAAAAACACTGTTTTGAATTTATTAATATTTTTGTTCCAACGTTGCACATGGCATTAAAATTGGATTTTAAACACTTTTGTCTAATTTTTTTTTGATATTTTTCCAAATAAAACGACTTTTTGCCAATTCATTAAATTTTTTTGAATTTCCCGCCGTTTCATGTGACCTACGTCTAAATCAATCTTTAGGTTATTTGAGATGCAAAAGCGATCCCAAAAATAAGGTTTTGAACAATTCTAGTAATAAACATGTTCCTCGTATGTTGCAAACAGTTTGCCGGTCACTGTATACAGTTCACATATTATTTAATACTTTTACCTAACTAAACACAATACGGGTCATATATGTCCCGTAACGCACTGAGTTAAAAATTCATGTGTGTGTGTGGCACGGGTTCTTCTATAACTTTGGACTGGCTCATAAGCACTAAACTGAGATGCAATTTTTTTACGATTTCCTCCAGTGAAAGTCATTCAATGGTGTTGGCAAATGAAAAAAAACTATATCGCTTCATTAGGTCCATAAATACTATACGGGACATATAAGCCCTGTGCAGCCGTGACCAACTGTAATGACTTCTTAGGGGAATAACACGCCCCTACACCCGCCCCAATCCTTGTAGTGTGTACATCACTGGACATAAAAATATAGTAGTAACCTTATGGGACGGTACAAATTAGTACGGGGCTGCTCTGGCTCATATCGCACATTAATATTTAGTATCTGCAAGGAATGTGTTAAAAAAACCATGTTAACGTTAATTTAAAAAAATTAGGAAACGAGATTTGAAATTGTGTCAATAACGACTACCCTGTATGTTATGACACTAAAAATGTTTGGTCACGTCATACAGGATGTTCATTTGAGAGAGACCGTTGTCATTTTAAAATGGCCATAATTAGATTTAAATGGAACACCCGGATTTCTTTTTATCAGGTCTCGTTCAGGATTTATTTTTTTTTTCATTTAGTATAAGGATTTTGTTTGTGTGTGTATTAACCTATTACGTATTATGTACTATTTAAGTGCTACTATATAAACAAGAATTGAATCCTGAATAAGATTTGGTAAAAAATACCGGGTGTTCTATAAAAAAAAATTTGCTATAGTTATTGGAAAATAACAGATAGTTCCTCTGAAGTAAACACCCTATACAATGTGACCAAACAGTTTAAATGACATTAATGATAGTCTTTATTGACAGCATTCCCAATTTTGTTTCTTAATTTTAAAAACTTAGGTCGGTATGTATGTAGTTGTTAAGTTAGACATCTGTAAGTTTTTTCACAAAAAAATTCATAACATGGCAACAACGCAAAAATAATCAAAATAGTAATTATATTGGTTTAGCCGAATAGATTAAGGATGAAAATATGTAAAAATATACAGGGTGTAGCATTAAAAAAACTCATGTTAAGCTACCCAGCAAAAACAATACATTTTGTAGACTTAAAAATAATTTTAGTTAATGCAGCTTTTGAAACCCTAAAACTTGTGTCTATAACGATTTTCTCTAAAAACAATGCTAAAACTGCTATAGAAGAATCCCGCACTAAATGGACACTCTGTATTCGTTTAAGGTGAACATTATTAAATCAAGCAAAACACAAATATATGTGATATGTTATTGTATTGAGACTAGAAATTGCTATTGGTTGACAATTGTGGTATTAAAAGGATAAGCGAGGTGTATAAATCATTTTTGTGACAAAACTTAATATATTCGATAAGGAAAAAGTTACATGCTGTAATAATATTTAGCCTTAACTTGTGTGTGCCTATTCACAATAAAAACTATTTTGTACTTTTTCTATAAATAATTTTTTTATGTATGATTTTGTATAGTATTAATGATAAAATTCACGAATGTTTAAATATACCACGTGCAGTTAAAACTGCCGAAATTTTGTACTTCTTATTGTTAGAGCTTTAAATCCACTCGCTTATGTACAAAACTTTGTTCTATTTAGATCTGAGACATAAAAATTATGCTAAATGTTACTTATGTGTTTTAAGTCGCCAAAAACTTTTACAATTTTGTTACAAGTATTCATATGTAGTATTATAGGGAAAACGTTTTGGAAACTATATCTTTGTAAATGTAAGGATGCCTGTTTTCATTAATAATTGACTGATATTTAAAAGAAAACGAGTTAGAAACAAAATGATGTTGCACAGAGTGGGAATTCATTCAGAATGCTTAAAATAAGCTTCTTCATTGATGTTAAAAACAATACGGCACTTTTACATGCAAAAAACATCATGACATGTAATGTAATTGTAAGTTATACCTTTACCACAAAGTTTATTAGTAGATAATATTTGTATTTGTTTTAAGCTAAATGTGTTGCTTAATATTAGATATTAATTTTCCGTCCATTTTTATAATGATTTTTATAATATTTACTGCACGTAATCCTGTACAACAACGATTTAGTAATAAAATTTATATATTGAATAAAGAGTTTTTTTGATTATTGCAAATGGAAGGGAATTCATGAATTTAATCACAACTGTGTAAATTTGAAATTGGCAGGGGCGTCACTAGACTAAAGCTTGTAAATGATAATAAAAATTAAATCTAACTTAATATTTATATTTTATTTTATATATGTATATTTTCTTAATGTTTCTTATTTTTCATCCTGCAAGTTTTATGGCTGGATGTACATAAATACAGAATTATATTTACAAACAAAAATTATACAGGGTGTTTTAAAAAAACATGGGCCCTGTTGAGACGCAGGTTTTTTACCTAAAACTAAGACAAACTTCCTGAAAACATGTGTTCATAACAGCTTTGTTTTTCAGATACAGGGTGTTAAAATTTTTATTTTTTTTTTATTTCAAAAAATTTCACCGGCTTAGAATATTTTATTAACTTTTCGTATGCCTTCTAACGTTTTCTTTTTGGTTATAATTAAATTTCAAAAAATGTCACCAGGGGCCTATGTGTGGGTAATGGGGTCAATTTTTTCTAAATTAAAAAACATGCGTGCTATGTTGCCTTTAATATTTTACTTGCTTTTTTTTATTTAGATTGCAATAAGAATCTCAAAATTTAAGAAACAGTGCTATGAATGTCTTTTATAAATAAATAAATTGACCTCGTTGCCCACATGTACACCCTTGGTAGCATTTTTTGGAATTAAATTATAGCCAAAAAAAAACATTATAACTTATAAGGCATGAGAAATTTCAATAGAATATTTCATGCTGTTGGAATGTTTTAAGATGTGCCTAGGATTTTTTCCCTAAATAGGTTTTTCCCCAATATAGGTTTTATTTCGGTGGGAAAATATTCAATTCACCCAAACAATTAACCCAACTAACCTTAAAACTGTTTTAAAACCACATCAATCAATAGAAATAATCATTATTTAATAGCCCTTAATGAGTATAATCATGTGACGTAAAAATATTTTTGAAAATATGAAGTTTGGAACGCAATATCTAATTAGCTGCAGGCCGGGTGGTTACCTTGCTTCCGTGCAATTTAGTCAAAGTTAACGTTGCACAAGCTGATCGCAAGTACAATTCACTGCTGGGGTGTTACCTTTTTTTTAATTCTTATTTTCTTTCTTTAATTTTTATTAATATAATGTCATACCATCATCTATTGGCACGAGAATATTTAAAATGTAAACAGTATGGGAAAGTACCACAGACCTCTTTTGCCCATTTTTGTAACCTACATTTAAAAATGAGCTAGTTAACTTAAGAACAATATTTGTTTACAAAAAGTACAACGTTTTTTTAATTACGTATTGATTTATAAGAAAATAATTTTTTAACGCTAAAAGGTAAGTTGGATACATGGACTTACGTAATTTGTAATAATCCTAATATTCTGTTTTAAGTGGAAATATTTGTCATTACCTAGTCATTAGATTAGCATGGGACAAGAGAATAAAGGTAATTATGAGTTCCAGAAAACGTTGTAAAACTAACCTCACTGATTTAAATGAAAAAGGTAAAAAAATACTGCACCACAAATATGCATGGAAAATTGCGAAGATTATTAGCGCCGTTTTTCTTCTTTTATTTGATGTACGTATTAGATTCTGTATAATAAAATAGGAGTATAATGTATACAGGGTGCCCATTTCCTCGTGTGACTCTTTAACTCCTCGGAGTAAGCAACACACATTGCATATCGTATGTTGCTTTCCTATTAAATATAATATTATTTTTAAATGAAAACAATAGTTTGCCGTGGATAAAAAAATCTTCGTTTGATTTATTATCATTAAAAGGATGCACAAGCACACCCACAGCAAACTGTTGTTCTCTTTTCTTAAGTTATATTTTAATAGTAAAGCCACATACGACATGCAACGTCTGTTGCCTATTCTGAACAGTTAAGGGGTTACACGATAAACCTGCGTACAAATGTAAAAAAAATTGAAAATTTGTATGCATATTTAGCTTAGTATGTCTACTTATCTTTCCTTGAATAAGTACACCTCATACATAATATTTGTTTTATAAATATTTTCGTTTTTTACACTTTATGCTGCATCATTTTCGGAACGTTCAGCTGGACGGGGAGTAAATTTAGTTCGTGCCGTGGAACCTGCGTTTCTATATGGACATTTGAAGTAGGTAACCCGAGCGAGCAAAATATGTTACTTCGCTGCTGGGGTTTTACTCCTTTCCTTTCGTAATGCAGCCGCCTAATTGATTGTTTCTGGAGTTTCATAATTTCTACAGAAATATTTATTTGGATACGGCAAATACAGACAACAAGAAATGTTTCTTATTTTTCATCTTGCAAGTTTTATGGCTGGATGTACATAAATACAGAATTATATTTACAAACAAAAATTATACAGGGTGTTTAAAAAAAACATGGGCGCTGTTGAGACGCAGATTTCTTACCTAAAACTAAGACAAACTTCCTGAAAACATGTGTTCATAACAGCTTTGTTTTTCAGATACAGGGTGTTAAAATTTTTATTTTTTTTTTATATCAAAAAATTTCACCGGCTTAGAATATTTTATTAACTTTTCGTATGCCTTCTAACGTTTTCTTTTTGGTTATAATTAAATTTCAGAAAATGTCACCAGGGGCCTATGTGTGGGTAATGGGGTCAATTTTTTCTAAATTAAAAAACATGCGTGCTATGTTGCCTTTAATATTTTACTTGCTTTTTTTTATTTAGATTGCAATAAGAATTTCAAAATTTAAGAAACAGTGGTATGAATGTCTTTTATAAATAAATAAATTGACCTCGTTGCCCACATGTACACCCTTGGTAGCATTTTTTGGAATTAAATTATAGCCAAAAAAAACATTATAACTTATAAGGCATGAGAAATTTCAATAGAACATTTCATGCTGTTGGAATGTTTTAAGATGTGCCTAGGATTTTTTCCCTAAATAGGTTTTTCCCCAATATAGGTTTTATTTCGGTGGGAAAATATTCAATTCACCCAAACAATTAACCCAACTAACCTTAAAACTGTTTTAAAACCACATCAATCAATAGAAATAATCATTATTTAATAGCCCTTAATGAGTATAATCATGTGACGTAAAAATATTTTTGAAAATATGAAATTTGGAACGCAATATCTAATTAGCTGCAGGCCGGGTGGTTACCTTGCTTCCGTGCAATTTAGTCAAAGTTAACGTTGCACAAGCTGATCGCAAGTACAATTCACTGCTGGGGTGTTACCTTTTTTTTAATTCTTATTTTCTTTCTTTAATTTTTATTAATATAATGTCATACCATCATCTATTGGCACGAGAATATTTAAAATGTAAACAGTATGGGAAAGTACCACAGACCTCTTTGCCCATTTTTGTAACCTACATTTAAAAATGAGCTAGTTAACTTAAGAACAATATTTGTTTACAAAAAGTACAATTTTTACTAATTTGTTTTTATTAAATATGGGGTAAGTTGGTATTAAACTAAATAATTTTTTGTGTACAATCCGATTCCGCTACAAAACAAAAGAAAAATATTTTCTTCAACAATCCCGTTATTTTCCGAGTTTTTTCCTCACTAAATAGAAACCAGACTTTTCCCATCTATAAAAAAAACCGTTAACAAATAAAACTTTTAACACCCTGTATCTCGAAAACTAAGCTGCTGCGAACATGTTTGTAGGAAGTTTTTGTCATAATTTTAGGTATTTTTAGGCTCCCTTTGATCAGGGGTCCATGTTTTCCAAAACTGGATAATTTTATCGGTAAGGGTAGGTAGCTTATGTAAAATGCCAGATGTGGCCTATCCCTGATCCCAGCTGAATAATCAATAATAATAAGTGTAACTTAACGTTTTAAAAATTCTAGAAATTTTAATGGAAACTATATTTTTATTGTTCAAAATTTTTTTTATGTTAATTGTTTATTAAGAAATGAGGGGGGCTCAGAATGCAGTTGAGGTAGCGCACGATCCCCTAATAATAGACTAATGACGCCCCTAGATGTAGAAGCTAAGATCACAGTATGACTTACCATACAACACAAGCATAATAGGCTTCAGACTAGGGGCTGGGCAAAGTATCGGTACTTAAAATTGCGACACCTTGGCTGTTACTCAGCATTGATATCAGTATAAAAGTGTCGAAGTATCAAAAATATGAAAGTATCAAAAGTATTGAAAGTACCAAAAGCAGATACCACTTGTGTCTCATTATTAGAATCGGACAAACTAGCCAATTATAAATATTAAATCAAAACTTTATGGTGCTAGTTAAAATAATCAAGTTGACGTGCTGTTATTAAAGTTAAGATTCTAACTTTAATAACAAATTAAGATTATAGATGTAACGGTCAAATTAGATCACCTGATACATTTTGTAAACTAATTTTATCCCATAGTGAACAATAAAAAACAAAACCGCGGGGTTGTAAATTACAACCCTGTGATTTTATACATATTTCATTCAAAATCAAAAAAAAAACACTTAAAATCTCGTGATTTTGCTTTATCATGCAAAAGGAAGAAAACACGATAAAATTAATAAAAAAACATACATTGACCCAATGTGACAGTTTCATCGAAAATCTCAATTATTATTCTTATCGACTTTAATTTTTGCAAAAAGTGTAATCAAATGTTAATTGTATCTTCTTAAATAGCAGATTTTTGATTGAATATTTGAAATTGGCTATTTTTCCCGATTGTACCTAATAATGGGACACTAGTGACATCTGCTTTCGATACTTCGATACTTTCAATACTTTTGTTACTTTTATGCAGGCTCACAATTATACGTATATATATTTCTAATCTGTGCTCACAATGCGTGAGTGCTCGGTTCGAATCCTGGAAGAAGCAGAAATTTTTTCTGTAATTCTGTGGATCGGTATCGAGCTCGGTAACCATTCGACGTTGGGTTACAATTAACGGCGCTTACCTTGATTACTGACTGACCAGGATAAGTAACAAAGTCATAAACAACATAAAAAAAACATACAATTAAACACATGTGTGTGAATGATATTGAATGAATGGGCATGAAGGGTGGCATAAGCTTCAGGAGCGTAGCGGTCTAAAGGCCCAAGGCCCCACTACCTCCTATTACACAAGCGACGAGCCTACCCGGAGTGAAAGTCCTCGACACCTTCGGGTATAAGAGGTGAAAGATTAAACAAACAAACAAACAAACTTTTATGCATATGATACTTAGATAGTTTCGATATTTCGATATTTTTGTCTAATATCGATACTTCTTTTGCGGTATCTCCTAGCCCTACTTCACACTGTGTCACCTATATTCTGTAAATATAAATGGAACATCCAAATAAATGTGTTAAAGAAAAATGGCTAGGCTAGAATTTTTAAGATTCTTTCAAACTACATAAATAATTAATTTTAAAAATATTTTAACATAAGGTAATTTGTTTTAAATTATATTTTATACCTACCTTACAAAAAACTTATTACAGCTTTTCACAATAGAATTTTACTAAGCGGGGCAAGCTAAATTAGTTACTTTAACAAATCACACAGAAACCAGAAATTGACTCATCATTTTTGAAACGCCTATAAGCATAGCCCTATTTTTATTTATTTATTAATTGAAACCTGATATTTGGAATGTTTAATATACACATAAATTCCTGTTATTTGATGTAAATTTTAGAGTTTTTGCACCTCTGGGTTTAAGGCAAATTATTCCAGATTTCTTATGTTAACCGGAACACCCTGTATATTTTGATATATTTGGATCAGAATAAATTCAAAGTATGGCAGTACAATTTCAATAATTGTTCAAGAACTATTGCTAACTATGTGTGTGGTTTGGAATGTATGTTTTGCCATTTTAAAGCGAATAGTCTTTACGCCAACTCCACGATAACAGCTGCCGCTTCCGTTAGAGTGGTAATTACTAGTGACAACCAAAAAGTTAACCAGAACATTACCTTGTAAGTGGCGCTATACCTCGCAGTGTACAGTAGATCAACTACGATCGACTTTCAACTTGACAGAAAATGTAGTAGCTACTCCTACAGCTTTCTTCCCGGTTTAAGATAAGAAAAAATTCAACCTCACCAGTTGTATTCAAATAATAAATATAGTAGTGTAGTTAGAATTCTTAGGTTTCTCTTCTCAAGATTTTCAAAATATATTTCTTGTTAAATCTATAATTAGATACATTTACAACTTGTTTTACGATTGATGCTGTGTTAAATTTTTAATATACACATTCTTTAGGATTTTTAGTTAACTATTCTTTAAAATAGAATTGACAGTTTCTGATAATCATCAAATAGATGGTTTGTTATATACAGAGTGTTTTCAAATTACTGTTGAAAAATTGGTAGCTTATTCTACACGAAAAAGTAAAAAAGAAAACTTAGTATTTAATAATTATCTGTATATAAAATACTTAATTACTTTAACAATATTTATTTATTTTAACCTAATACGTATTTCGGCATGTTTACATGCCATTGTCAAAGGTTATATGAATAAGTAAACACGATTCTTGTCATCATAAAACACATAAATTAGAAGCATACAGGTCCCTGATACATAGCGCTTTGACGGTCCCTTTAGATGAAATTAATTATAATAGAGAAATTTCAATTATTAAACAATTTGCATATACTAATGGTTATAATACTAAACTTACTGATACATTAATTGAAGAAAAAGATTATAAATTAGCCATTCATAAAATGTATCCGAATATCCTAAATTCATTCGATACAATTAAATATGCCTCGATCCCATATTTTAGTAACATTTTGGCAAACCTAAAACAGACGATTTGCTAAAATCAGGCACTTACGTATCAAATTGTTCGCATTTCGTTTATATAGGCTAGACAATTAGAAATTTTGATATTAGGTATAAAGAACACGTACGTTGTTACAAATACAAACACCCACATAAATCCAATTACGCTAAACACTTACTAGAACACAATCATTCAATGACATCTAATAATACTATAAAATGTTTACACTTTTGTGATGAGAAACGTAAATTAGATATACTAGAAGCTTTTGAAATTCACAAACATTTAAAATCTGTACCGTTAATGAATGAGCAAATTGATCTCTTAAATTCTCCTCTATTGGACATTTTGGAATAAGAAATCAAGTCATCTGCAGACGATTACCGAGATCAAGTCACCAAGTTCCATTGCTATAACAGCACTAACTGTTTACTTTCTAATATAACCTCTGACAATGGCATGTAAACATGGGTTAAAATAAATAAATATTGTTAAAGTAATTAAGTATTTTATATACAGATAATCATTAAATATGGGCTTTAACGAAGTAAAGCTAGAATTTATTAATAAACTTAGTATTTATTTAATATCTTGAGAACTCAGATGATAAATTTATAAAAGTTGATATGTGGTTTAGTATTATAAAGTGTCTACTGTGATATTAAACAAAAACCAATTCTGCAACTATACTAGAAACCGTGTTGATGATGCTGCAATTTGCACAAAATCGATTTTTCTCCAAAACGGTTTGCAAATGATAAATTGCTAAGAGCACTTTTTTATGTATTTTTATCGAAAATCATGTTAGAGTAGTGACTTTTTTAAGAAACTTAAAATTAAAAATAAGTTAGAAAAAAGCTATATTTCATATACCTTTGGTTAAAATAATTGTAAATCAATAATGTAGGATAACAGCACACAATGATACTAAACCGGGTACCAGGACTCATTAATATGTCTTAGTGGGTTCCTGAGATATTCAATAAAGGCATTGATAAAAACTAACTGTTGGACACCCTCTTCTAAGGGTAGTTGTTATCTTAGGAAGCATTTTCGGAACCATGATTTTTCGGACCTTTCCTTTTATTTTTTTTGTAGACACTCTGTATAAACACACACACACACACACACAAAATAAAAATAATATTTTCTTTAAAATAACGCCAAAAAGAGTTTATTTTATTTATACTTTCTCAAAGTAAGCATTAAATAGTTCTACAGTTGGGCGACATTAAAAATTTAATATCGATATTAAATTTATATCGATAATATCGATATATCAAAAATATTCATAATATCGATGTAATTGATATATCGATGAATATTTCCAGCCCTAAATAGTTTTTTCCGGTTTTATTGTAACGTTAAAGTGATAACTTTAAGTTTCAATTTATTATACAAATTTTACCAAATTACGTGTTAAATCAGTCTTTCAGCATCATCTTCTATTTTCCAGTTGTAGCTTATCTACCTACTTTTTAATACGAATATATTTTTGTTCGTCTAATCTCAAACGATCACCATCTGCATAATTTTACAACAGTGTAATATAAATTTGCACCAGGCAATACAATAAAAATCCCAAAAACCGTTGGCGATGACCATTAAAAAAAGTCGCTATAGAATAAGCCGGTCTATTAATAGTAGCCCTTAGGTAGTCCTTCGTTTAGAACTGTCGAAAAGTTTCTCATAGTGGTCACACCAGTATGCAAATTAAGGGTCAGCATTTTTAATTTTCAACCCTTCTTTAAGTTTGGTCAAACCGGTTAAGGGGCGATTTTTATATTTAAGGGTCATCCTCGCATCTTCTAGGGGCGCAGATGCCGAAGCGTATTTTACCACCTCAAACAAGCTGTCCGTTATTTAATACAGGCACTGAATATATTAAGGTTGTTTAATTATTTAGTTTTAATAATTTTTTTGTAATTATTTTAATTTTATGCTGCTAATTGTTGCTTCTAACAACCGATTAAAATTTATCACCGTTTGAAAAGAACCTCTGAGATAATTATATTCACATACGTTTCTTAAAAAAAGGGGGAATCCCGGAAAAATAACCATTCCTTTGCGGTGTTTTTTGTGTAAAGACTTAATTTCAAATACCTAAAATGTTTTACAATTTCTTCCTCAATATTGTTTTCTTAGGATTGGTTACCGTAAAAAATGTCTATACAATGTTGATTTTAAATTAAACTTTCTAAAATAAAAAGCAGTTAAAAAAAGAGATAATAAATAAATATAAATAGAAAAAAAAGAATTTGGTACTTGACTATTAGTGATTCAAAGAATAGGTGATGTTTATATTTTGTTGTTATTTTTTTAGATGTGTGATTTTTGTTGATTAATCTACGTATATTACAAGAGCCAATAAGATGCTTCTATTCTATGCATTTAGCCAATCCAAAAAAAACTGTAATCGAAAATTCAACGAGTAGAATTTTCACTATAAAATTAAATAATTAAGCAAGCGCTTAATTATTATTTTGTTAATAAAGATAATTAAGGTTGGTAATTAAAGTTATATTGTTGAATAATCTTTTCAAATACTACTTGTGGTAAGAATTTTTTGCTATACAAACTATTGCAAATTTCACTTAACAATATCACCCTAAAATCCAACTCGCCTAACTCTTGACTCGTTGAATTTTTGAGCTGATTTTGTTTCGGGAAATGTTGACGCAACAATTTCCATGGTAACGACAAATCATTCTCAAAAAATGCTAGACATTTTTGGTGTTCCTGTGAAAATTACTAGTTAACTTTCAGAAAATTCTAGTAAGTAGTATCGATTTTATAGATTTGATTTTTTACTTATTTTTTATACTTTTAGTATAGGGAAGTAAAGATTTTGACGGAAATACATGTTTTTGATCTTCAAGAACCTTAAAGAGTGATTTTTTAAAAATCTCTATTTATGGGTGGATGTGTGCGCCCCATAACTCCCGAATGAATGCTCCTATTTTGATAAACTTTGAAATGGGGGGGTATATCAAAAATTCATCAACAAAATAAGTTTAAAAAAAATCCGAAACCAGAAGTTAGACAAATTTCTTTGGTAGCACTTTTTTCCGAAAACGAATTTTCTAAATTTGAAAACGGAATCTGATAAAAAAACAAAGGCAAATCTACAGCTTTTTCCGAACTATCTAGCTTCAAAATTGCAGCTCCTACGATTTTTTAATTATATTGACTTGGGCGCTTTATTATAGGTACTTAAAAATAAGTTGACAGATGGTGTTTAAATATTCTATTGTAATAGCCCTATAAAAAGACAATGCTAGCGTGTAAAACAGTTTTCGAAACGCTGAAAGCTACAAAATGAAAATCGTTTTGAATAAGTTTGTCTGCGATGCCGTGTACCATTTTTGAAAATCAAAAAATCATGCATTCTTTTTTAATAAATGGTAGATGATAAAATAAATCTGTTTAAGCTAAATTGCTCATGAGTGATAGTAGAATAATGTTCACAACTTAATATTTAGATGCAGCAATATTTAGAGGAGTTAATTTTTCACCTCTTACTTGTGTTTTAAGTTTTTATAATTCCCATGGAATCAATTCCCAATATCCATTTCTAAATTAGCTTTTTTCTCATAAAAAACCTTTCGGTTTCTAAATACAATAGGACATGCCCCCAGGCAGAACATAGGTTTAAGCGAGTTGACGCTGTATGCTTGGCGTGTTAGCAATTTAGTCCGTTCGTGTTAAGTGCGGGGTAGTGTTTTTTTCCGGTGTGCGGAGAGAATGTGTGGCTAGTTCTATTCGCTGGTAGCAGAGTATTAATAATTAAGTATTAATAACGTCTTACGTGCTAACAATGACAAAACAAATCAGTTTGTAGGATTGCACAGGAAAGTCCAGGAGAAGTGATTTGCTCATTTTTTCACGTTTTTTTAATTACGTATTGATTTATAAGAAAATAATTTTATAACGCTAAAAGGTAAGTTGGATACATGAACTTACGTAATTTGTAATAATCCTAATATTCTATTTTAAGTGGAAATATTTGTCATTACCTAGTCATTAGATTAGCATGGGACAAGAGAATAAAGGTAATTATGAGTTCCAGAAAACGTTGTAAAACTAACGTCACTGATTTAAATGGAAAAGGTAAAAAAATACTGCACCACAAATATGCATGGAAAATTGCGAAGATTATCAGCGCCGTTTTTCTTCTTTTATTTGATGTACGTATTAGATTCTGTATAAGAAAATAGGAGCATAATGTATACAGGGTGCCCATTTCATCGTGTGACTCTTTGACTCCTCGGAGTAAGCAACACACGTTGCATATCGTATGTGGCTTTACTATTAAATATAATATTATTTTTAAATGAAAACAATAGTATGCCGTAGATAAAAAAATATTCGTTTGATTTATTATCATTAAAAGGATGCACAGTGGGTTATACCCACAGCAAACTGTTGTTCTCTTTTCTTAAGTTATATTTTAATAGTAAAGCCACATACGACATGCAACGTCTGTTGCCTATTCTGAACAGTTAAGGGGTTACACGATAAACCTGCGTACAAATGTAAAAAAATTTGAAAATTTGTATATAGGCATATTTAGCTTAGTATGTCTACTTATCTTTCCTTGAATAAGTACACCTCATACATAATATTTGTTTTATAAATATTTTCGTTTTTTACACTTTTTGCTGCATCGTTTTCGGAACGTTCAGCTGAACGGGGAGTAAATTTAGTTCGTGCCGTGGAACCTGTGTTTCTATATGGATATTTGAAGTAGGTAACCCGAGCGTTACTTCGCTGCTGGGGTTTTACTCCTTTCCTTTCGTAATGCAGCCGCCTAATTGATTGTTTCTGGTTATTAATTTGTTTCTGGTGTTTCATAATTTTTACAGAAATATTTATTTGGATACGGCAAATACAGACAACAAGAAATGGTACATTAAAACAAAATAAAAATTCTAAGCCACTTTCTACCTCAATATAAACAACATGCGTAAAAATACCAAAATACAAGCGAATTATTAAAAACGCATTTTTTGTCATATTTTCACATAATAGCAATATAAACCGCTGATTATTCTACTGTTACTGTAAGGAGCCAAGCAGAATACACAACTCGCCAAATCTGTGCCAATCACGTTTTTTATCGATGAAATAGCAACATGTAGTTTTAAATTACGAAAACAACATATTTGTGTTGCAGCTCAGAAAATTCGATGGTAAGTGGTAATAATTATAATTCCGATAATTATAGCAACGACATCAAACAGTTAAGGAAACGAGAATTGTAGCTTTATTTCTTAATCGAGAAATAATCTATGCAAATACCATATGTGATAATAATTTCTTCGGGATAAATTTCATGCATAGCCTCCATTTCTCAATTCAACAATATTAATTAAAAGAAATTAAGGTATTTTCAAATAAAACAAAAGAAAAAAATTATATTAAGTGTTCCACATGTTGCCCATTTTGATTGACACACATTTCTATGCGCCTTTGAAATGAGGTTTCTACTTTTCTTAAAATTGCCGGTGTGATACTTCTAAAAGCATGTATTATCCTATCCTTCATATTTTGGAATGTTGGTGTATCTGTATAAACAATTTCTTCACGTATCCCCATAAAAAGAAATCCATTTTTATGATCGGGAGACCTAGCAGGCTATTTAGTGGGTCCATTCCTTCCAATCCATTGATGTGGGTAGATATTATTTAGGTGGTCTCTTACTGCATTTAAATAATGTGGTGGAGCACCATCTTTCTGAAGCCACATCCTATTTCGGATCCTTTGAGGAAGATTCACCAATAATTGTGGCAGATAGTTCTCCAAAAAATGAAGATAAATAGCTCCAGTTAATGTACCAACAAAAAAATGTGGCCCTATTACATGTTCTCCTATAATTCCCTCCCAAACGTTTATGGACCATCTGTGCTGGTTATCAAGTTGCTTGAAAAGGTGAGGATTTTTCGTAGCATAATAATGGAAATTGTGCCTGTTAACAAATACATTTTTATGAAAAGTTGCCTCATCAGTGAACAAAACATTGTTGAAGAAAGTAGCATCTTCTTGCATTTTACCTCTGGCCCAATTACAAAACCGTAAACGCTTTAGATAATCGTCATCACTTAATTCCTGGTGCATTTGAATGTGGTATGCATGAAACTTATTTTTTTTAAGATTCGACCAACAGAACGTTTAGGTATTTATTCCTACTAATGGACTCACTTCTCTCTGGCTAATATGGGAATTCTCAATCATTGCCAGCACAACAGATAAGTCATTTTCTTTGTTCACAACATTTTTAATTCACGTTTTTCATATTGTACATTGCCGGTTTCCACAAATCTACCAAGCAGATTTTGGAAGCTATCAACTTTAGGGACAGGGAGCCTTCGTTCAGGATACCGTTGGTGGTATATTCTATTGGCAAGCAAACAATTCCTTTCCGACTCGCCCAAAACAAAAATTATGTCTACAAGTTCTTCTTTATTAAAATTCATTTTGGAAAACTCAAATACTACAAATAAAAACTGATGGTCGATAACTGTGAGAAATGTACGTTTGACGTTTGTGCAAAATGCAAATTGCTAGCGATAATTTTTTTTAATAAATATTGTTGAATTTTGTACTTTCTGCTCAATAAATCAAAAGTAGTTACAAATAGCCATAAAGATGTACATACAAAAAATGGTCGCTATTTAATTCTACATAACATCGTTAAAAAATATACAGGGTGTTCCATTGGAAAATAAATTTTGAACACCCTGTACATGGTGGTTCTACGATATTTAAAAGCGCACCCTACAACCTCCTACAATAAGGTCCTTACATAATTTCGTCTTTAATGCTGCGGTCGCGGAAGTGGTGAATTGTTAAGTGGAGTAATGTAAAAATCAATTTTGTTGAAAGAAATATTATTAATTCTAAACCGGATATTAGATAGCGTCATTATTTTAGATATGAATAAACATCTCAAGAGAAGTGTTAAATATGCAAAATATTAAGGACATTCCGTTTAAAAAAAATTACCTTAAGCGTGCCACACTTTTTTGTAACACCCTGTATATTTGAAAATAATTTCTATGTATGCACATTTACTCACAGTTTACATCTGCATTAAAAAGATTTGTAGCAACAGTAGTGGTAGCAACATAAATATCCGCCAAAAACAAGCAACAAACTGAGCCGACATGCAAGCATCCGCCGTTATGTTATGGCGATAAATTTTGTTGCGATGCAAGAAACCGTCGGCGTGTTACAGTGAAACAGTTAGGGATGTAACATATAAATTGTTATGTTTATGCCTTCAAATGTTCTCAAAATTGTCGCTCAAACCACACGGTGAATTGTCGATATAATTTCCACAGGTGGCATTGTCGATATAATTTATTCTCATTTGTCGAAAACTACTAATTCTGCATTTTTGTAGATCAATATATTATAATAAGTGGCATGTGAATTAAATAGTCCCTAATAAAATTAAATGTATTGCTTGTAAAACAATTCAATTATACAGTGTGTCTATAAAGTAACCCCCCTGCTAACTTTTGAACTACGTTATATATTTCGGCGAAAAATTTTGTGCGCTTTAATGGTTCAAAAATCTCTTGAAAGTAAAAGGTACTGCACAGCAGTCTTTTTGGACGTGAAGCAAGCATTTGACAAGGTGTGGCACAAAGGCTTGTTGGCAAAAATCAAAGCACTATCTCCACACCAGTATTATCTCCTGTTACAATCCTACCTTAATAACCGCCATTTCCAAATAAAATTCAGAAGCAAATATTCGCAACTACAACCAATTACTGCAGGGGTTCCCCAGGGTAGTGTTTTGGGTCCTGTAATGTACCCACTGTTCACTGCTGATATACCCAACACGCCGTATACTGATATGGGAACTTTCGCAGATGATACTGCCGTTCTTGCGTGCAGTGAAGACCCCCAAACTGCTACAAGCTTACTACAAGACCACATTCATCTAGTGGAAGAATGGTTAGACAAGTGGAGAATCAAGGTGAACGAGACAAAGTCAGTTTATATAACATTTACAACGGAAGAGGACTATGCCCTCCAGTTACCATTAACAACATTCCTGTACCACAATCAGAAGAAGTTAAATATCTGGGTTTGCACTGGGATAAAAGGCTAACTTGGAAACAGCACATAAAAAAGAAACGCAAAGCTATGGATCTTAAAATCAAAAATATGTACTGGCTTATAGGCAGGAAGTCTCCACTAGCAACAGAAAATAAGATTCTTATATACAAAACCATCATACGCCCAATTTGGACGTATGGTTGCGAGCTATGGGGCTGTTCTAGCTATTCTAACATAGACATCATACAAAGATTTCAGTCCAAGACATTAAGAATTCTTATGGGTGCTCCTTGGTATGTGACGAACCACACTCTTCATACAGACTCCAGGAATATCCCATACGTGCGTGACGTAATTACGAACCGGGCGACCAGACACCATGACAGACTTGCAGGTCATCCAAGCGACACCGTAGCACCGCTAAACCAGCAACCGAATTTTCGGCGACTTAAACGGAAATGGCCCTGGGACCTACAGAATAATGTGAATCCACCAGAGTGATCCAAACATCCTCGACAGATGGAGGAGAAGTCAGGGTAGCACTGATGGGTGCTAATCTCTTCAAGTCTATAAACTTAATCAAACCATTAGCTCATAGAATCTCTTTTGTAATTCTGATTGCTGATGTAGGTACATAGTATAAATAAATAAAAAAAATGGTAAGTTAAATATTACTTTCTAGATATATTTAAATTTTGTATCTTAAAAGAAGGCGACTGGGCGCTATTTAAAAAAAAATTAAGTACCAAAGGGTGTCAAGCGACACCACATTTAAAAGATTTTTTAATTCTGTCTTATCTTAATGTTTTAGAAAAAAAAAGTATTGATCCAGAACAAAATGACAAATAATTGAAAATAAACAAGTTTATGTAAAAACTAAAAATGAAAATAAAAATTTTTTTTTATTAAGTGTTTGAAATGTTCACAATTAATTTCTTGACACATGAGTCTGACATTCTATGTTTGCAAACTTGTGTTATGCGCTGCTCCAGTTCTTTAATTGTTTCTGCGGGATTCTGTACACTAGAGATCCCAGATATCTCCTAAGGAAATATTTAAAGGTTTAAACCCGGGGAGCGTGCCGGCCATTTCACTGGTCCCCTTCTACTAATCCATCTTCCTGGATAATGGTCGTCCAGGAATTCAATAACAGGCCTATAAAATGAGGCGATGCGATGCTCGTCCTGTTGGAACACAACGTTTTCAAAAGTATTTCTAGCTACCTGAATTATTACTAGCTTTTCAATGACAGCAAACAGTGAGCAAACAAATGAAAAATGGCGTACTAGACTAAAAACCAAAATTATTTTAAATTAAGATACTCCGTTAGTTTAAAAACCGCCATTTTGTTTTAAATGAATATTTTTTTTGAAACTGGAGAATTAGACGCAGAATTAATAGACCTTACATTTGAAGTGCTACTCGACCCCCTTGCTATTTATTTTTTTAATGACCCCAGGTGCCATTTTGAAAGTTACAGAATTTAAATATGAGCTAACTTCGCATTAAAGCACATCAAATTTTGTGCCGAACTATTAAGTGGTTCAGAAAGTTAGCAGGGAGGGTGACTACTTTATAGACAGACGGTATATACCTACCACTTATGAATTGGAGAATAACAGGAGAAGAGAGAAGAATGTGCAAGCAAAACTAACACTCGTTGCTAGGCAACAGCTTTTCTTAATTTTTTGGCGGAGTATTGTTCAATTCACTAGTGGTATAACAATAACTTTTGCTACAATTATTATCACTTATGCTATTACAGCTGAATGCATTGTGTAATGCAACAGAAACTGTTAGTTGTCCGAGAGACTCGATTTCTTAGCATTAAACGGCAGCTCACTAGTTAAAAAATTGTTAGTACAACAAATTTTCATAATTTATTATTGACATTACAGAGTTTGATTGTGAAACATTACTAAAAGATGTTTCAGATTGTTTTAAATAATATTCATGGAGCAGAAGTCGCTGCTACATTTATTAAACAACAACAAAAATGCTTGTCTGTTCTGGATTAATTCCTTATTAATTCTTACAAAGTAGATGAATAAAATTTTTAAACGGTAAACGTTCACGATTAAGTAAGTTGTTGTGAACTTAAATTTATAAAGCCGACAATTTTATTGTCGGGATTTACAACCCTTTGCTTTGGTCAGATTTAAAAAAAGAATCATAAGGACGCAGCAGCTGTTAACCCTTTGGTCTTTATTAAGTGACCTTTTAGCTTACAAATTTGCATACCCGCCTGACCAGTCTTCGCAAGCTTTTGTTCGTTAAGGGTGGCAACACTGACCTGGATACCTTTAGATGACCCCTTCTATAGACCTAATATCAATAAACGGTATGCACTTTATTGCATTCGAGAAGTTCGTTGAAAATTCCATTAGTTGTGATGTAGTTGTGTAGTTACCCAGTCATAGATGTAGAATTGGCTATTTTTTCTATTGGTTTAGATTCACAATGTTTGCAAGTAATTTTAAACTAATAGGTCCTGAAAGTGAATATTTAAGTAAGTGTCCTGAACGTGCGAACGAGAGAAGAACCGTAAAGGAGAAACCCAAAGGATGAAAGGTATGCATAAATGAAAAGTTAAAAAGAATTCCTTGTTATTTTTTGTGTGTGGAAAATTGCGCCAACTGGAAAACGTTTTTGGAAATGAATGTTTCTATTTATCATGAAGAAATAAACATCAAACCGATTTTTGTCTTAGAAATGACAATGATGCGCTATTTTTGGATAAAGTTTGAAAAAATGATGAAATTCCAAAACTCAAAAAACATTTTTGATTTGTTTTCCTTTTATGACAGTTTTATATTTTTATAAAAAATTTCTAGATTTTTTTAATGTTATTAAAATATATTGCAAAAATTAATTTACGTTTATGATTTGACACGTTAATGATTTCAGATTTTCTATTTAATAAATAATTTGAAGCAAAATTGCTTTCAGTAACTTTCAGAAGTCAGATACGAAAAAAATAATCAAGTTTGTATTTTATGAATTTTTGGAATTAATATTACCGAAACATTAACGATTTTGTGCTCAGAATCGTTAGAATTGAGGTAAAATAGAAAACTTAAACCGTCTGGTTTTTTGTGTCTTCATCAACGTTTTATTTAATATTATTTTTTACCAGAACCGGACGAGTAACAAGAAGTAACGTTCTCTTTCTATAAAGTCGAGAAATTAAGGCCGCCATTTTGAAGCTAGAGAGTTCGGCAAAAAAGGTTCGATTTGTCTTAAGTTTTTCTCTTAGATCTCGAGCTCAAATTTATTTTTTACCACTTATTGGGGTTCCTTAGGCCCCAAAACGTGTATTCCGTTAAAATCTAGATTTTGAAAATTTTCATGAAATCAATACTTCACTATACCGAAGGTACGGGAAAGTGAAAATTAATCAAAGGAAAAATCATTGTTAGTCAATTTTACGTTTGTGTTTTCGTTTTGAAAGCTGTTACGGCAGTTGTCACAAAACAAAATCACAAACATCAAATTAATGAAAAACGATGGTTTATCTGTTGTTTCATTTTTGACTCTAGGTACCTACCTACTTTAGTAATTTTTGAAATTTTGTGGCGTTGTTACAGACGAAAAAGTACCAATATTTAAATATTGTTAGAAAGGTAACTTGATTCTCTATTCAAACAGCTAACAATATACTAAGTGTTCTATTTAAAAAAACGAAGTAAACTACCGGCGATCTAGGACGTTTCGCCGTCGGCGTTCCGCCGTCGCCGTTTCGCCGTCGACCATTTTGCCGTCGCCGTTTCGCCGTCGGATATTTCGCCGTCAACTCAATATACAATGTTTCGCTAAAAGTATGCAACAAATGGGAACGTTTATTATTATTAATATCCTAAAAAACTTTACTTTTTATAAAAGTTATGAATACATATCTATTAATTTTATTATTAACCTAACCAAACCTTACCTAAGAAAAATAAAATAAAAAATTCAACACTAAGCGCCTAAATACATTTATTAACTAAACAATTAATTACAATATTACGAAAATACCCAAATGTTTAAACTAAAGACAATTGTTTACTGGCTTCGCACAGAACACTTAATTATTAAATGGAAGGAAATCCAAAAAATTTTTGAAGGCGAAACGGTGACGGCGAAGTGGCGAAGGCGAAACGGCCGACGACGAAACGGCGGCGGCGAAACGGCGAAACGGCGACGGCGAAACGGCGATGGCGGAACGGCGACGGTGGAACGGCGACGGCGGAACGGCGACGGCGAAACGTCCCATTTCGAACTACCGGTTTTACTAGGTCAAAACACCCTGTATAAAAAATAAAACATCTCTTTTATAGAAAAGTCAAAACTGTACTTTACATTCATAATTTTTTCTCTATTTCTTAAAATAACGAAGTTATTAAAAATCACTCTGTACAGTTTTTAGTTTGTTTCAGTTATAATATTTTATTATACGCCTGTTTCTGCTGCTGTGGCTAATCACTTACGCCAGAGGTAGATACTTAGTAATTTGCGCAAAAACCAAAAACACACAATGGTATATATTCAAATAGAGCAAACCTTTATAAAATAAAGCTTTAGGTTTCATAATAAGCTCTTGAGAGTAAAATATAAAATTTTTAAACATATAATTTATTTTGATAATACTGCATTTTGACAGATGATTAATACATTTCGAAATTTGCAAAACAATATTTGTAATAAGTTCCAGCTTTACTTCGTTGAAGTTCGTATTAATGTATAAATAAAATTATTAATTAATCAATCTTACCTTTGATAATGACATGCGCTCCTTACATTTCAAACAAAAAATCCGTTTTCGATGAGCTTCGGAATGTGGGAGAATATCGAAAATTTATCAGGAAAATAAACTTTTGACAAAAATCAGTAACCGGAAGCGAAGAGTTAGACATATTTTTGTGGTAGCATTTGTTTCAGAAATTCTGCTTTAAAAACCTGAAAACGGAACGAGATGAAATACCGTAAAGCAAATTTAACGTTTTTTTTTCTCTTTCGGACATTATGATTTTTGATAATTTTGACTTTAACGCCTTATTACTCAAAAACGAGTTGACAAACTCGGGTCAAATTTGGTATTGTAGTAGCTCTACAAATACAAAATATTACTGTATAAGAGAATCTTTAACGCTTTAAAACTGTGAAGTGAAGCTTATTTTAAAATATACAATTTCGTTTAGGTCCCAGTCCACTATTTTTTTGACGCTTTCTAGGAAGTTTTAAGTATAAAAATTTAATGCCTTTTATTTAATAAACGGGGGATCATTCATAATATACATTGGGATTTTTGGATAAAAGCGTCTAGGCTGTAAAGTGTATACAGGCACACAAAAAGGCACACATACAGACACACACACTATAGCGAAACCTCGTTTTTCGGTATTCTCTGGTCCTAAAACGTGCATATCTGTCAAAATCTTAATTTTTAAAATTTTGACTATAACAATACCTTCCTCTAGTAAGTAAGTAACGAACACGTGGTCATGGGCGCCCGCAGTATTTTTGCCAGAGGGGGTCAAAAACTTTGGCGCAGAGAAAATTTTTTTGGGTATAACGTTAATAAAAAATAACGGCCGTAATTGCAATTTATTTTCGTAATTTGTTAAATGAAGAAGAGATAAAAATAGAGAAAGAGAAAATCCATTGTTACGTTCTTTTTTATAAGTACAGTGTAAACCACAACATTTTTCAAAAAACCTAAATATCCAGGGGGAGGGGCAACTGCTCGGACTTGGCCCATGTGTGCTGTTTTCAAGTCAATAGCGTGCCACTATTTAATAGTCAGCACGTAAATTTAAGTTGTTCCGATACTTTTAACAACATTTATAATTTTTCTTTTCAATTAATAATTTGAACAATATCTTGTAATTTAAAATAGATTTATTTTTAGTACTTTATTAAACAGTTAAATTTGTGTTTGAATGTTTTAATAACTTCATATATATATATATATATATATTAATTGAACGAAAATTCGCAGAGAAATTTTTTGTTCTGTTTGTACTTGCTCATACTACTGCAATATGGAAAGTTACGATTTCAAATTCTCGAATTTCAGATTTTGACGAAAATACACAGAAATACCGATTTTTACAAAATTTGGTATGTGGAAGTTTTTTAGTTGCAGATAGTTTTTTGTAAGATGTTGAACCGGAACCGGAAACGGTAATCACTCATGTTTTTTTGGTATAGATTTTTTTATAAACATTTTTTTAATTTTGAAAACAGCGTTGTAGTGAATCTAAAGACAAATCAAACTGTTTTCACGAATACTCATTCAAAACTACGGCCGCTAGGATGTTCTGAAAATTTTTACTTTAACGCCCGATTACTCAAAAACAAAATATCCAATCAATACAAATTGGCATAGCATTTATTAGCCCTTAATAAACATAACCACGTGATGTAAGAATATTTTGGGAAATATTCAAATTGTAAAACTGTTAGCGTCTCAAAGTTTTGGACATTTTCAAAAAATTATTTCTCAAAAACGGCTCACACCATTTTTAAAACGTTGTAAGCCTATACAGCTTAAAGGGAACTAGAAATTTAATTTATTAATCTTACAAATTTTACTCTGACGCCCTCCGGGAATTTTTGATAAATTTAAAATTGATTAATTATTTATTCAAAAAGGCAAACGCCAATCGCTATAAACATTAAACGGTTCAATAGATCATTTAAAGCTGTTTATCAGTATAAAAGATAATTTTAAACCAACTTTTGAAGTATACTGAAATGTGCAAATATGCTATTAGAGGTTCAATTATAAAAAAAATTTGTTCTGTAACAATAACAATTTTAACTTATACAGGGTGTCCAAGATAAGGGCCTCATGCATGGGGATTTCGTAAACGGTAAGAAATAGCGAGATTTGGTTAAACGAGAAGAATTATTCAGCATCTCAAGTACTACTACGATCCAGATTCAAATTGTATAATATTTGTTTAACTTTCAGCGCAGACTGCAAAAACTAGAATTTTTAGTTTTCGCTTTTTGTGTATAAGTTGGTTATTATCAAAGATAGCGCAAAGCGGTTTGACATTATTAAGACACTTTTTCACACAGATTTCGAATTTAAAATTAAAATGTCTATTGATCATTAAATTTTTAAGATATTGACAATAACTTCGCTTTCTTAAATATACATCTAAGGCGGCCATGGCATCATTGGATACAGCTCCTTTCCCCTTTTTCTTCTCAGTTTACCAAATCTCTATCTCTTACCGTTTACCAGAACCCCATGCATGTATGTTACGGCTAAAATGTATCGTAAGAAATAATAAAAATACCATAAGTTAAAAAAAACGCTTAATATTTTACTGTTTGATTTCATCGACAAAACAGTTCCATTCTTAATTTTAACCTCGCGTAGCCCGCCTAGACCAGCAACATTGTTTAAAAAAGCAGTATAAATTTGGTTTATGTTTATCGATCATAATAGTAAACAAATTATTTGCGGTCTAAGCAGATAGTTTATAGACTAGCCAACAATTTAACTTATTTAACGTTAGCGTTTAGCGACTACACATTTACTGTACAAAATAATTGTCGATTTGAACAAGTTAGGTACTATTTATGTAAACTAACCATACTGACTGCTATTTTAAGAGAGTTTAGCAATGACGTTAAAATAACCAAACAATTGCTGCAGGCTAACTGGCCGGTTAGTAAACTAGCCAATTTTACACTTGCGCCGTAACATATACACCAGAAAGGCAGAAAATGAAAAATGTGTGTCTTAACTAACTTCCACCTTTCTTATAAATGAAACGCTGATTTGTTTAATGTTTGACAATTTATCGACTGAAGTAAACCAAATCCCGATGAAACTAAACGACTTTTGTTGAATTAGCATTTTCTTTAATTATTATTAAAATTGTGTATAGCACCTTTGCGTTTTAATATAAATGTTTAGTAAATTTCTAAGAAATACTTTCGTTTTCTTCGCACACTGAAGCAGCTTGAAAATTGAAATACGTCGCTGTTTAAATTAAAATAGAATGTTTAAGTAAAATGCTTTTTCCACATTTCTAACTCTCTTATTTTCTTAATAAAGAATGATTTCAAAGCGGGGCATTTTAAAAGATTTTCTTTGATGCTCAGATATTTATATTTCTCTGCAGTACATTCCGCGCTGAAAATTCGAACCTTTTTAAACCTTTTTACCTTCGAAGACGGCAAGTGTTGCTAAACTTTTATTGGCTACTTTCGTATTCACCAGACAATTTATATTATTTCTAGAACGCCTTTTAAAATTCTTTGGTATCGTTTTAAAAAGCAGACAAAGAAATCAATAAAACCGGAGATGAAATGGAAGAAAACTAAAATTTCTCTGGCTGTACAATCGGACAGTTTGTGTTGCATCTCTTTTCTGCTGTAAAAATGCGAATGCGCTCGTCTCTTTTCCACTTATTATAAGTGCGACCCCTTGTAAAGTGTAAAAGTAGGGTGAAAGAATAAAAGAGGGGTATAAATGGGGGTGTTTGGGGGTGGCAGGGGTTTAAAAGAGGCGAATTTACATCGGAAAGAGTTGATTGCTTTGCCTTGAGCGGCGGCCATCTTACTTCTTTATTATTGGCCATGGCTTTCATAAAAGTTTAGGCGTAAAAATTTTATGCTGATGCAGTCTTTCATTCTTGATTTTAATTTTTGTTTCTTTTTATTGGAAAACCATTTATATCGTAAACTTTACTTTTTACACTTATTTGGGGTGTTTATACATATGCACTTGTACAAATAATTAATCAATGATAAATTCTATGAATTTAATTAAGTAATTAGATTAAAATTAAATTATTTCTAATAAAAGTCACGCATTATTTTAACGCTAGGGATTTAATAAATTTAAAAAAAATAATTAAATTCTACAGAAAAACGTAAAAAAACAAACAAATACGATTTAAAAAGTTTGAAATTAATTTCTAAACTTCGTGAAATTTGCTAACAAAATGTGTCGACTATCGGCAATCTTAATGATTATTTGCTTATAAAGACGGGGTTGACCATTATATAAAAAACAAATCTGGCATTGATGACTTTATGACGACTGTGGCTTTGATGCTCTTTTGATGACTGTCGTAAGTCTTGAAGTGCAGTAGATAATGAGTTTACTTATAATTCAATTTTACTAATTAATAATATACCGACTTTAGCGCGAGAAGAAAAATTTGCACGTTCTGAAAATATGCATATTTGGCAAAAATGTAGTGTAATGCTAAAAAAATTTTGAAGGTTCAATGTACACATAATCTGCTATTATAAGATATAAATTACAATTTCATCTACTTTCAACTTCACCTAAGAAATTCAACAAGATAAGTTTTAAAAAATCTTGAACCCAAGTTAGACATGCTTTTTGGTAGCATTTTTGCTTAAACCAAATTTTCTAAATCTGATAGAAGATCTTAGGAGAAAATTTTTTGTCAAAACTTAAAGTTTCTAAACGGCATGGCGGCCGTTACGATTTTTTGAAAATTTTGAATTTAGTGCTTTATTACTCGACAATGGGTTGACAGATCGGGTTCAAATATTTTATCGTAATATCCTTATGGAGACACTGTTTACTGTGCACAAAAAATTTTGAAAATTTGAAAGCTATGAAGTGGGAAAAATGTCCCAAAAATTCAACTTTTCAAAAAAATATTACTCAAAAACTGGCCACGCGATTTTTTTAAATGTTAGCTCATGGAAGTGAATATAAGCTACAAATTAGCTTAGGTCCGGCTCGTAAATCTCTCTCTAATGCTTTCTATGAACTTTTGAAAATCGAAAATTTATGCCCCCCTCTTGAATAAATTGCGAACG
Source organism: Ctenicera cuprea (assembly GCA_958336395.1). Taxonomy (NCBI): domain Eukaryota; kingdom Metazoa; phylum Arthropoda; class Insecta; order Coleoptera; family Elateridae; genus Ctenicera; species Ctenicera cuprea. The sequence goes on from OY284493.1 coordinate 26,132,639, forward strand.
ATTAAAATTTCTGTTTAAGCTAAGTTGCTCATTAGTAACAGTAGAATAAAATAAAGAAATTTATTTTTAGATGCAGTGATATTTAGGTGAGTTAATTTTCCACGCCCTTCTTAAATTTTGGTGAAAAACGTTTTTGGTATTTTTTAAACAAGGAATTTTTTTCCAAAAAATTAAAAATAAATTACAAAATTATTTTTTCGTCGTAACTTAGTTATGCTTATGACTATTGTTACTTGTCCTTTTTGCAATGACGAACTAGCAGAATTGTTGTGATTAGATATATAAAAGTAATTATTTTGTATAGGTATTGGAAAGTTTAAGCGAAATGCTTCGCTCATTTTTTGTTATACTTAGGTTGAAAGAAAATTCATCGACTCAAATAGTTATTTTTACGATCGGGAACCCACAACACAATTTCTTGGGTATAATTTGTTTCAAAAACAAAATTTCAAAAATTTAAGCTACTGTGATTTTTTGAAATTTTCACATTAACGACTTATTACTAAAAAACGAGTTGACAGTTGGAAGTCAAATTTGTTGCTTTGTAGTTCGAGAAGACAATGTTGCCGTGTAAGAGATTTGTTCAACACATATATTAAAAAATTTCAGCTGAATTGCTGATGAGTGATGAGTGATAGTAGAATAAGATTCACAACTCCATTTTTAAGTGGACTAATTTATCTCCTTCTTTTCTAATTTTTAGCTGATGAATTTCCGGTATCATCTTTGTTTTTGTTTAATACCCAGGAATATGTTTCTAATAAATTGATTGATTTCTAAGAATAAAAGCTTAGGTTGTAACTTACTCAGGTATACTAAAAAAGCTGCTAATGCCCCAGGTAATTATCTCCTTCGATCTGCAGTGCGTCCTTAACAGTCGTATGTACGCGAAGAGCCCACTGACTTATCAATAAGTTTAGTTCGGTAGGTCGTGTTTAGAAGGCCGATAGAACGTTATGCATTTTCGGTCAAAGATAAATTGCTCATCAGTGATAGTAGACTAAAATTTATTATAAAGTTAATTTTAAGATGCAGTAATACCTAATACCTAGGGGTGCTAATCTTTCTTTTTCGCCTCACTTTGTGGCTGATAAAATTTTATATTTTGTGTTCTTTAATCTCAAACAGTCTTCTCCAAGAAAATTAAAAGGATTGTGCGAAGAAAAATTTATAAATATTTTCGGTCGCTTTCCGCAATCACCGTCTAACGAGTGAAAGCTAAAATGCTAATACCGTTTATGGAAGCATGTGTAGGGTTGCCAAACTTTTGAAATCGTCAAGTGTGGAAATCTAAGCTTGAAACAAAACGAGGGTCTAAACGTAATGACAAGACGGTCATATTAATTAATAGCAAATCAAATGGACGTTTAATCGAAATAAAGTTTTGTGTGGAGGAGTTTTCAAATATTTTCGGTCGTTAGTTGAACTTGTTATTTAATGGCGGTAGCCGAGTGTAATATAAATAATAAAGTTCGTAACAAGTGAAAGCTAATGCAGCTGAATCCTTATCTTATGTAGTAGTAACTGTTGAGGGTACAAGTTTGTATCAAATGTCTCTGAAAATGCAAACGCAATTGTTTTTGAAAAGAAAATACAGAAAAAACGTTTGCTTGTTTATTAAGTGTAGATTGTACATTTGTTTGGGCATTTAAAACTATTATTAAAACTGAACAATATTGTGTGATATTAAAATTACAAAATTTAATGCTTGTCCTGAAATTTGTTATAAAAAGTTGTGCATGTCAGAGTCCAAATCACCTTTTAAAATCTAAATTAATAGTGTTCTATTCACTCTGACGATGCAATCTGCAGTGTCTTGCGAATCGTTAGTTTGTATGGGTCACAAACAGCTAACAGGCATAAGCCGATTAAATATTCTTGTTCTGGCAAACTAAATATATTAAGATAAAATCCTTGTCCGCCCCAAGGTTTAAATAATCTAAGCGCACAGCCCTGTTTAGGCAAGCAGGGCCCACGAACAAAGATTGCTCAAACTTTTAGAGTAAATGCTTGTAAAGGCAGACAAGCTACAGTTCGGTCCTTACTTGATTATGCTGGGTGTAATCCCTAAACGACGACGCGGTCTAAGCCGAAAGTAAATTGTAATATTGACAGTACGAGAAACAGCGAAAGCCTAAAATGATATCTAACTTGATTTTCTTCTAAACGTGTAAAACAATGCATTTCATAACTATACATGAAGAAAATGTTTCTTTTTGTCTGTAATTTTTGGCATCAACGCTGCTATATTTAAAAATGAAGATAATAGTATTTATCTAGAGATTTAAAAACATAAAAGGACAGATTTATGTCTATGATAGTAGTGTAAATTTAGTAAATTATTTTATACATATTTTTGTTTCGTTTAAAATATTCAACTTATGTGGTGATTGAAATTTGCAAACATTCTTAAATTAAACTTCTTCTTCTTTTTCTCCACCTTCTCCTCTTCCCCCTTCTAGGAATGATGCCGGTTACTCGGGTACACGGTTAGTACCCGATAATATCCTACCCGGGTAAAATAATCAACTACCGTGCACCCGATAAATACCCGTTACCTTATTATAATATGTTACCCGATTAAAACCCGTTACCTGATAATTAGTTTTTACCCAATTATGACTCGTTACCCCCGATAAATACCAGAAAACTACCGGTTACTTCCTAAATACCTGTTACCTCATAACATTACTGAATAATTAAGATGACTTCATACTTGTTATATCAGTTAAAAAGTATTAATTGGCTTTTAATTTTAATTACTAAAACCATTAATGTTAATTTATAATTAATGCAGTCCGCTTTACTCGTGGGGTAACCCACAGGCTGAAATGTTTAAACTGACTTCCATTTAGTAAAAGACTTCCCCGGACTTCTCCAACTTTCCCTGAACTTCCCCTAAACTTTCTCATCTTTTCTTGAGCTTCCCTGAGACTTCCTCTAACGTGTACATCAAACTTCCCTTGCGGTTTACCTATCAGCTTTACTGTACTTTAAAGCTTAGGTCGCAAACCTTTTTTCCTCCAAAGGCATAACTAAAAAGTTAAGAAATACTAAGGGCGCACCTACATTTTGACAATGACATACTTAGTAACGAGTAATTATCAGGTGACGGGTAATTATCGGGTAACTGGTAATTCCCAGCTTCTTCTTCGCATTTCTTCGCCTTCCTTTGCGGTTTATACGTTTATTCGTCTGCTTTGGCTTTAAAGTATTTTTATCTTTTTCTGGGCCTTCTACCACATTTTCGCCCTTCTGGTTTGTACATTCACATCTGTTTAGTTGCTTCTATTCGTTATTTCATGAGATCATTACACTTATGCTGAATATTTGCAGAGCCTGCGTTATGTTCTTATTGTATACGTATAGTCTATCTCTTAGTGTGTAGCCTTTTATAGCTCTTAAAAGTCGCATTTGGTAGCGCTCTTATTGTTTGAATTATAGAAAAAGTGAAAAAGACAATGTTTTAGATAGTTTTATGCTTAATAAGCCAATTTTACACCCTGCAAAATGCAGTAAATGGAATTCGAACTCACTCACCTTTTTAGAGGAGTAGAAACAAAGCTTCAGTCTTAGAACAGTACTTCACCGACTCACAAAAATACTTTGTTTCATATTTTGTTCTTTGTTATGGAGTTATGACACAAATTTTATAAACAGTTTTAAAACTAATTAGGTACGTAGAAACTATTATAGTACTGTTATAGGAAGAAAACATAAATTTAATAATTTTTATAAAGTTAACAGCAATTGTCATTTTTTAACAATGCAAGTTTAAGTTTTACGTTGGCACCAGTCTAAATATTATGAACAACTTTTACTTGCAAACTTGTACATCTTACGTTATAAAAAATGTAAACAAAAATGCCTGCAACTATTCAATTTTTATAAATAGGTTTCGTAAGTATTGTATTGCTGAAAAAGGAATATTTTGACATAAGGCCATTGCCAACTACGTTTATTATTAAATGCAACAGCGCGTAAGTGAGTTGGAATAAAACCTAATATATAACATTATTATTATTATTATTATTATTATTATTATCCTGTATCTATTTTCGTTTTAGGTTTTTTAACTTCTAAGTATGTATTGTTTAATAACAATGAAGACGGAGGAAGTTTGGTCATGTTTCCAGCATTTTGCATTTATTTTGTTTTTAAGGTTATTGTTAACGATGAAAATATAAATATAATAGTGTGGCTATCACAAATAATAGAGAAACAGCTTTACAAGAAACTTTTTTTATTTAAGGCTTAGATGTCTGTTGTCCAGGTAATCGTTGATAAGAGCGCGACGCATTTTCGTCTCCGTCTAAGTCACCAAGAACGAGTTTTAGTCCTAGTCCTAGTGATGTGAGGCGCGAATATCCGCAAACGAACTTTTGGAAAACTTCAGAAACTTTCGGAAATATGCCTTGAAAACGAATACTCGCTTTTCAATGCACTTTAAGTGCGATCGTAGTACACGCGGGACGCGGGCGCGGCGCGGCAGTGTGAATGCACGCATTCCTAGCAGGGGAAGCACACAAGTTCCCAACGCAAAAGGTTAAAAACAGGTTTATGCACAAGCGCAGTGTTGTTTTACTGTGGCGCACACCGCGCCTGCTTTACTGTGGCGCAGTTTGCTTTTTTATTTTTACATGATTAATAAAATTTAAAAAACCCATGTTAAGATCCTGATTAAATACCGCATTATTTATCGCAAGCTATAGAAGTGTGAGTTTAAAAACTATACACTCAAAATATTCTAAAGTTCCCTAAAATTTCCAAAATTTTGGAAATATTTGCAAAAACAGAATAAAGTTCATGAAATTTTACATCACTAGTCCTACGAAATACGTAGGTATCGGCAAAGAAATTTCACTTCAAAAATAGAAACACTTTTAAATTTCCTAACTCTTACTTCCTATTTAACCGCACTTGTTTATGTTTTAAAGACTCTCATTGAGATCATTTAAAAAAGGTCCCCCTATATTAATATGTTTAGTAAATGAAATACATCTTTTTATTAAATATCTTTTTCTAAAAGGAATAGAAAACTTTTCGGAACGTTGTAAAACCGGGCGAAAGTTATGTGGTTTCATGTTTATTTTGCTTGTACAGGGTCCTTGACGACGAGCTGAGTCGAAATGTATACGGGAAACTACTGGGATAATTAAAATAATTAAAAATTCTCTAATAACCACTAAAATTACGGTTTTTCAAGTTTCTACAAAAACCGTTCATTTTAAATGTAGGGATGAAATTACAAAGTCCCCTTACTTTTCACCGTAGAATCCACTGGTGAAGAGAAAAAGGGAGGTTAACATTTAAAAAAATTATTGGCAAGTGCGTTTTTTAACTATAAAGAAATACATCTTTACTTTTATCAGTGGCGTAACTTTAGAATTTGGCCCCCGCCAATTTTGTTCTTGGCTCCCTTTGTTTTATAAATACTAATATGTTACATTATTTTGCTTTAATTTACTTACCAATATCATACATTAAACACAATTTAATTATTAAAAAGGTAGGCTCTGAAAAAACCCAACAATTGTTAACAAACTCCATACATATAATGAATCAATTCTCTTTTTTCTTAAACTAAACACCTTAAGTGTCGTTCGAATTCATCTCGTATAAACATAAAACAATAAACATAAAACATAAACATCCTAAACACCAACGTGACAGGCATAAACCAAGCAGAAAAAAATAAAAATAAAAAGAAATAAATAAGGAGCGAGTGATTCATTGATAAATGATAGGTAGTGGAAACAATAACATAAAAGTGTTTTTAGCTAAGTTTATCAAAGACCACCATAAAATAGTTAAACCAATATACTACTTACGTTAGGTGTATACAAATTGCAATTTTTTATAAACACAAATTAGAAGAATGGCTGGCTTGCCCGGACCCTTTGAAGCTTTGCCCTGACCCGCGTCGCGTGGTTTCGCGGATACGTAGTAACGCTACTGTACAGCCCTGCACGGGCTGGGCCGGCTCGTACGGCCCAAGATTCGGCCCGGCCGCGGGCTAGGCTTGAACGGGTCGGGCCTACGTTTTACGCGGGCCGGACCGCGGCCCTACTTTAACCGGATCAGACCGGGCCTTACGGGCTATTACAAAGCGGATACGGGCCGGGCCTAGTGAAATTTTAACGATAATGGGCACATGGAGAATACTAGGACAAGACGAATCAAACCAGATAGACCACTTCCTTATACAAAAGAGGCGAAAAGAGTAAAGGATATAAGCAGTCAAAGAGGAGCAGAAATGAACCCAGTCCATTACTTAGTAAGAATACGAGTTGATTTAAAAGAAACAATTAAAATACCAACAGAAAGGAAGGATGAGAAAAGAAAACAACTAAAGCTGGAAAAATTAATAAAGAAAGAAAAGAGGACTTTATATCAAAATGAAATTAACGAAAAGCTGAAGTCTACGCAAAAGGTAGCAACAATTGGAAGTAAGTGGGAGTTCATAGCAGAAACGGTTAAGAAGGCAGGGGAAAAGGTGCTAAAAAGGGAAAAAGTAAAACAGAAACAAACATGGTTTAATGAGAAGTGTAGAGGAGCTTTAAAAAGGAAGAGAGAACCTTGGTTACAGATGTTACAACAACACACCGAAGAAACGGAAAGGAAATACAGAGAACAAAAGAAGGAGGCGAAAACTATATTACGAAACCAAAAACGAAAATACCAAGAAGATAAATCAAAGGAAATGGAAGAGAAATACAAGAGAAAAGAAAGAAGAAACTTACCAAGATGCCAAAAGAATTAAAAAAGGATACCAAGGAAAGGCAATATTTTTAAAAAGAAAAGACGGAAAATTAGTGGGAGACAACAAAGAGATGGAGGGAGCATTTTGAGTTAGTGATAAACAAAAAAGTTGAGCAGGAACAAGAAGTGGGGGAAGAAAGTGGAGGAGAATGAAAGGTAGCGGTGAGAGAAGGAGAAACGCCCACAAAAGAAGAAGTAGCTAAAGTCATTCAAGTGCAAAAAACAAGAAATCAGCAGGAGAAAATGAAATTTATGCAGAACTTATCAAATATGGAAGCAAGGTACTGGAACACGAAATATGGCAGATGATAAAGATGATCTGGGAAACGGAAAAAATACCGCAGGAGTTGAAAAAGTCATTAATTGTCCCGATCCACGAAAAAGGGGAAAAAGCGGAATGTAAGAATTACCGAGGAAAAAAGTTAAGGAAGCTAATCAAAGAAACATTGTCAAATACGGAAAATAAAGTGAGGTATAACAGGCAACTATCAACGAGCTTCAGACAGAAACGGGACTGAGGCAGGGAGACCCCCTCTCAACAACTATATTTAACATAGTGTTAGAAGCAGTTGTCCGAAACAGCCAATTGAATACGAGCGGATCAATTAAAACCAAAAACAACCAAATCCTCGCGTACGCTGATGATGTGACGATAGTAACAAGATTATTGAAGGAATTGCAAGAAACAGTGAAAATCTTCGAAAATAAAGCAAGAAAGGTGGGTTTGGCGATTAGCACTGAAAAGACAAAAGTAATGCAGCTAAGTGGCAAAAATAGCAGCAATGGAATAGACGATATAGTAATAAAGGCGATAAATGGAAAAGAGCTTTGTACATAAAAAGTGCGGGAATTTACTTTCCTTGGAACTGTCATTACGGAAAACTTAGACTACAGTAAGGAAGTAAAGGTTAGATTAGTGAAAGCAAATAGAAGTGCGGGCGCGCTAAGGGAAGTGTTGAGTTCGAAAATAGTGTCGCGAAAAGCTAAGCTAAGTCTATATAAGTCAGTCGTACGATCCACGGCAACGTACGCGTGCGAGACCTGAACAATGCGTGTAGTAGATCATAACATGGTAAGCAGGTGGGAGAGAAATATGCTTAGAAAATTTTTTGGGGGCGTACAAACAGAAGGGGCTGGAGAAAGCGAACAAACACAGAAATACAGGAGATGTATGGAGGATCCGATATAGTAAACTTTATGAAGGCTCAAAAGTTGAGATGGATGGGGCACGTATGGAGGCTGCCGGAGGGAAGCAGTACCAAGAGTCTGTTAGATGGAAGAAGGCAGGAAACGAGAAGAAAAGGGCGACCAAGGGTAAGACGGAGAGACGCAGTGACGGAAGACTTAGCAAGTGAAGGGATAGAAGACTGCACAGAAAAAATCACAGACAGGAAGACATGGAGGAAGATTGTCGAGCAATGGGCCTAAACGGCCTGTCAAAGCTTTTGTATATGTATAGTATTATAGCTATAAAAATTGTTAAAAGTGAAGTGGAGCTTCAGTCGCTTCACCTCACGAGCAACCACTGCAACTCTGTTTAAAGCAATAGTGTTGGACTAGAGGGTACGCGCAAGATTTTGATGAAAAACAGTTATATTTTTACAGAAAACGGTGCGAAAACGAAGTTTTTTTTAAGCGAGGTTATGGTTAATCAGTTATGTTTTTACAGAAGAAAAAAAAACGCGAAAACATGATGTTTTTTATAATAATGTTGTTGGTCTAGACAGTCTACGCGAGGTTATAGTCAAGTAAAGTTATATTATTATAGAAAGCAATACCATGGAAGCTTGTCTTCCGAAAATTAAGTTGATTAGCAATTAGTCTATTTATTTTTTATTTGTCCGTGTACTGAATTTTGACATTGTTTTGCTATTAACGGTCAATAACGAGAAGGACCGGCTAATAACAAAAAAGGCCGCCCAATAACGAAAAGGGCTGGCCAATGATGCGGATTGATGTCCTTATAGAAAACAATTATCAACAATAACCATCTACGTAAAAATGCACGTGAGTAACTGGCTTATAACGATAATAACCAAGAAGATTAGATATTAATGTTAGTAACCGGTTATAAACGTGAATAACCTATTTACATTAACAGTAACATATATGCAAACGTTTATTTCTTAAGTTAATTTTTAAAAGCCATCTTGCAAGTGTGATATTACTCCTACCGCGGGGAAGCTAAATTCTGCAGCCTCTTTAAATAATGAATCAGTAGTACATTGTTTTAGTGTTATAGGATAAATTGAAATAACAGCTGATTAGTTATAGAAGCAAAAAAAGCGTTATTTTAAATAGGAAGAGAGAACATGCTATTTTGGTTATGTAATTAATAGATAAAATATAGACTAGTAATAGAAAACTACAATTTTTAAGTTATTTACTATACGTATTTCACTTTATTATTTAAGCCATAACTGCTTTTTTTAAACATTTTTTTTATAAAATTTAAAATATATATTATTTTATATTTACTTACATAAACAATAGAAACAATTACGGCGTATATGCATATTCGTAAACTAACAGTGAACGGATAATAAAATATTGGGAGAAACTGTTCTGGTTTTGTAGCAAAAGCTTGTCAACAACACAAAGGGTTAAAAAATCAATATTTGTTATCTACAAAAATGAACACGTAATTTAGAAGTGCAAAGAAAATATAATTTATCTTTAACTTTCTAAATTAAGGGCGCTATCACTCTTGTATTCAGAAGATAATTTACACGAACTTTCCGCATGACAGAAACAAGGATGCATACCGCAAGTTTCGGTTAAGTTAGATAAAGATGAGCGATTAGAGATGAAGCAAATTATACTACGAATTAGAGTGTATTCAAGAAGAAACAATTTTGAAAAACGACTTTCTTTGTGTTTAAACCATTAAGGACTAATTGCAACGTTTTAATTTTAAGGTCTAAGATAACTTTTGACAATCTTTTGAATACTCGCTGAATGTGCATAATTTATTATAGCTGAATTTTCCTCCGTTTATTGGACACTTTCTTTAAAATGTATACCGATAATAATGGCGAGAAGAGTAAAGAAAACGTAGACGAGATTTTGTCGTTTAAACGTGATACTGGCTTGTACAAACAAGATGAAATTAATTTTATGTTTAACGAATTACAAAAAACTTTGCAAAGATGATCGGTTCTCTTGATTAATGACAAAAAGTCTATTAGATAGTTTTATTAACTGTAGGTACTTATGCAATTTAATTCAAAACCACACATGTTCGATTAAAAAAAAATTCAAATTAAATAATTTCACTTTACTTATCAAAGTGCTTAGGAACTTTAGTGAAGTTGAGCTTGAAAACTATTTTAGTTGCAATTAGCTTCGTATCTGTAAATTGAAGCTGAAAAGTTTTTAGTATATCTAAAAGCTTTCAACTTTTTTTAAACGTTAGATACTACTACATTAGATACTTCGTAGAAAGCAATATTTTATTTTTTAATGCAAACAATAAGTTGCATTGCTTTATTTAGAGGGCTACATGATTTAACGTGAGAGGGGTGAGATATAACATTCAAAAACATGGTTGTGCACAATGAGGTAATTGCTGTTTTCTTAAATATTTTAATATTAAATGTTAATAGATATGTGGTTCCAACAGGATTGCGCTTCAGCAGTTTCAAGATCGCTTCATCGATCGTTTAAAGTCCTGGCCGTAACGGTTTCCTGACTTGACCCCACTGAATCTCGATTTTAAAGTGAGCAAAATTATGGCTATTTTAAGCAATTATTGTGTACCGGCTTATGAACATAAAATTAAAGATAATACTTCTTTCTTCGAATATTTCAGCCTACTATTACAAATGTCTGCAATTCTTCATTATTAAGAATAAAAGGAATAATTACTAATTACATTCGACTTGTGCGGACTTTTTCTAAACGTACTAGAATCGACTTTAGGTGACGAGACAACTTGTTTAGCAGTAGTAAGGTAATGTTTTAAACTTAGAACGGGAATTATTAAATGTTGGCTTAGCTTGCCTGCATTCAACAATTATTATATTTAAAGTTTTGTTGTTGTCATTTGTTAAATTCACTTTACATTTTTGTTAATTTGTTAAGCTAAAACTATAAATCTCGTGCTGTAGCAATCATTGGTTTATAGTTTTATTATTTTAGTTTCTTTTTTAAAACCCACGTTGCTTTATACCATAGATAGTACTGCCGTTATTCGTTTATAAAATGATTGAAGTTTGCACGTGAAAAAGAGTCGATAACCCAGGTTACGGTTGATTAAAAACGAGGAAAAAGCGCCGCTCTTAAATAAATTTCCTCTGAAATTACCTTAAAAATCGAGATCTAAAAACTTCTAATAAGAGTTAAAATTAATACCGAGAGCCAGGAACTTTAATTTAAAACTTTTTAAAGGTGCTGCAGAAAATAAGAAAAGCTTTTTAATATTCCCTCTCGATTTGCCGGGAAAATCAATAAAAACAAGGATCTCATTACTTTTTTGCCCCGTCTGAATTTTTATTCAAGACGCTTTTCGATTAGCGTTTTAATTTTAACTTTGCTCGTCCTGATGTTTTTTGATGACTTTTCTCTTTCTCCCTCTCTTATCTCGCCTTTATCAATCACTTGGGCAGGGAAATAGAGTTTCGAGCATTTTAGACTTGCTTCCTGAATTTTAGTTAAAAGGGTATTTTCCTAAAAGGTTGAAGAACTATGATTACCGTATGGATGTAATATGTGCACGGATGCACCGATTAGACTAGTTTTAAATTAAATTGTAAAACTTTTATTTTAAAAATGCTTTAAAAATAATAAATTGAAATTTGGTTTTTAGCTAAACAAGGAAGACAAATTTGAGGTATATAACTTAAATAAATATCTCATTTCTTATAAATTTTTAATTTAAGACGATTAAATGGTCGTGATTAGTAACGCGTTTTTTTTAGTGAGCCTACTAAATTATTCCTTATTACGCGGTGAAACGTGGAAACCATAAATTCAATTTTAATTTGTAGTTAAACACGGATCTAAAAATGTATGTTTTTAAAGTTAAGGCGATTATTAAATTGAGGTAAGCAAGACATTTATTGATTGGTAATATTGTTTATTACGCGTTGAAACGAAGAAGTGGCATTATTTAAAACGAATGGCACTTGCTTATACTGTAAATGTTCGAAGTAAGTTGACAAAAAATAAAATTCCAACCTAATTTGTAGCTGGACATAGAAATATAAATTTAATAAATATTTTTTGACAATTTTATAGTTAAGATGATTATACTGTCGAGATAAGCAAAACAATAGTCTTTTGTAAGTCCGCTAACGTATTGTTTAATACGCGTGAAAACGTGAAAGGGTCATTATTTAAACCGAATACAGTTTGCCTAACTTAAAATGTTGAAGGATAGTTGACGGCAAGATCAATAAATGCAATTTTAATAATTAAACAAGAAACAAAACTTAGAGGTTTTAAAGTTGAGGTGATTATTATGTCGAGGTAAGCAAATCATAATTCGTTTAGTAAAACTACTAGAACATTGTTGAATACGCGTTGAAACGTGAAGGGAACATTATTTACAACGAGTGGCATTTGCTTATACTTACTAAAACATTATTTGTTACTAGATTAGCGACTACTTCTAATGAAAAATTTAGTTAAACCATAACATAAGCTTGTCAAGCTTAAATTATTAAACATTAATAATTCTTAATCCCACGCGTTGAAAAAACTGCGTTTGCCTACAACTAAAACATTCAAGGTCGAACAATAAAAATAATAAATCCAATTTGAATTTGTAGCTAAACAAAGAAATAAAAATTTGAAGTTTTAAAGTAAAGGTGTTTATTAAGCGGAGATACGCAATACATTCTTGGTTTTGTAAGCCTACTAATAGTATATTATTTTAAGCGGAGGAGAAGTATGATTTTTCATGGCGCGCCTGAGTTTACCCGCCGAACGCAGTGAGGCGGGTAATAGAAGGCAAGCCACGAAAAGTCACTTCTCCTCCAAATTAAATATGCTATTTTTTCTTCAAACGCTTTAAAATATGTATTATAAAGCTGCCATGTTTTTGTGTTTTTGATACTCAGCTCTGGGTTTGATTTATGCATACAATACTAGAAATGTAGTAGGCGATTAATAAATGCGAGTAGTTTCGATTGTTATACAAAAAAACGTTTTGACAGATATAAATTGTTCATCGTTGCTGTTAGTTGTGACCGGTTAGTTTTTGAAATGCAACCGAGCTTGTCGGCAGAAATTGAGGCTGCGGCCAATGAGGCTGTCTCCTCTCTTGGACCCACAAAATCTAGCGAGAAATATTGTGCCGCGTACGATCATTTTAAAAAGTGGTGCGATTCAAATAATGTAAATAAATTTGAAAAAAATGTGTTTCTAGCATATTTCAACACAATGGCTAAAGAGAAAAAATGGAAATCATCGACCATGTGGTCGCGATATTCCATGATCAAATCGCAACTAATAATTAAAAACGGAATGGATGTAAGTAAATGTTTAAAGTTACGCGCGTTCTTGAAAAAAAGCAAACGAAGGGTATTCTGCAAAAAAATCAAGAATTTTTTCGAAGGAGCAGTTCGAAACTTTTTTATTTGAAGCGCAAGATGATTTGTATTTAGGATTAAAGGTAATACGTTTTAGGTAATTTTAATTTTGTGGTTTAAATATGTAATTTCTTCAGATTGTTTTATTAATTGGAGCCTGCAGATGTGATGAAATGGTAAAAATGAAAACTACAGATATAGAGGACATGGGGAATGTTGTTTTGATTAAAATTCCGGATACTAAGACTAGAAAAGTTCGATCGTTCACAATAATTGGAGAAAATTACGTCAAAATCTATCGAAAATACGCAGCGTTAAGACCAAAAGATATGCCAGAAACTAGATTCTTTTTAAAATATCAAAATGGAAAATGCTGCAGAAGTGTAATGGGAATACACATTATTAGCAGTGTTCCTGGAAAGGTTGCAACTTTCTTAAAATTAAGTAATTCAAAAGAATACACAGGCCATTCTTTAAGACGCACTTCGGCTACACTATTAATTGATGGAGGAGGTAATATTGAGTCGCTAAAGCGGCACGGGGGCTGGAAATCAAGTAGTGTAGCGGAAGGCTACATAGAGGAGTCGCTGCGAAATAAAAATGAGAATGCAAGTAAAATATTAAACTTGAATGAAGTTATAACACCTAGTGGCAGCAAGACAAATCTTATTGAACCATCAGCATCTCATTTGATTGCAGAAAATTTAACTTCGTCTGCACAGACTTCTACAGTACTGCATGGTTTTAATTTTCAAAATGCAACATTGACAAATTGCACGTTTAATATTAGTTTGACAAATAAAAATGACGTTTAAATTCGTATTTTCGTTGTTGTGTGTTATTATTTTAGCGTTTCCATAGCAACACTTTTCCCTCCATGGAGGGAAAAGGAAAAGTAAAACTGTCGCCGGCGGAAAAGTTGCATTTTTCCGCAGCCACCTCAGTCAAATTATGACCTAATTATTTTACGTTTGAAGAAAAAATATTGTGTATCACACGTTAAAACATGAAGAGGGCATTATTTAAAACGAATAGCATTTATTTATATTGTAAATCTTCAAGGCCAGTTTACAAAAATAATAAATCTAAATTTAACTTGTAGCTGGACATGAAAATATAAATTTGAGGTGTATAATTTATTTTATTAAATATTTTGTAGCAGTTTTAAAGTGAATATAATTATACTGGGGCGATAAGAAAGTATTTGTAAGCCTACTTCAATATTGGACAAAAATCGTTGACGTGGGGATGGGGCATTCGCCTATACCTAAAACGTTCAAGGTCAGACGACAAAAGTACAAATCCAGGTTTAATTTGTAGCTAACCAGAGAACTAAAACTTTAAACTTTTAAAAGTAAGGTGAATATTAAGTCGATAATTAAGTCGAGATAAGCAATACATTCTACGCTTTGTAAGTCTATTAAAACATTAGTTACTACGCGTTGAAACGTGGAAGGAACATTATTTGAAAACAAATGGTATTCGTCTATGTTCAAAATCTTCGAGGTCAGTTGACAAAAATAATAAATCGCAATTTAGCTGGAGATGAAAATATAAATTTGAGGGGTATAACTTCTTTGAAAGTTTTATAATTAAGATGTTTATGTTTTCGAGTTATTTAAGACATTATTCGTTTTGTATGTTTATTATTATAAAATTGTTCAATATGCGTTGAAACCTGTAGAGGGCCTTACTTAAAACGAACTGATTCGATTATACTGAAAATGTTTAGATGGCAAAAAAATGAAAAAATAAATTTAATTTGTAGCTAGACCAAGAAATAACAATTTGAGGTGTATAACTTAAATAAATGTTTTATTTTTTGAGAACTTATTAGTTAAGATTACTATATCGGCGACATAAGCAAGATAATGTTGTTTTGTAATCCTACTAAAGCATTGTTCATTACGCGTTGAAACATAGAAGGAGCGTTATTGACAACAAATGGAATTCGCTTATACTTAAAATGTCCGAGCTCAGTTCAAAAAAAGTATAAATTTAAATTTAATTTATATCTGACCAAGAAAATAAAGTCCGTGGTATACAACTTAAATAAAAATTTTCTATGATGAGAGTTTGGTATTTAAAGTAATTGTATTGTTGAGATACGCAAGATATTGTTCGTTTTGTAAACCTACCGATACATTATTTATTATTAATTTGTAGCTGAACAAGTATTCAAAAAATTTAAGGTATATAACTTGAACAATTATTTTGTTTCTTGAAAGCTTTTAAGTTAACATGATTGTCTCGTTGAGATAAGCAAGCTACTAAGACATTGTTTATTACGCGTTGAAACGTAGAGGAGCATTTTTTAAAACAAATTGCATTCGTTTATACTTCAAGACAAAACTGCATTTTGAATACTGTTTAGATGTATTTGTTGTAAGTATGTTGTCGCGCATCGTAAATGCTTTTTTAGTTGCATCTTTACATATCCAAATAAATCTAAAAAGCTTTTAGAAACCGAAATAAAAAAACTGTTTTGGTTAAAGTAATAAATCAAGCAGGTGCTGCAGTTGCATTAAGTGTTTAACCATTCTGCAATCGTTGACAAAGAATATATTGTTTATTAATATAGGGTCTGTTTATTTTTTGACACAAGAAGAAACTAATAATTTTTTTCTTTTATTAACAAGATTATTTTCTGCTTGTTGTATGGCCATTCAAAAGATATTTTCGAAAAATTCTGATTTTAGGTAGTAGTGCTGTTCGAGCTAGAACGCTTTAAAATATTTTTAAAGTTTAATACAATAATGTTTGAAGTAGCCAACGTCCAGGCGAAGGATTTTATGCATTACCCCTAATTACAACTACATTAAAATTATTCTTGTTCGAAAATAGTATGCCGGTACAATACGAGCCAGGTTTTGATGTTTGCCAGTTTGGTACGTAAACATCTATATTTGTTACATCATAAGTGATAATTTGCTTTTGACTCTTTTGTTGTTTTACAGATTTTGTATAAATTTGTTCATAAAAGTAGTTAGAAAACTAGAAATGGGTTCGAGTATTGTTGTGACGGCATCGCTATTGCTAATTGTCGTTTGGTCTATTTCAATGTTTCGATTTGTTGCTAAGAAAACATGCGTTCGCGTTTAAAGAGATAACGCAAATAAAAATGATACCTAGGAGGGTTCAACCCCTTTTCCAATCTGTGATTTAAAGAACATAATCTAATCAGACATCTTTTTCTACCAGTTAATATCAGCTCTTTCTCTTGCCATGTCTAGCGAAAATAAATTAGAAAAAGAAAGGCATTAGGGTAAACTCTCGCCAATCCAAAATGATTAAAAGTATCGTCTTAGATATACACTTATTGTGAATTCTGTGAAAGTTAACTGCGTTGCAAGTTAGCGTCTCTCCTTGCAGCGCTAAGGATAAACCTTCTGCATCTTTGTTCTAGGACGCTGTGTAGGAAGTTTACCTGATAAGCACCAAGAAAGGACAGGGGAATTTAAATTAGCCATTTTCATTTATTCGCCCTCGTTTTAACTCCGTTTTTTATGCTTCTTCTTTCTTCCATCTTGCTGGAAGACTAATGGACCTCTATTCAGAAGGAATAATGCAACACTAAGTGCAATTTGTATTTTAGTTGCTTTCTAAATGGGAATTTTTAGAATCTGAAGTGTTTGTGTTTATATTAGCAACTCATTGTGAGATTTCCATTAGAGTTTTGGGTCTAGTTGCAAGACGAGCTTTGTAAATACATTACTTAAAATACTATAAATTTAAAATATAAAAATTCCAAATTATATGTAATAGCACTAATATCCAAAAATAAAGTGTTATTTGTAGTTTCCCTAAATTAAAAGTCAATACAACAACAAATCTCAATAGCAAACAAATGTTTTAAAATTTTTTTTGCTTATAATAAAGATATTTTATAAATCTGAAGTAGTTAATTACATCATTCTATAACCAGTTTTCAATACCATGCGGTCTGCAACAATATTTCAACAAAGAAACAGCAGTGGTCATTGAATTTATACGGCAATTAATGGGCTTCCTGTAGATTTTGTAATTATTATTTAAATAGAAAGGAAAGAGGCGTTAATGAGCCTTGAGAGGGTTTTTGCATTGTGGCGATGTAACTTGACCACCAGGGGTAGAAGTAATACGAGTATGACCCTGCAGGCTTGTCATACTGACGCTAGAATTTTGTTTCTCTTAAAATCCCCTTATTAAAATTAAGAAAACCAAACTCACTTTTCTGCTTTATATTGTACACTTAATTAATTTTTTTAATGTTTCAGTTAAAATGCCAGTCGAATGAGTTACACAGCTGACAAAAACAGAAGATGCAGCAAGAAGCGATAGAAACCATCACTTGATTTAAATCAGAATACCCTCAACTTCCGTTCTGCTTTCATTGTTAGGGAGAAAAATCCGTATTATGCGTTCAGTAATAAATTATGGCAACGTAATGTAATACTGCAATATGTATCGTTTATAGTATTTAAGAACCATTGTGTATTTATTACGTCTAAGGTCAGCTTTAGAATTTGTTTTAGTTGCACTTTATAAACTATTACTGTTCAAATTATTTCTCTGTTAACGATTAATGCAAATAAAAATTGAGATTCACTGCAAAGTTTTTTATTTACTTTATTTGCAAAAACTGATTGATGCCGTTGTAAAATGATTACATGTTCTCACTAGAGTTTAAATAAATTTATTTATTTTCTTTAAGTATAGAAGTTATTAGTAAAAAAATTTGTTCAATAGCCCACCTTAACACTTTTAATGGATAGGATCAATTTTATTTTGCAGCCAAAAGCATACTGAGGATGATAAAAGGACGAAGTTTACTAAAAAAAATATTTCATAGAAGAAAGAATAAGGGGTTTAAGCTGCAACTTAAACAAATACATGTCCTGTGTCGCTGCTTCACTTTCGAAGTTGCTTGCCATGCTGGGGGCTTAAACGAGACCTGGCGTAGCCGCTGATTCGCTCTGCAATGGATTCGTAGGGTTGTTTGACATTGAACCTTTCGTTAGTTTGAACCGAAACAGGTTGGAGCTCTTGGAAGAGCTGCAGTTTTGTTTAGTTTCATTCTTTTAGACCGGTCAACTTAATATTTTAGAATAAATTAAACTTTTCCGTCCAAAAATGTTTGCTTATAATATATCCTTTTCCAAGTATCATTGCGTAGCAATGTAAACAAACATCTATAGATGTGGAAACTTAATTTAAAACAGAATTCGCTGTTGCTTAGTTATGCCTGCACAATATGAACAAACATTTATAGACAGGACGAATTTAATATTTACGAAATGCAAGTGACCGTTGCTTAGTAACGTATAATATAATTAAGCCTGCGGGTCAAGTATAGTCGAAGACAAAATTAGTAACAACGTACTGCAAAGAGTTATCTGATATCAACGCAATATCTTTTTCAACAGCAGTTTTTAAGGCTTAAGTGAAAAACCCTGTCAGGTAATTTTACCTAAAAATAACACAAGGATTTAAATTTGGAAACACCATAAGCCATCTACCATGTAGGTCTAGATATCGGTTGCAATTTAATTAATTAATCATATAATAAATTTTTCTGAACAGGCAACTTGAGCTCAAAGAAAAACGTAAATATACAGATTTTGGGGCATATTTTGCGATTAGGGAATACCAAAATAGATAAACAAAATTGATTCATAGGATTGAGGGAAGATTGTTAGTATAATTACAAATGCAGCTATTAAATAAGATCAAATTTTTGTTTAACACTTAGCTTATCGCAAAAGCTTTTATTAACATAATTTGTTTTTATTTATTGTTATATATTTTGACTTTACCGCTGTAGTTCAGGTGTTATTGAACTACTGAACATCATGTTTCTAAAGGGGACAGTTTAAAGGTAAAGAAGCGAACGAAAGAGAGGTATGGCGAGACAGTGATGGTGGAAGAAGGGGAGAAAGCGCAATAGAGAACAGGGAAAAACTTAGGAAAACAACAGAAACATCGACGCATGCGAGGAAGGTGTTACGACGTTAAACTGAAGTTTGCATGTTGCAGACTTCATTTTGCCACTTCAAAATTTTGGGTTTAAACTATAAATTTTATTACAGTTTTGTGTCTTTTTGTGAATTTACATTTTGGTACTTCGGAAATAAATTACAAAAATTAATATTCAATGGTCCAAATAATTGACCGACTATTCGATCATTTTTTGGAAATTGTCCAATATTGGGAATATTTTTTTGAATTATGCGATTATTCGGTATTTTGTGCACTAAATAAAAACAGTATTTAAATGCAAATTTTTGTAAAAATTGATGGTATAATTAAGAAGAAAATACATTAAAACCAAGATATAATTTCGGCAGGCAAATCCGCACGCAGTGGTCGCCAGTTAGGCAGTTACCATTTGGCACGTGGTCGAATAAATGGCCCGAATTGGCTATTATTCGGTACTTGCCTCAATATTCGTTATTAGGCAGTGAGAGTCTGACCAAATATTCGATATTCGGCCGATGATCAAAATCGCTGTTCGGTAAATCCCTATTTGAAGCATCGTTTTTTTTCTTCTAATACTTCTTTCAGATAGCCAAGGCATACTACATCAATTTTCGATATAAATATTTATTTGATTCCCAACTTTATCATAAGAATGAAAAATTAGTTTTTATGTAATTTAGATGTTTTGAAGGTTATGTTTTTTATTTGATTATTTGTACAGTATAATCAATAAAATTTGAGATAAGGGTTTGCCGTTCAAAGCAACATTAATGTTTTAGCTTAATCCACACACATGCAGTAAATACGATTGTTGTTATTAACACCTGTCAATCGAAAGTATTATTGACTTTCACCCTAGAGAGTTAAAAATATTTATGAGTGAACAACATTTTCGTAACAAAAATGGTAAATGGATTTACAGCGTGCAGCCCTGTAGTGCTAAGTTTTCACAAAAATTTTCTGAAATTGTTTCATTGAAGCTGACTCTTACAAACTGCCAAAAACACCTCATTTAGAGACACAGGAAACATTGCAAAACAACAAAAAATGGCAGGTCATTGATTTGCAATGAATAAATTGTTGACAATGTAAGACCGCGTTTGAACGACAATTCCACAAAATTTCCAAAAAGAATTTTCGCAGAAAATGGTATTATCTTTTGGCCCTTGCAATATAAAAACCAAAAATCTTAGATTTTAGAGAAATTACAAAAAATATCATTTTATGCTAGCAGTTGATTCAGATTCAGATGTTGCTTGATTCTATATTTTTTATATGTAAATTCACAAACGATGGGATTGTGAAATGCTTACAATCCTCACACATTCGCGAAGCTCTTTTGCACCTGTTGAAAGTTGGCTTGTGGATTACTGTTTCTCGACGACCGACGATTGATCAGCCCAAGTTTGACGAAAAATCTGTTAGGACTGAGAGGTATCGCAATAATATTATGGAGATGAATTGTATGTAGCATATA
This sequence comes from Ctenicera cuprea, assembly GCA_958336395.1. Taxonomy (NCBI): domain Eukaryota; kingdom Metazoa; phylum Arthropoda; class Insecta; order Coleoptera; family Elateridae; genus Ctenicera; species Ctenicera cuprea. The sequence continues at coordinate 26,153,369 of OY284493.1, forward strand.
CAATGCAAGCTGGTGCAATTGCTCACACGTTCATACAAAGTTCGGAAATTTTACGTGAGTTTTCTGATCATATTTTAATGAGCATGAACTTCAAATTCTCTTTTGTTCTTTAATTTTACTTTAATCGCCAAAATTAAAATGGCAGATTGTTGCTGGAAAATAGTTTTAAATTTAAGTTTAAAATTATGACCTTACATATGATCTTTATTTTATTTAAGTGAAAATATTCCAATAACTTTTAAACAATTTCTCTTTATTTTTGTTGAAAACTAATTAAAGGGGGCGTTTGTGCATAAGGTTCAAGATTTTCATAAATTATAAAGTTAATCAATCCTTATTGTTAATTATAAATATGCTTCAAAGGCGACCATCATTTTTATTAAAATTGCTTTAATTTCCTATTAAATTTCTGTTGCTTAAAAAAATGAAATTGAAAACGGAAGGTAAAAGTAAAGAGTGTAAGAACTATAATAAAATTAAAGAAGTTAAGGTAAGCAACAATTTTTTCAGAAAATTTTTATTTAGAAATTGTTGATAAATTTCATGAAAATTGGTTTAACTTTTATTTGGTTCCACATTTTAGTAGTCATAATTAATATAATATAATGTTATTCACTTATTTAAGAAAATGTTCTTAAGATATTGTGCTTTTTATAAAAGAAATTACCGCTTAGATTGCAAGGAGGTTTAAGAAACGCAATTAAAAAATCAGTGCTAATTTCCAACCCCTGTATTCTTAAATATATCTCATTTTTCATCCCCTGAATCTGACAGACCCTATAATAAGAAAAATAAGTGGTGGGGTATAAGAGGGAGAAAAAAGTGGAGGGGAAAAAAGTTATCGAGGGGTAAAAATTAAGTTAAAAGAAGGGTGAATAAAATACGTGCTATTGGAATATGGACCATATTTTCAGCGGGGATTCTTTTTGTGTATTGATTTTTATTCTTCACCTTCCTTTCAGGTTCCTTTTTATTGCTAACTTTTAAATCGCGCTCGAACTTTAACATTCCACTAAGGAAATTGATTTTATACAACATTTAACGTGCAAACTTCGGGGATTCATTTCAATTTGATGGCAACGATTTGTCAGAAAGTCTAGCACTATATAAAATGCTTCTAGATGTACTTTCTGTTTTCTTATTTGAATTTTAAAACTAACAATTTAATCAAGCTGAAAAGATATAAACTGTAGCTTAATATAACATATTTTTAAAACAATTTTGGAAATTAAAACTAAATTGCATTTGCTAAATTTTATAAGTTTGCTACGGAAGAAAATTAGAAAATTTTTAATAGGTGCAAGAAAAACTTGAATTACAATTTGATACGCATCATAGCCGTTCGTCAAATTTGTGCATTCACAAATCGATGACAATCAATTTCAGAAATATTAGTAAAATGGATGCATGTGTAAATAGAAATCTGAAAAAGTTTTGCTTTTCTTTGCTGTCGCGTAACAAAAGCTAAATCTTTAATTAAACCATTAATAACGTTAAGTTTGTCGAAAACCACGCCAATACAGTGGCGTAGTGAGAATTTTCCTAATTGGGGTGTTGAGTTTGAAAATATTTTAACGAATTTCGAAGAATAAGTACGGGTTAAAAGATTAGTTGTTATTGCTGTTTTATTAATATTCAATTCTTTAGAAGCATTTGGACAGTGAGTTGTGACAGTAACTCTGAGCTACATTTTTTAAATAATAATTTTTTTAAACAAGTTTTTAACAGCACAGCACAGAATAAATTTAGAAGCTTTTTACATGAAAAATAAGAAGCAAGACCGACGAAACAGAACAGAATAAAATACAAAAACTTCACTCAACATGTGAAGTAATTTTAAGCTAACGTTACATTGTGTATATTATCGCAAATTATCAATTATCCAAATGTTATCAATAAATATTAAATATATTTAATCACCTGTAGGTGACAACTACAGCCTGAGTCAAAAGACATGGGTTTTACAACAATTCTACTTTTTGAGAAAATAGGTAAAAAAATCATTAATAACAGTGTATACATCTTATACAAGGTGTCCCCCAAACAAATTAATTATAAAATAATACTTTATTATATGTAATGCAACATATTTTTGGTATTTTAATGAAAAGAACATTTAATTACCAACAAAAAATTTAAATAATTCTTTTTTGTTAATACCATAGTTTTTGAGAGAAGAATAATTTCATAGATATTGTCATAAAGCTCGCGCGCTCAGGTCTACGCGCAGGTAAGAAAATCGTGACGCGCGATGGTGAAGAAATACAGTTGGCAGGTGTGTTATTTAGTTTTATTGCATAAATATCATATTTCGACTTTATTCGTTCGTATATTCTGTTTGTGTTTTGTGAAATATTATTAGTAGTAGTTACTTAAAATGCCACATTAAAAATATCTAATATGTGACATTTATGTAATAAAACTGAATAACACACCTGTCAACTTTATTTGTTTTCATCGCGCATCATGATTTTCTTATTTGCGCGTGGACCTGAGCGCGTAAGCTGTATGACAATATCTGTTTTTTTCGCAAACTATGGCACTTACAAAAAAAAGTTATTGCATTTTTTTGTTGGAAATTAAATGTTATTTCCATTAAAACAAAAAAAATGTAAAATTTTCTTTAAGAAAAGTATTATTTTAGAAATAATTTATTTATGGAACAACCTTTATAAGATTTTTAAACCTGTGTTTTTTAACTCAGGCTTATAATACACAAGTTTATTCGTGATTGAAAATTTAGACAAAGCTTTCGTGATACCACAAAACAATGCTGTCGTATGCAGTACTTACGTAAAATTAATAAAATTTATAACAAAATCATATACAATCGCGCCTCTACAACTGCCAACGTAATTAAAATACGATTTAATATAAACAAAGGATTTATGCATACAAATGTTTTAAAACGAATATATTCTGGTTTTACGTAAAAACTTATTTGTAATTTTTTTAAATGCATTTTTTTTTAATTTCAACGCATAGATGTCTTATACAGGGTGACCCAGCCAAAACTCTCCAGCTTTATAACTTTTTTATTTAAGGAGATACGGTTTTAAAGGTTATCCCAAATTATTTTTAGCGTTCAATTTTAATTCATAATAACAATAAATTTTTAAAGTGTTGCTAGTTTTATTTTTCAATGTTTCCGTTTTTTTTTTCAAATATGCGGTTAAGAGATTTTTTTCTATTTTAAGTGATTATAATTTTCATATGCTTGCTTATAAATTTTTTTGAAAAAAATACATCTTTAGTGAAAATCGGTAAAAATAACTAGCTACAAATTAACAAAATAAAAATTGTTTATTATCGGAAGTAATCTGTTTCAATTATCTGAATAAAATGAATTCATTAAAATTACTTCTAAAAGCAGTGTTATGCTATAAATCAGTTGACAATGTTTTTGAACATAATGACAATGAATCATCGGTTGGGGCTCAAAATAGCGCCGCCAAAATAGAGCGGATTCGATAATACCGTCCAGTAAAAACAACGCCTGCAGAAATGTCGCCTGTCAAAAGTGTCATCGTCAAAAGTAGCGCCCATTAATAATTTCGTCAGGCAACAATGTAGCCGGCAAAAATACCGCCTATCAATAATGTCGTCGACAAAAATAGCACTGGACAAAAATGCAGTTGTAAAAATAGTGTCGGTTAAAACGGTCGCCGGCAAAACTAGCGGCCTAAAATATGTCGCCGGCAAAAATAACGCCGGTCAAAAATGCCGCTTGCAAAAATAGCGCCGGTCAAAACCGTCGCCGGCAAAACTAGTGACGTCAAATATGTGGCCGGCAAAAACACCGTTGTCATAAATATCGCCGGCAAAAATAGCGGCAGCCAAATATGCCGCTTGCAAAAATATCGCCGGTCAAAACTCTCGCCGGCAAAGACAGCGGTCTTAAATATGTCGCCGGCCAAAATACCGCCGTTATAAATGTCGCCGGCAAAACTAGTGCTGGTGGAAAAATGCGGTCCCATCATAGACCATCGGGTCTGTTTTCGGTACAGAAACACAATTTATGCCGGCGACATATTTGACCGGCGTTATTTTTGCCAGCGACACTGTTGACGACGCTATTTTTGCCAGCGACCTTGTTGACGGCGCTGTTTTTGCCGGCAACATTATTAATAGGCGCTACTTTTGCAGGCGTTGGTTTTGCCGGCGACATATTTGAAGGCGTTATTTTTGCCGGCGTCATTATTGATAGGCGCTACTTTCGCAAGTGTTAGATTTGCCGGCCACATATTTGACCGGCGCTATTTTTGTCAGCGACACTGTTGATAGCGTTATTTTTGCCAGCGACCTTGTTGACGGCGCTGTTTTTGCCGGCAACATTATTAATAGACGCTACGTTTGCAGGCGTTGGTTGTGCCGGCGACATATTTCACCAGCGCTATTTTTGCCAGCGACACTGTTGACGGCGCTATTTTTGCTGGCGTCATTATCGCCTGACGCTATTTTTACTGGGCTTTTTTAATAGCTATGTTTGATGGCTATATTATTGAGGCGCCATTGCTAGCGTATACCATCACCAAATCATTGAATAACCTAGGAAAATCTGTCATAGGCTACCTGACAATTCAATGTAACTTTGGTCGAGAGGATTGCGAATTAATCTATACCATAATACTTTTATTGTAAACGTCTTGATTAATGCTGTTTAAGCAGTTTAATTAAATTATATTACTACTGATAATAATATTTACGATCATTGTTTTTTTCATTGTAATTTAAGTAAGTTTTAACAATTTTCATAATTTTGTTTTGTAGTATTTGTTGATTTAGATTAAGCGTTGAAAGTTTAAACTGTTTTATAATAAGCTTTAAAACGGTATCTCTTTAAATAAAATAATTATAAGGCTAGGGAGTTTTGGCTGAGACACCCTGTATACAATTGATTTTATTTTTTTGCGAACGTTGTTTAACAATATAAAAATATGTAATTTTCAAGCGGCTTTGATTTTTAATTGGTGTCATCTTAAATATCTAATATGTGTTTACCTTCTTTCTATCTTGTATACGTAGTCTACCTACACCGAAATGATTGATATCATCAATATTTTTATTTATTGCCGGCCTATTTCTGCTACTATGGCTTGTCACCAACGCTAAAGCACAAATCACTACGTTTGGAAATTAATCCAAACCTCAGTCTTCTACAAAGTGGGGATCTTTAACGTACAAACAAATACCATAGTTTAATATCTCTTGGCACATTTATCTACTCAATGCATTTCACTAACCGCGGGATTCGAACCCAAACCATCTAGATCGAAGAAAACTGTTCATGCCCATTAGATCACCGGAGCTGGTAAGAAGTTGTTTTATTCGTGCAACAAATACTGTTATGCATCCGTGGAAGATCTCGTGGCGTTTACAATCAATAGTTATATCGATTTGAGTGAATTTTATCGACACTTTGTTATTGATATTTTTGAGAATCTTGTATATCTTGAAGATCACATAAGATTAGAGACTATTCATGCAGCTTGTTCTCAAAATTCACATTTTGTCTGTACATATTTGGTTAATTATTGCACTTTGCATAACTTTTTCTAGAAGAATACTTAAACGAATATTGTTTTGGAAAATGAAATAATAATAAGAATATTAGCGAAATATTAAATACCGAAACATCAAAAAAATGTAATAACAACGTTTATTATTTCTTTAACATTAGAATATACTACCTTATTAATTTTGTGCTTGCAAGTTGAGTTTCCAGTGGTACACTACAAATATTAAACAGAAAGTACGCTTTCTGTAAGCTTTGTCCAAAGATAAAAAGCTCCAAATAAAAAGAGAATACCTAAAATAAGAAACAACCCTCGCTTGTTCTTATCTTTATTTCTTCCAGTATTCAAAGAGTTAGTCTTATTCACAACTTCAACGGAACGGAGAAGGCTTGTACGAATATTTAAACATTACGAGTTTGTAAAAAGAGATAATATTTTTTAAAGTAAAAATTAAATATTTTTGATTACGTTTTTTCAATCGAATTTTTCTATAAAAATTTGTATAGTTTAATTTGATGAAAAAACTTACAACGAACTAGCCAACATGTTATAACTTTATAAGCTATCACTCCACGTGAAAATACCTACAAGGTGAAACGATAGCGGTTTCCTTATGAAAAGGCAGCTTTTATTCGCATTATCAGCAATCTTTTGCTTTGAATACAGAGAAGCACTAATGTTTAAAGTAAAATTTTCTGAGTAGCTGAGATTTGATCTCCATGGTTTGATTTTAACTTTCTTGGCATCTCTTTCATGTTATTATAAAGAAAATTACTGAAAATTATTGTTATATAAACAGAACAGGTAATTAAGGCCACCAAAAAAGTATAAATCTTTCTTTTTAATTTCATTACAGAAACAAAATTGTATTTTAGGTAATCTAAGAAGTAAATCGAGAATTAAAAAAATTACAACATAACTTAATTGTAATTCTCAACAATAGCTTTGTAATGCCGATTAAACAATTTTAATTATCAATTTACAATTTTACTTTAAATAGATATTTTGTTCTTTACAAGTGTTATACAATAATACTAATAATGTACATAAAAATGTTTCATAGATAATACTAAGAAATTGCAAACTCATTCATTAAAATGCTTTTAAAATAATTGAAGGTACACCGAAATTACAAATATATGAGAAGTGTCACGTAAACCGGCTAGGAAACTAAAATGCCTTGCTTTACAGATATCGGTTATTATCAGCCATAATATAACAAGTGATGTGATTTTTATCGATGCTATTTTCGAGTAGAAACCGAGTGCAGATTCAACGAGTGCGAATGCACAAGTTGAATGTGCATTTAATTCTGAAACGAATAAAGGTAAAGAAAAACAATGTCAATAAAAATTTATGGTAATGTTTTGCCTAACTTTTTGCATGCTTGAAATAATTTTTCAATCAATGGTTTAAGCGCTGTGGTGAATCGTCATTTTTTTAAATTGCCACTTACCAATCTTTTGCGCTCATGCGATATAGAATTTGTTTATATTTTTAACGGCATAAGAGTTGCATACCCTTACATAACAAAATTTTTGAGAAAAACGCCAAAAAACTTTTTCATATCAGCAGTCTCTGAATGCAAACAACAGCTTACCACAATCGTAACAGTATGCTTTGAAATTCGTTTTTTATTTTTTAACAATATTAAATAATTAAAAGAACAATACGCCAGTGCTATCAACAATGTCTATTAGTACAAGTTTATTATACACAGTTCTTTAAAAGGATGGAATAATGGCTCTGGAGTCTGGTGGCCTAAAATATTAGTATATTTATACAATAGTTTATATGAATGTTTTTTATTACATTTGTATCTACCTTTCTGTTTACTTAAAAAAGATTAATAATGTAAGCGCTGTAATGCTACCGTAACTTTTTTAAATAGCTTTATACCTATTTTTTGCATTTATTCAGTAGAGATTTTTTTTCTATTTTCAATGGTATAAAACTTATGTAACCTTACATAACAACATTTTCGAGAAAAACACGAAAAACATTTTCATACTAGTAGGCTCTGGATTCAAACAACAGCCGCATTTTTTTGAATTGTTTTAGATTGCTAACACATAACAAATGCATTTCAAAGCACACTCCTGAGATTGTGATAGACTTTTGTTTAAATTCAGGGCCTGCTGATATGGAAAAGATTTTCGCGTTTTCTCAAAAATATTGTGATATAAGGGTATACAAGTTTGATATTGTTGAAAAGAGAAAAAAATTCTCTATCGTATGAGCGCGAAAAATTGCTAAGTTGTTATTTAAAAAAAAGAAGATCGCGTAGCAACGCTTACAACAAACACCGTTTAAAATTTTTTTTGAGTTGCTGAAAAATAGGCCAAAAAAATGTTTATTAATATTTTTCTTTCTTTATCTTGATGCGTTTTAGAATTAAATAAGGGAGTAATAAGTGTTGGACCGCCCTGTATATCTATGCGAGAATAAATCATAACACAAGATAACGATACATGACATATGAGTTATATTGTTTCATATATAGACTGTGGTATTATGCTAGAAAGAGGCAACTTATCAGTTCGACATGGAAGGGAAACAATCACTGGCAAAGTGGGGATTCACGTATCTATGGATATTTTTAAATTTGAAATAGGTATGTGTATTGTTTTTAATAAATTTAAAAGTATCTATATACATATACGTGAAACCCGCCTATTATCGTCCTTCCTTGTCGCACTTATTAATTTTCTTTTCCTTCTTTGTCGCACTTAATAGCCGCTTATGTTTTAAGTAAAATAGTGACAATCTACAGAGTATTCTGAATTAAACAGTCATAAGTGCTACCATAAATAAAAAATATTAATTATCAGTTATGGTCCATCGCAATTTAATATATTTAATAATAAAATCTGAATCCTGAAAAAATTAATGTTGTAGCTTAAGAAAAAAAAGATTTGAATAAAGCATCTTTGATGTTTATATTAAAGCGCTACCAACAACTATAGCAAATAATCTAATCAACAAGTTTTGGCGAATAGTAGCACTAACTTTAAAGTTGTGTTTTCTTTTCTACAAGCAGTTTTCTAATTATTCACTTACACCAACTATTTTAGTTGGTTATTGCATCTCTAAACGCCTTCGCATATTTTCTAAAAATTCCAAGATACAATAATTTATGGATGTGTAGTGTGGTATAAAAACTAGAAATTTTCAAGTTACATAAATACAAAATAAGAATGCCAAGGCTTATTTAAATGCATAAAACTGTATAAATTGGAATAATTGGGAAGCGATTTAATGAAAACTATCATTTGGCGGCGAGTAGTCGTTTCTCTTTATCGCGTAACAGTTTATCGCGTAGGGAAAGGGAGCTAACCCTGTGCCGTGACGTTTTTCTGTTAAATTCGACTAGAGTTCGTTAAATTTCCAGTTCAAAACCCAGAAATAATGAACAAAGCATCTCTTGAAAATTAAAATTTGTTTGCTTTGTTTTATACTTGCGAGAAAAATTTATAAATATTTTTTTTATTATTAAAATAGGCTGTAAATGGTTTATCGTTGTGAAAGCAGCAAACGAAAATTAGACTTACTGGAGCTAGTATTATAAAATTGTAGTTACAGGGTTAATAGTCTTTTTATGAGAATATAGTTTTAAAACAGTTAAAATGCAGAATGCTTAATTTATGTTTCTTTTAAAACATTTTAGTTTATAATAAGGGTATAGTCGTTATCTTACCTTTTTTCTTAAAATATGTCAAATTTGATATCTGTTCTTTATTTTTGATGCATTTACTAATTTATCTGTTTAATCGATTGTAATTTAGTTATGGGATATTTTGAAGATAAAATGTACACAGAACACAATTTATTAGCATTTACTTAAAACAAAACAAAAAAGTTAAAGAAAAACGTTGTATGTAAAAGCTTCACAGATTTCATAAGATTTTATATCGAGTTTTGGAAGCAATGTGCTGATTTTAATTCCATTGCGTATTTGAACCAAATTTTTAAAGTTTTTGAGTTAATTAAGGTATCTTGGTAGGTATTTCTTTGTAGATGGCCGTATGAGAAAAAAAACATAGGGTTGAAATCTGACGATATAGGTGGCCATTCAAGAATTCTCTTTATTCCAATCCAACTATAGGAAAATACTCTATTTAGATATTACTGAACATGTACGCTTATTTAAAGCACGATCTGCTATTTGGTAAGCTTTGAGGTAATAAATTATAAAGTCACACATAACACTCATATTAACGCCAGTTGTTTTATATTTCTTGTTATATACCAACAATGATGAAATCGCTGTTTCAATATAACAAAATTCGTTCTAAACAGGTTAAAAAAATCTACGAAAAAGGGTGAAATACCAAACTTTTATAATGTGATAGTATTTTTAAGTTTATTTCCCGCGAAACGAGATTACTCTCCTAGATAGCGCATCCTACAGGTAGGTGGTGTGTGAGAAAAGTCCTGAAAACCAGAATCTCTTGATTATTGATAATATGAGGTTGTGGACCAAAAGTTATGTCGAAATGGGGCTGTAATCAAATTGCTTTAGGAACTGATTTGGATAATCTCGAAAATTGACGAATGAATCAGACGAAAACGACTAACTCTGAAAAGAAGTTTTAATTTGCACGTACATAGTCGATTAACATAGTTAGTACTTAATAACAAATAGACCTTCAACATAACTACATAAGCAATAACATAAAATTGAATTTGAAAACTGAAAAAACAGTCAGAAAAGTAAGTAAAGGTACCAAAATACAACAGAAACATTATTCTACAAAACAGTTACATTAAATCTGCGCAGCATAAACGCGATGTAGTTTAACGAAATTTGATTAAAACATAATAAACTAATTTTATAATTTTCAATTAAGTTTGAAGGATCATTGTCAGAGCAAACTTGCTTAATGTATGACCCGGAATATAGTTTTTAGGAAAAAAATAAGTGTAAGCAATGCCAAAATTTCAGAAGACGGTAGTAAGGAGGAACCGGAAAAGGTACTTAAACGCCTTAAAGTATAGAATCAAGGACTTCGAACGAAAACCTGGAAGGTAGTTGAGCCTGATTTGAAACGGCAGCAACTTATCATCGTTATGGAGGAGGGATCGTGGAACAAGATCTTAGAATTTCAACAGAAGCCTTACCTAAACTTCGCCAGGAGTTTCTTTAAAGTCCTTATGCAGGAAAAGGGTAAACGTGAGGTTATAGAAACAGATGCCTCAAAGCCAGAAGCGGAGATAGGAACGTCAACACCACCGTCAACCTCACTTCGAGATGCAGAACCATTGAAGGAAAGGGGACTAGAAGCAAAACCTCGTAAAAAATTTTTGGTAGAATCTTCGCTATAAAGATGCTTTAGGTAAATATGTTTCTCAAAAAGGAATCTCAAGCCTACAGCTAGCTGGAGACTGGGAACTGGTAAGTCTGTATACTAGTAAAGAAAATCCTATTATAATGCCGCTTTGGGGGCTTGGTTAAGGCTAGAGTAATGATACCTATAAAAAGGAGCGAGAAGGGCCCAGATCCGCATACCTTACGTATGATCAACCGAAACCCCTTCCTACAAATAAAATAAAAAAACTGGCCAGCTTCCGTAAACTTAGGAAAACACAGCTAATCTTAAGATGTGATATCAATGCACACGGAGAAAAGTTATTGATATAACAATTGCGACATCGTTTTGTAAGAAGCGTGATTAGGCTGGCACGTCTTTCAGAAGCCGTTCTTGCCTTATTACAGGTAGAACGAATTTAATTAGCAATCACAGCTGGAAGAACTAAAAACCTACAAGAATCCAAAAGTATGCGATTGGGGACTCTTTAGGCAGAACATTGCGCAGGGCTTGAAGGCATGTCGGCAAAACCTTAAACACCGGCGAGCATAGTTGACAAACAACTACAATATTAACGACCTACAAACAAAGCTGCTCTATGAAGGTGCAGCGAACGAAGCGCAAGGTTTCGTAGCGAAATCGCGGGCTTTCTTAAATCCGAGTAGAAATACAGAGGTTATTTAGGTTTGAAGAAAACATAAAGTAATTCTTGGTAGAAGTACTGTGAGAAGGTAGTTAAAACAACCAAATGTGCTCGACTCTAAAAACAGTCCAAATAGAAAATTTTGGCAATGTTGGCTCTCTAGTGAAAATACAGGGAAGCTACAATGCAACGTGGGGAAGAAACCGTAAAGATTTTGCTTAAAACACAGAGGGTAGATATACCTGAAATGAACGCAGGAAACGGGCCAAACCTATGCGAACAGATGCGATTTGTAAGTCCAAACCATACAAGTCAGCGAGTATAGAGAGAATTTTTCCGCCTCTACTTTAACAGGGACTTGAGAAACTTGCTTCGTGCTTTTTTGCCCTATTCGGAGCAAGTTAAACCATTACTTATGTGCCACATAATTGGAAGCAGGTTAGAGTGGTTTTCGTACCTAAACCGAGGCTTGAAAGTTAGACCAAGGCAATATTGTACCGGTTAACAAGCTTTATCTTATTTCAATTAATCAAACACATACTTGTAAGGCGAATAGTCGGTCGGTCCGTTATTTATATATTAATTATTATTATAAGATGGATTGATTCCGCGCTAACCAACTGACTAATAAGTTCCTCTTTGGAAACGGCAACTAGAAGAGTATCTGAAACCAAGAGCTGCTCGCAGAGAAGAGTTTTATCTCCTGTACTGTAATACCTAGTGGTTGACGGGCTTCTCTGGAAATTTAGGGAGAAGAGAATATACGCGCAAATATATGCGGATGGTTTCAACATTCTAGTTTATGGGAAATTTGAGGAAATTGTGTGAAATGTAATGCAGCGATCCTTAAAGACCAAAGAAGATTGGTGTATAAGAAAGGGCTTATTGGTAAAACCTTAGTCATAGCTTTAACACAAAAGAGAAACTTTCAAAATTTGAAGAGACTGAGAATGTAAAAACATGACTTGTGAAAAGGAATGAAGGTCACATATTTGAGAGTCTATTTAGGCACCAAGTTTATTTTCTATTTTCGTTTGGAAAGTATTACAAACAAAGCGACACGAGCTCTATTGGTCTGTAGAATAATGATTAAAAGAACGTGGGAACTAATGACACTGATGAAGCATTGGTTTTCTACTAAGATGATAGTATCCACGATTACATATGTTCTTTCAATTTGGTGGCATATAACCAGAAAAACGGTTGTGAAAAATAAGCCTGGCAAGCTACAACGACTTGCCTGTCTAGGAATAAGCAGGGGCGATGATCTCAACGTCTTTTACATCCATAGAGATGCTATTGGACTTGCCTCTACTACAGTTAGTGGTGGATTCGCAAGCGGTATACAGGATGAAAGCAACTGCTCACGAGAAAATCTTTTGGAGGCGGACTGGCCATGCCAAAATCCTTTATACAATGGAAGAATACGTTTTAAGTATAGAGTTGGACAAGATCAGCAATGTTTTTGACTTAAGGAAGTTTTTCAAAGTGATAGCTGAGAAACCCTTGGGGGAAAAGTTCAAGAGCTGAGAAACCTTGAAAGATCAGGCTGGTTTACTGACGAATCTTGAACGGAATAAGCACTGAAGCCGGGATTTTTGAGGAACGAATGGCTTGAGTATGAACCTGGGCAGACTTACAACCGTTTTCCAGAAGGAGGTAATCGCAATTACAACCATCGGGGTTCAATTCTCAGATACCTAAGAATTGATAGTTGCACCCGTCAACAAAGACGTCAGCGAGACTGGTGTAATAGGGTAGGAAATACTGCTCTCTGCTAGAAAAATGCCTATACAATTTATAAGTGACGAAAAGAAACACAAATAGCTCCTTGACGTACACCTGTTTCATAAACACAAAAACTAATAGCTCTAAAATCTGCAATAACAATACCTAGAAGGAACCAAAAAATGACTAGCACTCGCTTTCAGGTAATGCATAGCTTCAAATACAAGGCCACCTGCGTGTCGCAGTATATGAAGAAACTTTTTCAAATATTTTTTGCGAGACAAAAATTGGTTTTTTGAATAATAATTCCTTGGCGTTAAAAAACCAGAGACGATACAATAAATTTATATGCCAAAACTTGAGTAGGAGGGGGAAATGAATCCTCTTAAATACTGCTACAGCCTAAAGTTAAGTTGTGAAATATTATTTTACTATCACTCATGAGTAGAGTAAAGATAATTATGCGTTTGCATATTGCATGCATAAATGCATATTTTCCAGGTTTCTTTTTGGTTAAAATGCATATTTAGCGGAAATAAGTCTAATCAAGCATATTACATGACGTTTTTTGATTTTTACCTTCTATTAAAACATTTTTTTAATTAGAATTTTCCAGAAACAATTTATCTGTTTTATCTAGAATGAATTTCCCATTGACTGATAAGGATAAGTTTTAGTATGCGTTTTGAAAATGGGCTCTTAGAATCCATTAAGGTACTTATTTGGAATTACCTGAAACGCATCATGTCAATTAGGTACTGGACGAGAGCTTTTACCTGTTAAAAATAGTTAATTCGTTTTAAACATTAGTGTGGTACAGTTTTGTTAGTGAAAGGTGATCGACAAGTTAGAACTGTGTACAATGGAGAAAGAAAAACGTTTCCTGAGAGTTAGTTGTTCTACATTTATACGTGGCGGAATACAAGGGGGAGTGCAAATTGTCCGTAGTGGATAAAATTCAAACTGTTCCCAAGCAAGCGGTTACAGAAAAACATTTTTCAGTTTTAGAAAAGAATAGTGGGTATAAGGAACTTCAGGATTTATGTAATGTATTGAATGGTAAAAAATCAAATAATTCTACACTAGAAAACTATGATATTGCAGAACTAGCTAAATTTAAATTTGCTGCTATACTATTTTTAATTGTAAAATGTTCAAATTATGTTGAATAATATGTCTAGTTATATTTATATTTAAAAATATTAATGTAATTCAGCTTAGACATAATTATAGTTTAATTGTTACGCTATTTTTAATATGTATCTTGTAAGTGCACATAAAGAAATTAATATTTACTGAAAATGTAAATTTTTAAAGTGCATATCAAAGTGCATATTTTACATCTTTTTTATGCATAAATGCATGCATATTTTTGAATTTTAGAGCGCATAATTATCCTTGCTCTACTTGTGAGTCATGAGCAATTTAGTATTAACAGAAATGTTTTATAGAGGTATAGTTTTGAAAATTTAAAAAATTCTTAGGAAACGTTACAGAGAAATTAGCGAACTGTGAGAACTAAATTGTAATGCATTCCAATATCTGCAAGCGTACAAAATTTAAAAATAACGTGTTGTTAGTTTTAAAGCAATATACTTTTATAAACTTCAAAAGTTTAGAAAATATTTTTCAATGCAGTTTACATTCTTACAAGAATTCTCTTATATAGAAACATTGGTGACTAAAAACAAACTAGCAGGTGAAGAGCGCCGAAACTTATATTCTAAAGGTGCAATTCAACATAAGCTTTGCCTCGCTAATTTTGGTTGCAAAAACATTTGTCAATTTAACAGAAGCTTGAATGGGGACTTACAAATGAAACGCCCTCTACATGTGCTGCGAAGAAAGTTGCTAAGCAACAAACTGGTGTAGCAGATATCAGCAGTCAAACCGACTTCTATGCACAGAACGAAAACGCCAGTGCAGCAACAGCAATAAAAGTAAAGGATTTGGTTTTAATTATGGTTAGGATAGACTACGACGTGTTCCGTTCTTATTAGAATTCTTCAGGTGGCGTCAATCTCATCCTTCCTCGCCGCACATATAGAAGGCATTTCATTTGTAAGGCGCCATTTAATCTTTTGTCTTCCTGATATATTATCTGCCGTTGCTTTTGGTTTAAACTATGGATGAGATTGAGACCACCTGAAGAGTTCTAATAAGAACGGAACGCGTCGTGGTTTCTTCTAGCCCCATTTGAAACCAAATCCTTTACTTTTATTGTTATTGCTGCACGGGCGTTTTTGTGATATGCATAGAGATCGGTTTGAGTGTTGATATCTGCTTAGCAGATTACTTTAATCTGAATCACCCGTTGTTTTTTAGCAACTTTTCTCATCGCACGTTTTGTTCCTTATCACTTTTTCTCGCCGCACATATACAGGGTAAGTTCCTATTTAAGCTTTTGAATTTTTGGTATATTATCTGCCGTCGCTTTTGGTTTGCTTAACAGATTTCTTTAATCTTCACCGGTTTGTATCTTACCAACTTTTTTCGCCGCACATATAGAGGGCGTTTCATTTGTAAGTCTCTATTTGAGCTTTTGTCTTTCTGGTATATTATCTGCCGTCGCTTTTGGTTTCAACTATGCATAGGATTGAGGCCACCTGAAGAGTTCTAATGAGAACGAAACGCGTCGTGGTTTATCCTAGCTATAGTTAAAACAAAATCCTTTATCTTTACTTTTAACAGATTTTGACAAAGGGTTTTTAAAACTTAGAATCTTGGCCTAAAACACAATTACGTATTTAAAATAGACTTAAATTTATTTCACAGAAGAAACATATGCTTTTATACAATAGAAGGTTGATTTGTAAAAACAAATCATCGTTGCAATAAAGTCAAAACGTACAAAAAAATGCCTTGGCACAGTAAATTGAAAGTTCCTACAAAAAAAGTAGATTTGTACAAATAAAATGGATGACTGCAAAAAAGTTAAAACGTGCAAAAAATAGTACATTATACACTAAGGGAGAGAAACGTTTTATTTTTCCTTAGGTGTAAATGAGGAAAAATGGCGGTCTCTCCAGAGGAGTATATACTATTTTTTCCACGATCGGGAGTAGAAACACTTAATTTCATAAATAAAGAATTATAATAAATCGGAGCAAAATTACAATATTTAGAAGCCTTTGGGATGTTTCCATGCAACGTACCATAACAACAGACATTTGTTTACAAAAATAAATATGAAATGAAATAAAAACTCCCCTAGGAAAATTGTTGTCTTATTTCGTCCCTAGAGAGTAAATGCTTTACTTCTGTCATAATTTTGATGCCATAGAAAACGACTTCTACTCCCGGTCGTCGAAAAAGGTTATTATTTTTTACAACAAGTAATGTTTCTTAAAAAAAATGTATTTGTACAAATTTAGGTTAGAAAAAGTTATATTTTTACAGAAAACAATGCAAACACAAGGTTTTGGTTGTAAAACAATGTTGCTAGTCGAGTTAGTATACGCGAGGTTATGGTTAAGACCAGCTATATTTTTACAGAACAGAATGTGAATGTTTTATAAAGAAATGATCTAGGAGAGGTTATTCTACAGATAAAATTTTGCTTTTCAGAACTTAATTTGATTTAAAAAAATAATCTTCTTTTGTACTTTTCTATCTTCATCTTTTTATAAAAACGTTTCTTTTTTTGTAAGAAATAATCTTTATTGCACTTTTCAACATTATCGTAGAAATCAATTTTTTTGTCAAACTTGCGGCAAAAAAATTTTTTGTACATTTCAACTTTATTGTGGAAATTCAATTCTTTTTGTACAAATCAACTTTATTTTTATAGATATTAATCATTTATTTATTATTATATAAAATCATCTTATTAATGTACACGAAAAATTGCAGTCCTTAAAGTAATGCGTTAATTGGTTATTATTTTAGACATAATGTTTAGTTGTTGTAAGTTACTGCTTAAAATTTTTTTTTGTTAAATGTTAATACCAAAATACTTTATATAAAAAACTCTTTGTTAAAGTTAAGAATCTGTTAAAGTTGACAATCGCGTCTGTGCAACCGGCCGTGAGTAAAATAAAAAAATTCTTTTTCAAGAAAATAACTTTTGCGTATTTAGCAACTTTTATAAAAGTTTTAATTATTTGCTTCTAGGAATTATGAAACACTAGTTAACTTACACATCGTGTTAATGGCTTTTTTCTATCGTTAATCCCGTTTGATAAAGCAATCGAGTTACAATGTAAAAGAATAAAGGAATAGTTTTCTGAACGACTTGCAATACGGTGCAGTTTCCTCAGAAAAGGGAGCACTGCTTTCCGTACCCTGTTTTTTGAATGCAGGAGTATCAATAATATATTCCGCCCCAAGACTTTATTTCAGAAGACAAAAGAGGGAATGTAAATAGTGTTTTTGTAATATCTTTTTAACGTCCTCCTTATCCAGGCATTCATTTATTTCTTTGCCAGCGTCCGTCTTTTGTCTCAGCCCAAACAAAACAGAGCCTTAACTACCTTTTGTCCAAGTGTCACTTTCTTTTGTTTTCTTCTTCTCTCATAAAAGCTTAATGTTAAGGAGAGTGTTTTTATCTTTTCCTATCTCTTTCGTTCTGGTGCAGGTTGTATTTTATTTTTTATAGCCGAATGTATTAAAATAAATTGCTCCTGGATGTATGAGCGGTAATTGTGCAGAAAGAAAGTAAGAATACCTAATTAACTATACTTGGAATCAATGTCATCTTTAACAAAGGCCAGACTTCTTATTATTCATTCAACAAATTAGAACGGAGAAATGTGAAAAGGTAGAATTCAAAAAACAAGAGCCTCGTGTAATTACAAACGACTTCTTTAACGCCAGAGAAATCAAATTTCATTTTAAGAATCTTTTTGACTTTCTCATTAAAATGTTTAACAGGTTTATAGATGACAAAATTAATCCGTTCGCGTACCCCGTACACATTCTGATTTTTATTATATTATTGAATTTGTAAAATGCGTCGCATAAATACAGTTAAATCGAGGGTTACACGATTAAAATAAATTTATAAAACTTGTTTTTTACTTTCATATATCTTTGGCATAGCGAAGTATTGATTTAATGAAAATTTTGGAAATCTAAATTTTAACAGAAATACACGCTTTGAGGCTCAAGCAAGGCAAAGAAGTATGGCCTCTAAAAACGAGAGTACTAGACCGATTTTGGTGGCATTTTAAGCAAAAAATGGATATCGAGAATTGTAGTTCTACGAGGGCGGAGTAACAAGTCTGGTAAAAATGAAACAAGAAATAATTTTTTCGGACAAAAAACAATTTATTTTTCATCGTAGTCGCTTTTTAGGTCGATACACTTAGTCCAACGTTATTCCAATTTTTCGATCCCTTCCGAATAATACGATTTTTCCAACCCTTTAAAATAGGCGTTTGTTGCATCGATGATCTCCTCATCAAAGCCGAATCTCTTTCCGCCGAGCCATTTCTTCAAGTTCGGAAACAGGAAACAAGTCGCAGGGGGCTAAGTCTGGAGAATATGGTGATCGTGGACGCAATTCAAAGCGTATTCCTGGATTTTGGCTGTGGCGACTACACACGTGTGCACTCTGCATTGTCTTGATGGAAGAGAACTTTTTTCTTTGCCAAATGCGGTCGTTTTTTTTAAAACGTTGTTGAAACTTTCCAATAAGTTGCAATAATATTCGCCGTTGATTGTATTTTCCTTTTCAAGGTAATCGATGTGGATTATGCCGTGTGCATTCCAAAAAACTATGGCCATGATCTTATTGGTTGATAAAACTTCCTTAGCGCAGATTCGCCAGTAGAAATCATCCACTGTTTAGACTGTTCCTTAGTCTTCGGTGTATAGTGATGGATCCGTGTTTCGTTCACAGTTATAAAACGACGCAAAAACTCCTTTTTATTGCGCTTTAACATCGCCAAACCTGCCTCTGAAGTTGTCAGACGTGTGCGATTTTGGTCGATTGTGATCAAACGCGGCACCCATCGCGCTGATAGCCTTTTCATATCCAAATGTTCGTGTAATATATTGCGCACACGTTCATCTGAGATGCGTACTATCTCAACTATCTTGCGCATTTTAACTCTGCGGTCTTGTAATACAATATCATAGATTTTGTCAATCATTTCCGACGTGGTGACCTCATTTGGACGTCCTGAACGTTTGGCATCAGTTGTGCTTGTACGACCATAACGAGAATCAGTAAACTACATGTGAATCATTTTAATCGATGGTGAAGAGTCCCCATAATATTTATCAAGCTTTGTTTTGGTTTGCGTAATGATTTTTCCACGCACAAAATAATGTTTAATTAACACACGAAATTCACCTTTTCCATGTTTGCAAAAATACGAGAGATTGTCTGCTTTCAGTGGCTGTCAAAACTAAACTAAATGACAGATGTCTGAAAATTGTAATTTAGACTAGTGACAAATGGTATTGACAAATGTCATCTGAGATTTGCGATTGTGACGCCTTTTGTTACAGTTTTACCAAACTTCTCACTTTGACCTCGTATTAAGCTTTTCAAAATAATCCAAAATGTTTCTTGGTAGCGTTTTTTTGCAAAACTAAATTTGGGAAATTTAAGCGCAGAATCTGAAAGAAGAACGTACGGCAAATCAGAACTTATTCACCAAACTCTCTAGTTTTGAAATGGTGGCCGCTATGATGTTTTGAAAATCTCGACTTTAACTCATTTACTGAAAAAATATTTGTATAATCGGGATCAACTACAATTAGTTTGAGAAATCTTTGTAGGTAGTACGATAAAACGAAATTAATTTCGAAAAACTGAAAAAGATCGCAATGGCTTCACCAAAGTTTTGAAAAATAATATTTTTTAAAAACTGCTTTAACGATTTTTTATTTAAGTTTGTAGACTGCTAGAAATCAAATTTTGGTGCAATTAGAGTTTTTGCTAAATGTTATAATTTCACTGTGACGCCTTCTTTAAATTTTTGAAGTTCGAAAATGCGTGCCTTTTTATTTATTAAACGGGGTCCGACAAAAAAATGTTTCTTACGCAGAATTGCTTAACATAACTAGTAAAACCAAAATTTAAGGTTAGTTTTTAGATCATTTTGTACTTAGTGGCACAGAAAATGTAAATTCCAAATATTTGAAATTTTCTAAATAATATTTGTCAATAACTGGCATTACTTTTTTTTTCAATTTATTGACTTATTGGGCCGAACATGGGCTACAATTTGTTTTTTTGATGAACAACATAATTTCACTGTGGCGCCCTCTATAAATTTTTGAAAATTAAAATTTGCGGCCACATTATTTATTAAGCTGAAAACAATAAATAACTTATCTTGATTTATGGTAATACCCAATTAAATTGACTAATAACAAAATTTATCGTTTAAATGAACCAATGTTTTGCATGGGCTCATAAATAACATATTTTGGCTTACGTATACATAAAATAAATATTAAATATTTTGTAAATCTTGTAACTGCCTAAAGAAAAAAGATGTCTCAAAAATTCAAACAAATATAAATTACAAATTACAAACAGCTTTGTGTTAATGTAAAAATTATTTAAATAATAAAATTTGTGAATAATAGTTATTCTAATAATTCAAATTGTAAGCAATCCAGTTAATGAAATAAATTGAAGTTCATAACCTCTACATTTTCTAATAATCAAATTTTTATAGGGTAAAATAACATATAAATACCGCAAATAATAAAATTTCTTAAAAATTGGCTACAGGTAACTAGTAAATATCAGTAATTCAAATATTCACAATGAAGATTAAGTATCTGACTTATCTGAAGCTGACTTTTACTTATTGGAAGTTCAAAAGAATCCTTTAAACTAAGTTAAGGTAAGATAATATCCAAAATATCTGCAAAACTTGGGTACCACCTATATCTTTTTTACATATTTACTGAGTCTTTTTTGGGGTTATCAAAACATACCCCAAAAGTCCAATATCTTATATACACTATTACAAAGTTTATGTAAAAAACCAGTATGTAGGTACTTAAGTATATACGATGAAACGTAGACAAACGTCAGAAGAGTACACAAACCTAAACAAACGGCAGAGCTAAAAATCAAAAAAAACCTATACAATCGAAATCACTAAAATCAAATTACAATCGGTATAAGCGTCTTGCAATTAGATGAATATAAGTTTTCACTACATACTAGTCAGCTTTAATTACATAATTCAAGATTCAAGAGGCCATGCGGTGTCAAAGTTTCACAACCCCAAGAAGACCTCTGAGACAAGATTTACCAAAAAGTCAAATCTTCTACGATATCTTCTCTTATAAATGTATGTAATTGCTTAAATTAACCCACTAACACTTGATGATTTATTAAACACACAGAAAATTCCCAAAACTTCAAAAGACAGACTGAACACTTGAAGAATTAAAATTTTAGTGGAAATAAAAGCTGATTACAAAATACTTCCCAAGTATCCTTGACTTAACCAGGAACTGAAAAAGATCAAAAGAAAGAGAGAAAAAGTACACCAGAAAATCAAGTATTACTAAACTGAAAGCAACCAAAATAAGCAAACGGATCACCTAACTACCAGGAGTAAACTGAGCTAAGAATTAAACTGTAACACAATATTATTTTTCAAAAATCAAAAGTTCAGGATTGGTAAAAGAAATTCTTAACTGCGCAGATGTCTTTTTTTATTGTAATGCGGCGACGAGATTCAGCGGGGCGCGGGCGGCGTGACGTCTCGAATTGTGCCGATTTGGATTCGACGACACCCTACGCTTGCATAAGCTAGTCACCTGTTCGCGCATCATAGATCTAAGATGGACTTCTTTGCATTACTATCGTCTACGTAGCACGCGAAATTTGTTGAAAAATGCCTGATGCGGCGGGCCGTATAGAAACGTCGGTCGATGTTAATCTAGCTAGCCGTGCTAATAACTATTGATATTTTGTTGACATCACTTGGTCCTTTGACTTGTTTTTGATCGTTAAAACAAATCAAATCAATTTCTAAGCATAACTGCCTTGCAGGAAGCTTTTTTTGAATTTTGAATTTTGAATTTTCCTAATACGAAGAAGTTTTTCGCGTTTTTTTAGATAATTGTATTATTTAACGTATACAAGTTTTATATCTTTGAAAATAGAAAAAGAATTTCTTAAAAATGAGCGCAAAAATGACTACATAGCATAGCACATACAGCGTTGGTCAAACGTATATTTTAAGTATGTAGGAAAGTAGGTAAAACTTTACCAAACAACTTTTATCCAACATATTCTTTGATAAAGCGAATGTTTACGACAACGAAAGCATTATTAATACATTAGAAAGATCCTGTGTAGAAAAGCAACAAACTGATTTTTCCAAAATTAAACCGAAGAAATTCATATTAAAGAGAAAAAAATATTTTAATTCTAGTTATTGTAATATTTTCAACAATAATAAATACTTGTGTTCATATGTCAATTTTATTAACTTTTTCTACTGCACATATTGTGATTTCCAGATGTACACTTTCTTTTCAACTATACAATGTGTCCCAGCTGCACGTTAAAAAACTCCTGCGCTAATTTATTTTTTTGTATGAAAAAAAAACAGATTACACGATTTCCCACTCGAACGGAGCAGGAGCAATGTACTGCATGTCAGGAACATTCTTATCTTGTGTATTAACTCTTATTAAGCTAGAACTTGCACCTATTCATACGTGTCTTGCCACTTTAGAACATTTTCAGATAACAAGCTTGTATGTGAATTAAAAATGATGGTAAAATTTTCAAGTTTTTCTGCTACTGCTAACAGTTAAAAACGGACGAGTATTTTGCCGGAGCTTTGCCACATAATGTTTTATTGTAGACTCGGTCAGGTAATTAAGTAGATTGTAACCCATCGTCCTCTCTTACATATTGAAAGTCAATAAGAATACAACTGCAATTAGAAGTCACGAATTAAAGGTAAAACAGTTCATGACTGTAGACTCGTGTAAAAGTCTAAAATGTTTGTGTGACTTTGAGTAAACATTTATCATCCAAATAATGAGAAACGGGAAATCAAAAAAATAAATCATATTCGTTCTTGATGACCAATCCAGCTTGATTCTTAATTTTTATTGATTAAAAACATGTTTACTACCAAACGTTAAATGTTTAGTTTAGTGGTTAAATTTATCTTCAGCTTGAATGATTTGAGTTACAATTCCGGACACTGGTTTAATGCATGGCGTAAATGAGTTTGTCAGGACCATCTATACAGTAAATCCGGATCCTCCCCGCCTGTCTCACCATTTAGCGGCGGGGGCCCCCGGTACCAAAAGCCACAACTTTGCGCATCCATTATATAAGGCGCAAATTCCTGTGTATAGTAATCCGCTACAGTATTCAGTAGAGATCTGCATAGTTGTATAGCCCGTGGTTTGTATTATTGGAATATAATTTGCTGCTGTGATATTGAGGTTGAAGCATCCAGGGCGATTGATTTAAAAATACTTGCGAAAAGTGTTCTCCTGCACCTCGATTGCCCGGCATCCTACAAATGCCGCGGCAGCGATACCAGATAACTTAAACATTAGATTACCTTCTCCAAAATGCGGTTACACTAATAACGTGCGATTAAAAAAATAACTGTTTGCTTATGAGGGCAATTATAAAGAAAACACCCACCGACAAAAACGGCACCTTGCGGTGTAAACGCTACAACAATATGTCGGCGGCGAAATGGCCGCGGTGAACTGTCCCATTCCGCTTTAATGAGTTTAATGTTACACTTTCTTCTCACTTAAAGAAATTTATAGATCTTATGCTTTTAAAGGTGCTGAAAAATACAACCTGTATGTGTTGACAAAATTGGCTTTGGGGTCCCTTAACTCTACGACCACCCCCCTTTCTTGCGGTGGCGGAACTGGGAACGTACTTACGCCGCCATTGTTTCAAACTTTCAAAGCAAGAAACTTTTATAAAGAAAAATATAACTTAAAAACTCATTTAATTTCCGGTTCTGGGCCGTTTTAACAAAGTTAATGAAAGTCCATTCAGGAGTTCTTGATATTTTAATGCACGCATGCAACACGTCAAAATCGTAAAACCAATTTATTTTTACGCTCGCAACACTTTCTTATGTTGGTAGTGTGGAGAAAAAAACATGTGGTACTAAAGAATTATGGTGTTGTAATATTCCTTCTATCAATTATTGCTTTAAAATTACCCAACTTTCACTTTACGAAAAGTTTTGTTGTTTTAATGCTTTCGGTAACTTCACTAATACATGGTTAAATTAAATAAAAATTGTTAGAGGAAATACAATGACCATTTTCGTTACCATTAGATTTGTTTTAAATACAATTAACAAAAATTACTAAAAAATTTCAAACCAAGCTTATTAATTTTCTAATGCAGCAATATTAAATCAAAAATGTCAATTACTAACTAAACTAAGTGACATTTTCTTCACAGTTTGCGCGTTGAATATTAACGTTACAATTTTGTTTTTGAAAAATATTGGTTAAAATATTAGTTCTCGCTTCAAAAGAAAAACTCGTTAAACAACGATTTTTCCAATATTTTAATTATAAAGGGGAGGTTTTTTGTTCTCGCTTCCAATGGCTCCTTCAATTCAACCCTCCCAAAGTATTTTAGATTGAGTTTTCCTAATTAAAAGTTTAGAAAACTCGAGGAAAAATACGGTATTGGAGTGGGGTAACATTTATCGCCGAGCTTCGGTAAATTTAACCAATAAAAATAAATAAAAATCAAATTTAGTAGAACTTTACAAGTTGCCGATTAGTAGCTGCTGTTGTCAGGTTAATTTTTATTTCAGCTTTAAGCAGAATGAGAATCTTGCAGTTTATTAAAAATTCAGCTGCGTGATATTTTATTTTATGAAATTTTTCTATCTAATTTGCATTTCATTTCAAGCGAAATATAATTTTCATAAAGAAGTATTTAAATGCCGGGCATTGACTATATTGATTAACACTATCTATCTTTGTTTTCGCGTTTCATCTTTTCTCTGTCTCTTCAAAGAAATAACAAGTCCCAATTATACACAAAATTAAAATTCATCTCATTGAAAAAGCGTACGAAACGAGGCGCGCTTCTATTAAAAGTTTTTAAGAGAATTTCTGCCCTGAAGAAATATACAAGGCTTCATTAAAAACTTAGATTAAAGAAAGTGGACACGATTAGTTCGTAATTTCAGTTTAAATTGCTATTTTTACTTACTTGTCTTTGAAGAAATTAGCGCCAAAATAAAATTTAGAAAAATACCCAACATCCGATTTTTTTTTGTTGGAAGTAATAAAAAAGATTAACGTTTTCTGATTAATCTAAATTTTGTATAAATAAATAAACTTAATAAATACACATTTCCTTGCTAACGTTTTTTTACAGCACTTAGACGTAATGAGGAGTGAAATTATAAATGTCATTCTACAAACTCTTTTAATGTTAGGGTAAGGTCAAGAATATGCGGATCGATACATATACCCAAAAGGGCTTTAATGCCGCCTAAAAGTTCCACGAACAGGCGATGAAAGTGTGATTGCTTATAATTACTATTAATTTCATGTATGAAGTAAATGCGTTGATCCATTATGCGCTCACCGGAACGTATGTTGGTAACAGAACAAGAATTACAAAATTTTAAACTTGCTTGAGAAAATAAAGCGATCTAAAACTGAATATTCAGGACCAAAATACAATTAGTTTAATCCTGAATTAGATTATAAAAAATCTATAACGTAAGCGGGCTGCGAGCTGACTTGGTATTTGCAAGGTAACATTGTGAACTACAGTAAAGGTCAAAATTTATTATTTGAGAGACTTTTTAGTGTTGCCTGAAAAATAAAGTTATTATTGGTACAGCCAAAACAATGTGTCTTTTCCCCCAAAATATGAAGCATCGCGTTTAGCGTGGTTTAATTTGGAAGAAAAAAAAGTATTTCAAAATTTCATATTATGTTACTTTAAGAAAGAAGAGATTTGGTTTCAATTATGGCTAGAATAGACCACTACATGTTTCGTTCTTATTTGAACTCATCAGGTGGGCATAATTCTAACCATAATTGAAACCAAAAGCAAACAAGCAGATATATGCCAGAAAGTATAACATTAAAGGGGAATTACACTAGTAACGCCCTCTATGATGTGCGGCGAGGAAAAGTTGCAACGCAACAAACCGGCAAAGTTGTGATCGGAACCTAGGCTAAGCAGGTATCTGCGATCACACCGGCTTCTAAGCACAAAACACAGAAACGGCCGTGTGGCAAGAAATAAGAAAGAAGAGATTTGGTTTCAATTATGGCTAGAATAGACCACTACATGTTTCGTTCTTATTTGAACTCATCAGAACGAAACATGTAGTGGTCTATTCTAGCCATAATTGAAACCAAATCTCTTCTTTCTTATTTCTTGCCACACGGGCGTTTCTGTGTTTTGTGCTTAGAGGCCGGTGTGATCGCAGATACCTGCTTAGCAGGTTCCGATCAGAACTTTGCCGGTTTGTTGCTTTGCAACTTTTCCTCGCCGCACATCATAGAGGGCGTTACTAGTGTAATTCCTCTTTAATGTTATGTTAGTTTAATATAACTCCATTATTAGTATTCTTGTATGCCAAAGAATTTAGAATCAAATTGATTCTCTAAAACTAAAATTTCGTTTATACTAACTATTGTGAACTTAGCATGTTCCAGGGAAAATGAACCGTTTTAGGAAAATGCGGAACGTTCCAATAATGGCACATTTTTGCCACAAAATAAATCGTTGTGTGGAGATGCGCAAAGACCATCTTTGCAACGTTCCTGTAAAGTAATACATTTGCTGGATATTCTAAAACCGCGCTTTTATGAAACTTTCAAATGAGTCTGCGCAATTTTACATCACGTGGCTATCACGTTGTCTGTGGTTTGGATAGCTGTTTTGATATGTATCACAGCCAGCGTCTGTAAATGTTTTTTCGGGATCTGGACACAACGCCAAATAGTCATAAGGCTACCCTGTATTTTGCAGGTGCATATTGTCTACGGGAACACACCGCCCACTCTGTATATTGGCAGCAACGTCAAACGTAACCACAACGTCCACCACTAAAAGTGGCTACAACACCCACCGAGTCCATAACGTCCACAAGTTTCAGTTCTGGTCTCCTCAAACGACGCACAACGCACCATGTATTTTGTACGTTTACATCGCCCACTGAGGACACAACGCTTACTGCGTATTGAC
This sequence comes from Ctenicera cuprea, assembly GCA_958336395.1. Classification (NCBI taxonomy): domain Eukaryota; kingdom Metazoa; phylum Arthropoda; class Insecta; order Coleoptera; family Elateridae; genus Ctenicera; species Ctenicera cuprea. Next base: position 26,180,723 of record OY284493.1, read on the forward strand.
GGCAACACGTACACCATGTTCACAACGTTCACCACTAAAATTGACCATAACGTCCACCCAGTTATAATGCCCACAAGTTCGGGTTCTCGTCTCCTGAAAGAATGGTCATTGTGGCCCGTTGCAATAGTGAACGTTATGCGGTGGCTGTTGTGTCCTTCGATCATCGTGCGAGACGACGGTCACGAGAACCTGAATTGGTGGGTGTTATGGATTCGGCGGGCGTTGTGGCCACTACACATGAGTGGGCGTTGTGTCCTGTACTCGTTTTCTCTGGCGTTGTGGGTTTTTTTGTAGTAACAGTTTATTGGCCGAATTTGGTGGCGTAGGTAGCTTCTGCAAATAATATCGGTTGTTAGATAGTCGTTATTTTCTAACTTTTGTCGTTGGTTGTATTATTTTTATCCATAATAACATGAAAGCTGAGTTTAGCATAAATTGTTATTAATAGTTTAATTTATCCACACAAATAATATGAAATTAATTTTAAAGAATAATTAAGGACAGAGATCGTAAGTAATTTTTATGAATATTTACCGTTGAGAAGAGAAGAAAATTCTTAATTGGATAAGCGCAAAAATGTCAAGGTTATTATTTAAAGAAATTGTGATAGCGTCACAGTGCTTTCAGCATTTGTTAATTTTTTTTTCAAGTTTGCTGATAGGTAGGCTAAACGTAACCAAAAAACTGCAATTAACATTTTTTTATATTTATGTTTTGATTTGTTTCAGAATTAAATGGAGGCGTATATGTGTTGGACCACCCTTATCCAAGCAAAATAATAATTACTTGGCTGAACATCATTAAAAAATATTTGCATAATAATTAACAACGCATTGCAGATGCGTTAAAACTATATCCAAAGTAAAAAACGTATTCAAATGCGTTTAAGAAAATAATGCAGAATCCTTAAAAGAAAAAAAATACTAACCGATTTAAAACCGATGATATGTGTTTCACTGGTTTTACAAATGCAAACTCTAAATTAAAATTGCTGACATGGAGAAGCAACAGCATAAAACGGTGCGCTACTGAATTAAAGGATAAAGAATACCCCATAAAATCCATTGCCGTCTCGGTTTTCCGGCGTAGGTTAAACAGAGATCGAAATACAAATAGTCTTAACGACTTACGTTCTTGCAGCAGGTTCAAAATGTAACTACTGTACTGAGTAAAAGGTAGACGAGACGTGCGTCGCTACTCGTTTTGATAGATAATTCGGTAGCCCCATATAAGTTTTGTAAAGACTATAGGTGGTTGTTTAATCTAAATAATAACACTAAACCTATATACCGATCTATATCTGATGACGCAGTAAGAAAATACCTGACTTGGCGGTAGAGTATTACTGGGCCGTAGCAAAACAAAACTATAGCGTAAAAGATGCAAAGCAAATTAGAGTTATTTAAGGTACAATAAATTGTTGTGTTAATTATTTAATTACTTAGGATGTAAATTGGCCAATTAAAAAATTGATTTAAATGAGCTAAATGTTATTCCGTTTCGAGTTTGTCAAACTATTTTATGGTTAGAAGCTTATATACATACAAAGATGACAATTTAAATAATTTTCCTCAGACAATTCTACGCCACACTGACGAACGACCAATTCAACTTGCACGTTTTTAACTGGTTCCGCAGAGCATCCACAAGGCTTGTTCGGTTAAAACCGAAAAACGAGAATCTCTACATCATAATAAAATGAGGTTTTCAAGTTAACTGTATTGATTTCTTTAAAAAGTCTTTAAAACGTTTCTGTTGGAAAGTTCCGTATCTTAAAAAAATTCTTGCAACGTTTCTAACATGTTCCAGAGATACTCAGAAACGTCTCACGTCGCATACCAATGGCACATGGAGTATGGAACGTGGTACACAGCACAATCCATGACAAAATTCATATCGTTCAGCGGTGACACAACGCCCACTCTTCATATCGGCCGCAAACGCTATCGTGCTCACAACGCCCACCGTTGGAAATGGTCATAACGTCCACCAGAGAACAACGCCCACTGATGTTCGGTGGGCAAAACGCCCGTAAAGCTCATAACACCCAACTATTTGGGTTCTGGGGACTGTCGCTTCGCACGATTACCGATAGACGTAAAGACTGTCGCGACTAAAAAGCTCACTACAATAACGAGCCACAACATCTAAGGTCTCCACAACGGTCAGTCATGTGTAAAAGCCACAACGCCCAACCCATGTGTGAAAGCCACTACGCCCACCAGTACAGTTGATGCGGTAAAATGTATTAATGCTAGCATAAATGCGCTTTCAAGATTTTCCTGAAAGTAATTATTGATACTTTGTAGAATTGTATAAGTATAAATCTCTAAATAATTTTATTAATAAGTTTCAGCTTTCAGTTTTCAGAAATATTTCAATATGAAACATTATAATTAATGTGAAACGGAATGTTTATTATTTTAATTAGCATTGGTAAGTAAATAACGTGTATATCAATTTCATTTTTAAATCTTGTTTTAGTTACTTCAATCAAGAATAGACGCAGTATTTAATGTAGTACTATCGTCCCTAATAATTCGAGAAAGTATGGCCACTGAGGCAAGGATAGTTAAAGTAAACATGATAATTGCGAAAAAAATTGCAAATGTTGTTCAAAGTTACGTGTTCAATTAAGCAGTGACACGCTACCGGCCGTTGAAAACAGCACGTCATTATTTATTTGTTTCGTAGTTCGTCATTGGTTTAAATTTAGTTCCCGAGCTGATATTGTGCAATACCATTTATTATGTTGAAGTCGGTCCAAATTGCGAAAATGTAGCCCGTCCGTCAGTACAACTGACCGCGTCAACTGTACTATAGTATAGTCGCGGAGTCTAGTCAGCGCGTCAAAACAATTGCACGTGATACCACAGTGATACTTTCAATACTCACCTCGAATGAGTGCAACTTTAACGTAAGTTTCGATTCGACGCGACAGTAAAATACACGGTCGAGTTACTTTTTATGGGCTTAAATAAAAATACATAATTTTCAAAATTATACAGTTCTGTAATTAACTATATATGTACAAAAACATTATAAACATTAAGTATCATACTTTTTTCATCTTTACTTAAGGAGCGCCTTTTCTCACGCTTTTTGGGGGGTGATGCTTCTGGCATATGCACATCAACAGACTCCGTGGAGCTAGACATTATACAGAATATTGCTGTTCAAAAACTCAAAACTTTAAAACGCCGAGAACGTACTGTTATAGCTGCCAGCGTGTGAATGTGCCTTTCCTACATCTTTTGCCAACAGCGAGAATGCAAGCGAACACGCTATGATCACGCGCTTATCACGATGGAGTATTTGTTTACCTCCACCGACTAGACTCCGCGACACTAGTATAGTGGTCGTTATGGAGCCGGTGACAGTTGTGCCCTTCAGACTTGAGTGGGCATTGTAGACGTTCTGGCTCGTCACGATAGTGGGAGTGATAGTCGTGGTGGCCGTTGTGTCCATCAGCCATCCTGCGAGGCGACAATCACCAGAACCCTAACTGTCGGCGGGTGTTGTAGCCGCTACCGGATTCGGACATTGGGGCGCAGCCGGTAGGGCGCGGCCGTTAGGGAGCCGCCGTTAGGGCGCGGGACAATAGGGCGCGAAGACACTAGGGCGTGAGTGATTAAGGCGCAGAGACACTAGGGCGCAAAGGCACTAGAGCGCCGACCATTAGGGCGCGAAAACTACGTTATATTTTCAACGTGAATCTTCTTGGCGAATAATTCGTTTTGGTTGCACATATATTCCACTCAGAGCCGAATGTATGTATGTATATAACTGTAATTGTAAATTTTAATTGTAATTGTATATGTAATTGTGTGTTTTCGCGCCCTGGTGTCCCGCGCCCTAATGACCGGCACCCTAGTGATCTCGCGGCCTATCGTCTTTACGCCCTAATGGCCCGCGCCCTAGTGTCCTCGCCTCCTAGTATATCGCGCCTTAACGGCCGCGCCCTAACAGCCGCGCCCTAATGTCCTAAACCGTAACCGCTACACATGAGTTTACAGTTAATCTCGTTTTGTTTAACGTAACAGTACCTAGCAAGAGCTTAAATCCGCCACGTCCTTCTTCGGGCCGGATTGAGCGACGCTCAATCAGCGCGCTTGCCGAAGTTAACCACGGTTCAATTAGATATACTAGAAGCTTTTGAAATTCACAAACATTTAGAAACTGTACCGTTAATGAATGAGCAAATTGATCTCTTAAATTCTTCTTTACTGGACATTTTGGAATAAGAAATCAAGTCATCTGCAGACAATTACCGAGATCAAGTCACCAAGTTGGGCTGGCGGGTGGTCTAGTGGTTAAAGTCCCAGGCTTTGAAACTAGACTCCCAATGGCAGTTGGTTCGAGTCCACTGCTAGTCGGTAATTTTTCTGAATAAATGAAATCCGACGGGTCCATGGATGGTGTATGTAGGTGTGTATGTTGGGTTGCATGTCTTTCAGGGGTGGGGCATGTTAGAACGGTGAAGAGCACTTAGTGTGCTGAGCCCGGGTAAGGGGGTGGGATGGGAATCATGGGGTCGTGCTCACGCACGGCTTCGTGATTCTTTAAAAAAAAGTCATCAAGTTCTATTGCTATAACAACACTAACTTTTTTATATAACCTTTGACAATGGCATCTAAACATGCCGAAATACGTATAAGGTTAAAATAAATAAATATTGTTAAAGTAATTAAGTATTTTATATACAGATACTCATTAAATAAATTATAGATCTACCTAAATTAAGTTTTTGTGAAATATTTTAGTTTCCCAGAGGAATTTTGTTTGTCTTTTATCTTCGTAACTAAATTGTTATATTTATATGTTGTAAAAACGATTAAAATTCACCGGCTGCAGACTTGCCGCGTATTAATTTTTAAATTTGCCGTTGTTTTTACACTTGATGATGTCACACATTGGCTCTTAAACTGTGCGCTGTAGCATACCATTTTTTATACTATATCATGACTAGAAGTCAATAAAACTATTGACATTTCAAGTAAGATTTTGCTTTACTATATTGTACAAGTACCGAAGGATACTACTAATAATTTTGTGGGATCGTCATCTAAATGCTGGTTTATATTGTCAACAGTTTTATTGTTGCATGTGACAACTGCATACGAGTTTCAATTTAAAAATTCAGCTTGGAGCCTTCATCTGCAATCCACTCTTCGCGGCGGATACATATTGAGCAGAAACTAGGTGACTGAACACTCCAAGATATGGCCGCTTACAATACGCAGTTACAAAAATGTGTTACAACATCAATACAACACTACTGAGAAATAAAACATTTTTTAAGATATGTACAAATAAAAGCAATAATTAGATAAACAGATATTGAACAATTCATTGCCCAACCGCTCGTGGCGTAGTAAACAACAGGGCGCAGATGAGGTCCCAACTTTTAATTTTACGAATTTACATTATCTTTAAGTGACGCTGAACTATTGCGGCTGTCAGTCTCGTTCAGTTGGAAATTAACCCCAAAATTATAAACACTAACATGATTAGTTTGTTACACATATAAGTTCAGTATTTATGTCGTAATCGCTGACGTCTTGCGTATTTTAGAATGTCGCACAGTGACGTCACTTCAGAATAATAGGCCACAATGCCAGTGAGGGTAGAATATGACAATTTAATATAATTTCTCTTAATAACAGAGAATTAAGATTACACTAAAAAAACGTTGCACAAAAAACATTAAAATGTTTTTAAAAATAGCATTTATATGTAAGGCTGGGATTTTTAGGCACTTTTATTATAAAAATAGGAAGGCTAAAAGGTAGAAAACAATTACATTTTAGCAACGAAAAGTTATATTTTAGGCAAAATAAGATCAGAAAAAGGTGCAGCAGTGTTTAAAAAAAATAATATTTTACAAACCATTATTACATTATTATAAGAAAAACTAAAAACTACTTAAAAATATTATAAAAAAAATTGATTTAGTCTCTACAATTCTTTAATATAGCAAACAATGAGTTTCTCAATATTGTGTGAACTTAAGCTGTCACTGTTGCCAGTTATTTTGAAAAATCTATTTACTTCAAAGGAAGGGACTGGAATGTATTTAAAATTTAATAAACCACTAACAGTATTGTTAAGTAAAATTTATTTTATAATCTAACGCTTCTAACAAAAATGCTTTTTTGCTAAAATAAATACTTACATTACCGACGCTGGGTACAAGTTTATGCGCAAAAATTGAGCCAATTTTTATACGATTAGGGGGCGGCGGTAGATTTTTTTTATTTTAATAAAAAAATTAATGACAATAGTACCAAAATCGACATAAAACGAATAATTACGCGTAACAACGTGAATTGTAGCCATAAAAAGCTAGAAATAAGCAAAATTAACGAAAAATACTTACAATAAGTAGTTTAGGCAAAAGCATATACGGTTGAAATTGTAGAATTTTTGGAAAATGGATAATATGTATAATAATAATAATATTCACACTTAAAGTCCTGTGACATACACAAATAGATATTAGCTATTTGCCTAAGAAGGACTTAATGCATTGGAGTACTTACGCTAGTGTTAACGCCTTCAGTACATGTCTAACATCTCTACGCCGCGCGCTGTTTATTTACTAAAAAAAAGATACCAAAAGGACGTGTACAAGTTCAGCTAGCGGTAATATAATACTCAAAAACTACCCATACTTTAATGAATAATAAATCATAAAAAATAACAAATGTATTGAATAATAAAATAATACCCACACATTTTTCGGAAAAGTGTTGAACGTGTTTAAACATCAAAGACATAACGAATACAGAATGCTATCGCTAGGTATCGCTTGTACAGCTCTTTTAACCCTAACTTAGATTAGAGCTGTTTCTATCAATATCTGCATTTATTCACGTCTTGGCAGTTTGATTAACAGCGGACAAATTTACACATATATGAATTATGGCTTTGACATAAGACCTTTCTGAAATCGATGCAACTATCGTACTACTTTAAAATCTTATTGTTTAGAGAACTGGTTCAATAATTGAAAATAAAAGTACAGCACTTATAGCTTGCAGTTTACTTCTCGCCACAGATTACACATTACAATCAAAATATTTACATGTTGATTCCAACATTTTGACTAAAAATAACAGTGAGCATTTTCGCATGTCACATTACCGCCCCACCTTGCAACTGAGAGTGCCAGTGAATACACTAGTAAGTATAGTATAGTATAATAGATAAAAATTCGTTGTTGAATTACAAATGTATTTAAGTGCAAACAGTAATTCATAAATCGAATCATAAAAAAATATGTTTTAAATTGTAGTTGTAAACGCATATATTATATATTGTAAGAGAATATTTAAGTGCATATTTCAGCAAATTGCATATTATATATTCTTGCATATTTTGACATTTTTAAGTGCACACAAATCCGAACCCTAGTAATAAGCACTGAATTGTTTTCTTATTAGAAAAAATATACCTACTAAATAACAAGGTAAAGATTTATTAGACGCAATATTCAAAACTGAATAAATTTGTATTGACAACCAATTTAGAATTTTCCTATTTTGCAAAATTATATTTTTATTTCCACAAAAGGTTTGTTTAAAACAATAAGGCACAATCAAATCAAATAAAATCATATTTTTATAAGAAGTATTAGGCGAAAATGGAAAACGTTATGTAGAAAAATTTGCGATAAAAAATATGTTTTAAGAAACTGTTCAAAGTATTTTCAACTGTCGTTGCATAGATTACTTTCTTACTATTGAGGGGTGTATCTGTATGGGTGTTAATCCCATGTTATTTGTGATGGCACTTCTGGCTTAAGCATTTAGAAACACCCCAACAAAGCTTTCTTTATAGGATAAACTTTGCTAAAGGCAATACTGAATGGATAAGAAACGGAATGTTGCCTAGAAAGAGACATATATTCTTATGATATTTTAAAGTTTCTGTTTAATGCATTTTAAGTTCAAAAGCTTTATGTATACAAGAAAATGTGGCTAGTGATATTTTAAAATTATTATTAACCGAAAATATTTACAATATTATTCGATAATAGCTATTTCCATAAAAAGTTTAATTTTTTAGTAAAAAAGAATTTCAAAGTACATTTCTTGCCAAACTGCATTGTTCAAAGTAATTATGGTAATTATGGCAAGCATTTGTTAAAAATAAAACTAGTGATGGGCTTATCCTAAAAATATAATAGAACCATTCGTTTATCGAAATATTTCGAAAGGTTATAGCAAATCATTCGATATGCTTTTACGATTTTAAAATTTTTGATTTTGTCTATTTCGGAAGCGTGCGTTGAAGCGATACCCCATACTAAGAGGAGCTAACTGCAAATTACAATCGCAAATATATGATACGATGAGACCTCCAGTCGGGGTATTATGATGCGAATATACTAACTGAGAAAGAACTTCCGGAATGCGATAGCATAAAGACGGCTTCCGCGGCATGTTTAGTCACGCAAGCACAATAAAATAAGAATGTTTTGACTTGAATATTTGGATATTACTGATATTAAGCATAGCAAACACAGCAGTTTCCACCGTACTGTTTTGTTGCTCGTAATAATTTCAACGTAGGATTGTATTTGAAAATTTTAAGATTGCTCTAAAAATAAACAGATAATAAAAAAATATTTAAAAAATTATTATTATTCAGAATAATACTGTATTACTGTTAATAAACGCAAGTGGTACGTTTTACAAAAAAAAAACAATCGATTATTTAAATAATAATTAATAATAGCGTAAGGTTTTTGTCCTTAATATTATTTAAAAAAATGTATTAATATATGAAACAGAAAAATGTATTCACTTTCGCAATTTATAGAAATATTAATTAAAAAACAAGCTGGAATTAGAGATGAGTTTTGATAAATGTAATAAAAATACTATTGAAAGCTGAAGATTTACGCTGTTTTGCCGGCGGGCTTGAGGAAAGACGAGGAGAACGCTAGTTCCTTCATATAGTAGGGTGCTCGCGGAACCAAAAGTCGCTTAATTAAGGAGTTAGTGGGCACTTCGAGGTTAAAATGTTTGACCTAGCCAGAATTGTTGCTTATACCTCAAGCATTCCAAATCCACAATTCGTCAAAAAATCGTCCAGTGCATAAGGGCATAAAACAAAAAATTAAAACTAACAACATGCCGAGAAACCTCAGGTCCTAAAGCATATTCCTGCCAAATATCAAATTTTTTTCTGTACTTGTTATATTTAAAAAAAATATTTAATGTACGAAATTAACGCATGCCATATGGGCAACTAAAACACAAAATCGTCGTTTTCTCGATTCGAGGTACGCCAAAAAATTGTTATTTTTCCGACTTTTTTAGCTCTACAATCCATTATGTCCGTAATGGCCGCCTATAGCGGGAAAACTTACTCTTTATAAAATGTGCGTCATTCTGTCTGGAAGGCGATGGTTTTTAAATTATATTTTTAGGACGTATATTAACCGATATATTAAACTAAATGTAGAATAGTGCAAAAATTAGCAATATTTATCCGCTCCCGTACTCGATCATATGATTCACGCTTCGTCGCTTATCCCACTCCTCTCGACTACCCAATGCACACTCCACTACACCCCGCAATGACTATTCACAGTATAGAATCGCAATACGTAACACTTTGTATGAGGAATTATTATTAATATTAGAGAAAACGTTGAGAATAATATTGTTATTATTGTTGTTCTAGACATGTTGTCATGAAAAATAGATATAATAATATTTAAAAAATACTTCTGTGTACAGTTGGTGAAGACAAAGCTGATACTATTTATGCTGTTAATAATTGATTTAATCACTATTATATACAAACATGACCTACATAAAATAATAAATTAATCAATCGCTTTCAGAATCCTCTTCAGGGGAAACAGTTGATAATTTCCGACTACGCTTAGATATTGTACTATTTTTACATGATTTTTGCCCCATGCAATAACAGGCACCAATACAAGGCATGTTTTTCTTTTTGCAGGAACATACCTTACTTGTACAGTCTGAAACATTATTTATTTTTTAATAGTCATTAGTTGAGGTAAATACATTAAAAGTTAATCAATTCGTACCTTTTTTGCAACCACAAGTAGCTAATATGCTGAGATCTTCAGGAAGCACGGGTTGAGTCTGTAAAACAGGTAAGATTTGATCCTGCTCAATCTTCCATCCATACTCTAAAATGTTAGGCAGGTTCCAAGCTGCTAAGCCAAATTTTGGTTTGATAATGTGCTCTCAAACAATGCTGTTTTAAACTATTTTCTGTAGGAGTCAATTTATCTATTATTTTGGACACTGCAAGCGTTGATCGTAGAACATCGATGGAAGATATATCGCTGTTGTTAGTGTACATTTTTAAAACAAAATTGTGCATATTCTTAAACAAATTATCATTAAAATCTGCAACACCAACGTCTTCAAGTAATTTGTAGTAAGACAAGAATATCTTCCAGCAAAACTTTTTTCCTATTCCATGAAATTGGCTTGTCGTATCACATCCAGTTAATGCATGAAAAGCAGGTAGACTTTTTGTAAGTGAAGGGTTTAAACTTATATCGTGAATCGGAATAAAACGAATTGCATCTCGACTACCAATTTTCATCCAAACTTCAGGTGTTAGCTGGTCTTTGAAATGGGCTAAAAGTATTAATACATCCGTATCTTTACAGTCAATTATGCATCTCGTATATCCAGCTTTTTTAGCAGACAAAATATGTAGAAGAATCCTCGTATCTGCTTCTTCGTGGTTAGAACTTAATAAGTTATCTTTAAGTTGAAAATTTGTTTTATAGTCTAAAACAGAAGCGAACCCTCCAGTTGTAGCACTGTACACTAACAACAGCGATGTTCTAAGATCAACGCTTGCAGTGTCCAAAACAATAGATAAATTGCCTCCTACAGAAAATAGTTTAAAACAGCATTGTTTGAGAGCACATTATCAAACCAAAATTTGGCTTAGCAGCTTGGAACCTGCCTAACATTTTAGAGTATGGATGGAAGATTGAGCAGGATCAAATCTTACCTGTTTTACAGACTCAACCCGTGCTTCCTGAAGATCTCAGCATATTAGCTACTTGTGGTTGCAAAAAAGGTACGAATTGATTAACTTTTAATGTATTTACCTCAACTAATGATTATTAAAAAAGAAAAACATGCCTTGTATTGGTGCCTGTTATTGCATCGGGCAAAAATCATGTAAAAATAATACAACATCTAAGCGTAGTCGGAAATTATCAACTGTTTCCCCTGAAGAGGATTCTGAAAGCGATTGGTTAATTTGTTATTTTATGTAGGTCATGTTTGTATATAATAGTGATTAAATCAATTATTAACAGCATAAATAGTATCAGCTTTGTCTTCACCAACTGTACACAGAAGTATTTTTTAAATATTATTATTATATCTATTTTTCATGACAACATGTCTAGAACAACAATAATAACAATATTATTCTCAACGTTTTCTCTAATATTAATAATAATTCCTCATACAAAGTGTTACGTATTGCGATTCTATACTGTGAATAGTCATTGCGGGGTGTGGTGGAGTGTGCATTGGGTAGTCGAGAGGAGTGGGATAAGCGACGAAGCGTGAATCATATGATCGAGTACGGGAGCGGATAAATATTGCTAATTTTTGCACTATTCTACATTTAGTTTAATATATCGGTTAATATACGTCCTAAAAATATAATTTAAAAACCATCGCCTTCCAGACAGAATGACGCACATTTTATAAAGAGTAAGTTTTCCCGCTATAGGCGGCCATTACGGACATAATCGATTGTAGAGCTAAAAAAGTCGGAAAAATAACCAATTTTTGGCGTACCTCGAATCGAGAAAACGACGATTTTGTGTTTCAGTTGCCCATATGGCATGCGTTAATTTCGTACATTAAATATTTTTTTTAAATATAACAAGTACAGAAAAAATTTTGATATTTGGCAGGAATATGCTTTAGGACCTGAGGTTTCTCGGCATGTTGTTAGTTTTAATTTTTTGTTTTGTGCCCTTATGCACAGGACGATTTTTTGACGAATTGTGGATTTGGAATCCTTGAGGTATAAGCAACAATTCTGGCTAGGTCAAACATTTTAACCTCGAAGTGCCCACAAAAGTCAAAATAGAAACCGCTTAGCACTCTACTAATAGGAGCATTCGAGAAGCAAGCGGAGAGCGTTTTTACTACTTTTTACCGCATAGAAATATCTGAAAGATTTTATCGGAACGAAGCATTCGATTTTTAAATATATTCGATCGGCAATCATTCGATTTGTTATTTACTAAAAAAACATCTGAAGAGAATTTCATGTGTCAACAGAGCAGGGCGACTGCTTTTAAGTTTAAATGTGTGCTTAATACTTGGTTATAGAGCTTATTTTTAATTTAATGTGTCTTTTTAAATTTAAAATCGTTGTTTACGTCAAAGATATATTTTTGCATTGTTTATTGTTTTTCTTTAAAGCGGAGTTTTCTATTTTCTAATTACATATGAAGTTACACGATTGCCTATTTATTCGTGCAACACACTGTACAATATAAAACAGCATTACCTTATTACATTATAATGCATCGATTTAGTGCGATGCTGACGAAAACAGAAAAGTGATTAGAAGAAGCCACAATAAGACGCGTCGTATAGACACACACATTATACTCCTTTTTAGTCCCTAAATTTCAGAGAAAGTTAGTCGTTGTAAAAGCTTGAATATTGAAGCTTTTTCTCGATTCTTTGCCAAGCAACTCCGATAAAAACCCCTCGCATTTTAACCGTCTGTTTTCTTTTGTTTTTGTTCTCCAATAAGAGAGGCGAGCCAAGAATGAATTAAAATGAAAAATTAAGGAGTTTAATGGTATGGCAGTCTTTATTAATTTTGTTTTTAATGCAAAAACAGTTCTTCCTACTTTTTAGACTGTTTTATTAATGAGATAATGTAAATTTGACGTATATTTGATTTAAATATATTCGTTTATCCAGAAATAATGTTATAATACGCACATGTAACGTGAACTATGATTTAAAATTATATTTATAATATTTAATATTGGTGCTGTTATTATGTAAGATTTTCATGAAAACTATTAAGGAGTTTGATAGCTTACATAATTTTGAAGTTGCGAAAGAATACGTCACGACCCCATTAAAAATTCGAAAAAACATATCTGATGACAGAGTTTGAATTTCCATACACTTAAAAGGTCCAAATGCATTATAAAATTATGAAAATTTCAATTTATGTAAGTTCGAGATTTTCAGAAATTTAAGGCAGTTTATAAAATTTGAAAGTTTTTAAAAATAATTAAATGGAAACATTTTGTATATTTCAAAAAATCGAAAAGTTAGAAAACTATTAAATTTAAATTAAATTAAATTTTTAATAAATTTTGTGATTTTGAAAATTTCAAAAACTAAATATTCAAAATTGTCAGAATCCAAATTTTTTTTTAATTTTAAAATGTTAGGATTTTTATTTTTCTAATTGCAAACAATATGTGTCCGCTGAAATTTCTAAATTAATTTTTTAATTTGGTTTTTGGCCGATTATGCAATTAGAAAATGTTCCGGCAAGCGACCGAAAGAAAAGCTGCCAGAAGGTTTTGTCTTTCAAATGTAATTCCCATTGCAATTTAACTCTTTCATACAAAGTTTGAAACGGAAATTTGCAGGTTTTTGAAAAAGAGAAAAAATTATGGAGACGACTGAGGGAGGACATTGGGGGATAACAGGCTAATGGGACTTATGCAAATCAGCTGCTTGATATGCGTAGAACATATATCTAAGTTTAATTTTTTAGATGGAAAAAGTTTGCCATAAATTCACCTTCCTTTTAGTCATTACTTGTATATTGGCGAATAATCACATAGCGGAAGTCCGAAGAAAGTCCGGGGAAAGTCGGGGAAGTCCGGGAGAAGTCGGGGAAGTCTGAAGAAAGTTCGGGGGAAGTCTTTTACTAATGCAAAGTCGGTGTACAAATTTTAGCCTGCGGTTTATTCCTCGATCAAAACGGAACCAGACCAGGCCATAGAGCAACAAACTCAACACAAATCTCCGAACTTTCTAGCTTTGAAATAATACATGTAATGGTAGTAGAAAAACGCATAATGTTACTCTATAATAGCATTTCTAAATGAATGAAAACTGTAAACTAATAATTATTAAAATTTCTGAAATTAAAAATTTTTATAATTCCTAAATGGCGCCTACGTACGTACGTACGTACGGCCGTACGATTTGTTTCAAATTTTGTAGAGTTGTAGGGATAGGAATAAGATTTTATTTGATTAAAGTTTTAATCCCCCTTATTTAATACTAGGTGCCCGATAAAATGTTTTTGCTTAAGCTAAATGTGTTCAACGCGTTGTCATAGTCACTGTTGGCGCGTAAAAAGTCAATACAAAAATACTTTTGAAAATACGTTACTTGGCGATTTCGAAAGTATGGGGAGGTCCAAGCGAAGTGCTTTGCTTATTTCTAATTTTACCATTCTTGCATTGGGGTCAGAGCCGGACTTGTCTCATTGACGCCTCTAGGCAACTTATATTTCTGGGCCCATTTTCCCGCAAAAATAGAAAATTATGTAAACATTATTAACTGTGACTAGTGGCGGTTCCAGGATTTGATAATCAGGAGGGGTGGTGGCTGTAATTAACAGAAGTAAATAAAAAATAGATCTGCGACGAAAGCATTTTCAATGTGGGCGTGGCCAACTTAGCCTCTCTTTAAAAGCATCCAACTATTTTAGAGTCTAATAAAAAACTCACAATAGTTATTTATTATACAAGACGATAAAGAGATATTTTATCGACAGGTGAAAGATGTTAGTTCACGAGCGACGAAGGAGCGAGTAGGCTATCTTTCACGAGTCAATAAAGACTCTTTATCGTCGTGTACAATATACTATCTTATTTTGTACTTAATGTTAAATAATAATCAATAATTTATTTCTATATTAAAATGTCAACTCGCACAGATGTTTTATAGTAATTATTGCGATCGCGTTAGCAATGATCGTTGTTTTGTTAGTTTGTTTACTTGTGTCAACATTCAAAAATTTTCACGAAATTATTTTGCATGTGAAAAAAACATATGGATATTCAAGCTACAGTGAAAGAAGAAATGGCTAAATTGTTGCCTGAGAAGTCCAGAGAAGCATATGAGAGAGAGAGTATGAGAGTAACATCAGATAAGTTACCTTCAGTGTAATAATTTAAATTTATGTATTATAAATAAAGTGTAGATAAAATTCTACTTTATCTACACTTGATGTTAAAATGTTTCTTTATCTACTAAAAATGAACGCATAAAGCCTACTTTTAACATTAAGTACAAAATAAAATATCAAAAACCTGCATTGTAATTAATGACTCACACAAACACATAAAAAGATTTACTAACTACTGCTATCCCTATTCTTATCGGCTTAATTTGTTACAAGCATGACGTAGTTACAAGCGTGAAAGCTGACATAAATAAGTATTGTCAGTGCGTTCTGAAATAAGGCTAAAGAAGAAAGACTGTTCCCAAGAATTTAACTCACAAAGCATTTCACATTAAATATTTAATATGAATGCAGAATATTTTTAACTGACGAAAGAAGGAGGGACTACAGCTTTCTTTCGCCCCCGTAAACCAGTGCCTGACTGTGACAAAAGAGGAAGATTTATATAGAAGAAATATATTAATGTAATATAAATAACCGTCGGGAGATATCAGAAATTTGCAGCACGCATGCGCTGTGAGGCGTGGTAGACTGCCCAGTAATAGAACTGACTTGTACTACTACTTTCAATAATAATAATAAATAGGAGTACAAGTAAAATTGACTTTTATATTTCACTCATTTTAAATTTAGTGATAGTAATTATAATAAATAATAAATAAAAAAAACATTAATTTTTACGATTTAGAAAATTTTAAGCGCCCCATTTTGTTTGGCGCCTTTAGGTAACAGCCCAGGATTTCAAAAAATATACATTTGATATGCACGTTCTAGTTAGCGCAGCTTATTTACTTCTGAAATACTTAAAACATGGGTCTGGTAATTTTAATAGTAAAAATAATAAATATATGTAAATTATTAAAAATATGCGTGCAGTTACAAAAACCTTCAAATAATACGTTTATATGCATTTTCAAGTTAAAATCCGCAAAGTTGATGAAACTCATAAATTTACTACTGGAGAAAAATACATGTAGTGCATAGAAATCCGAACCCTACTGATTGTAATTATTGTATATTAAAGAAATAAATACAGTTCTCGAAGTAATACTCTTTTAACGCTTAAAGTATTCAGAACAATAACACTAATTACACGTAAAAAAACAAATATTACTGGACTAGATGTTCAAACTAATTACCAAAGTTTTCTTATTCCTATTGGGAATTACAGTGGAGTTGAAAAAGTGCCAGCCATTTTTTAAATTTCTTCGGGTAAGATCTGAACTGGACGTAGAAAGAGACAATTAGACTTGATAAATGATTTTCTTGTCTCGGGTAGTGGAGGAAACGTTTAAGGGGAGTGCGCTGCAAGAAATAAAAAGGGGAAGAATAATTTTTGTCTCGTTTTATCTTCTTGCGCCAGCATTTTATAAAATCGCCTTTGCTCCGCTATTAATGCCCTCTTCTCTGTCTCGCCTTCTGTCTCGCTCGCTTTTACTCTGTAATCATTTTGGGTTTTATTGTCTCAATGTGTTTGTAGGACACACTTTCTTTTAAAACTTTACAAAATACTGCTTGTATCTTCTAGTTACGAAAACACACAACTAAGTTTTACGAGAAATTAAGATAAGTTCCGGTATTTCACTGCTGAAAGTGAACAACCTTCGCATTTTATACTTCAAAAAATTACCAGAAATAATAATTTTGTAAGAATTAAAGTATTTCCATTTTATTTTACTACAAAAATTAATGCTTTTCGTTTAAAACGATTTCGATGGTAAAACTGTAATTTTATTTCTAAATTACTAATTATTTATTTTGAAAAAAGTGTTCTGATATCAAAAGTCAAAGGAAATAACGCTTATTTACATATTAATTAAAAGCTCAAATTAGCTTGCAATTTTTAAATTCAATTAGTTTATTATCATTTCTGGCTATGATTTGTTTGTAATAGGTTTAGCGATTCAGGTAGTAATTAAACAAAAATTAATTTGTCAATTCTACAAATCGAATTATTAATAAACTACGTCAAATTTAATCGTCGGCTAACTTAGTTTATAAATGCCAATTTGGTCGAGGTTTCTATGGAACGCCGGTTTCTCTTGATTGACAGCGATTTTTGAAAAAATAAAAGCAGATGTTTACATAATTTAAAAATTTCTAATAGATATTAGTATTTAATTAAAATTATCTTAGATATTTGTGTTTAAAAAACTATCTTTGATATTCATAAATATTTAAACATATTTCTGAAACAGTTCTTAATCCCATAATAGAAAATATCTTAAAGATAATTTAAAATCATGTTAAAACACCCCCGTGTTATATTTTTTTCGTCGACATGTGTTTATTGTGACACTTAAAAATAAAATACCTTTAAGATATTTGTTTTGTTTAACACTTCTATTCGGAATTTTGTAAATAAACATATTAGCAATATCTTAGATATTTTGTTAATTTTAACAATGGTTTTGTTATTTTTAATAAAAAACAATAATATCTATAAGACATTTGTAAGTTAATTGATTAATAATATCTACGAAATGTTTTTGTTGTTAATAAAATTGGTCAAAACGTAGTTCTAGTCGTTAAAAATGTCGTAAATGTTTACAATTTATTAGTTTCTGTCGATTATATTAAAAATATCTTGAACATTAAGATTTTACTTGAAAAAACTTTTTTAATATTTGAATGTCTTAAAAATATCTATCTGATGTTAATGTGTTTAGGATAATTTGAAGTTAACTATTTAGGACTATCTCAAAGATACTTTTAAGGAATTTTTTTTATCTTATAAATATTTAAAAAAGGTTACATATAGAAATGTTTTATAATTCAATAAATTGTAGGTATTTTAAAATAATTTAAATACCTTATATACGTTAAATACATTTTTTTTAATATCTTAATATTTGAATTTTTGTTTTAAAATACCTTAGATATTTTAAAACATAAAGAAATAATTGTTTAATAAACCAGGTAAACACGAGAACACGTAACAACCGGCCATTTTCTCAGTTTTTAAATTATTAATTTTATTTGTTTGGTTAATATACACATAATAATGCATATTACGACTTAAAACGGTGTTAATTTAGACTTCCGGTTTAATCGGAAGTGGTAACAATGCTTTTATTTTTAAAAGAACACGCTGTATATTTACAATCCTTACAGGTAACGATATTTCCGAATATCTTAGATATTTGACAATTCTTTCATCTTATAATATCCAAGATATTTTGAATTGAATTTATAGCAGAAATAATATCGAAATATCCAAGATATTTCGTAATGGAATCATTTTTAAATATCTAAGTTATTGAGAAAATAAATTTATGATATTTTGAATTCAAATGCAACTAAATATTTTAAAATAACTTTAGGATGTTTCTCAACAGATATTTAAAAATATCTAGAAATAATGAAAAATATCTTAGCTATTTATAATTAAAATATATTGGCAGTACAAACCTGTAATTCTTTGGGATATTTATAATAAAGTACTAATACCTCCAATATTTACATATAATAAATGTCTTTAAAACATGTCAATATATAAATTTATTTTGTTGAAATTAGCTTCCACTGAAAAGTAAAACGGCGTTTTATAGGTCTATGATTTTTCATATTTTAAAAATTTTAGAATAAAGTAATATATCACTAATATAACCCACCTTTCAGAAAAAGTTTACTGCCCATTTGTAAATAACCTAAGCTAGGAAAAATAATTTTAAAACCCGTAATAAGAAAAAAATTACATAGCGTAGTTTTTTACCTGCATAAATATTACACCTTGCAAAATAACAATAAAACGATTACAATATCAAAAGTCTGAATTTGAATTATTTAATTATTTGATTTATACTTTAAATTTATGCATAATCAAAAAAAAGTTGCAACACTTAACTGCTAAATCAAATTTATAACAGTTTAGTTTGAATATGCACAGGCGCGCGCGTTTTAAACTGTTAAATAATAATCAACGTAAAACCGTTTTCTTGGTTGGAATATTAACCGTAATTACTGTTTCAGCGCCATCCTCGTTGTAATAGCTCTACTACTATTTCCCCTAAAAGAAAAGGGTTAGCAACCCTTTCCTACGCTTAAAAGGGTTGAAACTCAAGCTTAAATAGGTAACTGTATTAAAAGTTTTATTAAGTTTTATTAGATTTATTTTAAAATTATAAAACGAGCCTTTATTGTTTGATATTAGTTTGAATGACAAAAGTTTAGTTGGTATGAAATTATAACTAACGAGTTAAATTTAAAAAAAAAGTCGAGTTACGTACTTCCAGAAAGATTAACTAAACCTTGTAGGTACAGAGGGCGCGGATATATACATATGAACAAAGAAATTATGGAAGCATTTTTAGCAAGAGGATTTTAATCATTGCAAGTCTCGTAAATGCATATGTTTTTGTGCCAAATACTTCTCAAAATTTAAATTCAAGTTTGCTTATTAACAATTCATATTAAAATAATGTGTTTTATGATGCTGATACATACAGATTTTCTATTACTACCGGTGCATTTCAATAAAAATAAGCTTAGATTTAAACATAAAACTGCGTTATGATATACTGAGCGAACAATTAGCAAGTGAGCATTGTAAATTATTTTTAGTATTTATTATTTTTAGTTTATGAACGTTCATGAAAAATGTCAGATTGCAACCGTGACCCATTGAACTCACATAATGGAAAACGTTTTAAACGACATGTTGGTTTAGCGGTTGGCGTGGGTTTGCAATCTGGCGGCCCCAGTTCAATTCCCATAGCATTTACTGCTATTTTATCTTACCCTATGCCTATAATTTATTTTAATTTTTATCTTTGTTTCGTTTAAGCAAAAGTAACCTGAAATAAGTTTTTAATTAATATAAACTTAAAACATTAAACAATCAAACGACATAAGTAGCAGCCTAATAAAAACTCACAATTAATGTTGAAAATATTGTTCACTCGTTTCTAGGCTTAAACAAATACGTTTTTTTTATGTATTCATATTAAATGAAAAAAAAACAAGGAAAAAAAACAAGTTTGCCACGGGATTTGAACTGGGGCCGCGGCCGCCAGAAGAAGGGCTGAGCGCTGAAGAATTTTGGTGTAGAACCTCCAGGAATTGTAATAAAAGTCGAGAAGTTTTTAGCGATTTACAGCAACTTCTGAAAATTTAACAAATTTTTGAGAAATTCTTGCAAAGTTAAGGAATTTTTTTGGGCCTTAAGTGATTTCTAAGCGATTTGTACGTAAATCCAAGCACCGAGTTTTGTCAATATGCATAATATGTAACCGTATGTAACAAATCGAGCTGTGAATGCTGCTAAGCCCAAACATTCTTTATTCACATAACTATAACATTTTTATTACCACAGGGTTTTCTATGGTTGCTACCAGCTGAGGCAAGATGTGTAGAGCTCGCGCCATGGCAAACAATACCAAACTAAAATTTGGCCATTCATTTTTACTTTTCTATACTCTCAGTATAGGTAAGTATTGATTTCATGAAAATTTTCGAACTCGAGGATTTAACGGAAAAACCCTTAAATGTGCGTTTTAAAAACTGTCTGTCTGTAGGTGGGTATGTATATATGTGTGTGGTGCATTATAACTACCAAATAGATGGTTGAATTTCAATGAGCCTTGGAATCTGGGAGTATGTCAAAAATTCACCAATAAAATAAGCTTTCAATAGAAATCCGAAACCGGAAGCGAAAGCTAGATATTTTTTTGTGTTAGCTATTTTTTCCGAAACCATATATTAAAAACTTGAAAACGGTATCCACTAATAGTTATTTAAGTATCAAGGAATGTAAGGACGTAATAACATCCGAGGTAGGCGAATACTAGCTGAGGCGGAGCCGAAGCTTGTCGCCTGCCGAGGATGTTATTAGTCGATACATTCCGTGTTACTTATTAAATTTTTCACGCTACCGGCAATGTAAGTAGGCCTACAGGTAGAAATTTAATCATATTTTTAAAAGTTCGTTTTGACAGCTGTCATCGGAATTATTTTTTAAAAGCCCCATTATTCTAAGTTGTCTGTGCTTGTTACCATATCAACGAACAGTTAAAATCAACATTACTTTCCTAGGAATGTAAGTGACACTATTAAGTTCCGTCGTCAAGGGTAACTAGTACACGAATGTTATCAGCCATTTACGATCCCTGTAGCTATGGATGTAAGGCCTACTTACACTGCCGGTAGCGTGAAAAAGACTTTAAGACAAATTCAACGTTTTGTTTTTGAATTTTCTAGCTTTAAAGTAGCGGCGGCTACGATTTTTTGAAGCTTTGACTTTAGCGACCTATTACTCAAAAACAAGGTGACACATCGAGTTCACATATTTCATCGTAATAGCCCTATAGAGACATAAAATGTGCACGAAAAGGTAAAAGCTATAAAATAAAAAAATTTAAAAAATTTAAAAAAAAAGTTGATGGTAAGCTACAATTTGGTTCGTGTTCCAGCTCGAAATTTTGTCTCTGGCGTTTTCTATAAATTTTTAAAAATTGAGTTTTAACGCCTCTTTACTCAAAACCCAGTTATCAGATCGAGATGTAATTTGATGTTATGAGTACACAATGTTACAAGATACTAGAACGTTCGGAACTACTAAAATTATAAAATAAGAAAAATATCAAAGTTTTGACTTTTTCAAAAACTGGCCATACGATTTTGTTTTAAATTTTATAGCTAAAATGAACTACAATTTGGTTTAAGTGACACTTTATTAATTTCTCTCTAACGCCTTCTGTGAAGTTTTGAAAACCGAAAATACATGGCTATCTCTTAAATAAATGGGGGACGATAATACATTTCTGTTTGGGCTAAACTGCTCTTGAGTGATAGTAGAATAAAGTTGTCAACTTAATTTTTAAATACGCCAATATTCAAGAGGGAGGGGGGTTGGCTAACTTTCTAATTTGTCCATGCGTTTTTGATATTTTTAAACCAGAAGAAATCTATTTCCAAAAAATGAAAAAATCGTTTTTTTTCAAATAAGAAAGAAAAATTCTGTCGCAACTTAATCAGTACAAGAACATGCATGACAACGTAAGAGTGCAAATGTAGATAGCAAGACACGTAGTGCGAAAGAGATGAACATAGTACAATCACATCATAATAGCCAGAAGCTAACCGCTGCGTAGTGCACCACCCTGAAATTGCTACTCAGGTAGTTTATGAGTTATGACTATTGTTACTTGCCCTTCTTGCAATTTGGCAGAGATTTATATTTAAATACTTTTCAACTCTAAACAGTCTTTAGTTAGATGAAGTGTAATAATTGTTGTGATAAGATATATAAAACGAATTATATTGTTTAATTATTATAGGTGAGTCCAAGCGAAATGCTTCGCTTAAGTTTATTAATTATGCTTGTAAATGTTTAAAATAATAAGAGTAAAACAGTTTTTATTAGCCTTACCTGTACTATTATTTGGTAATATTAATGAAAACGCCTAGATTGTGTTAACGATGTTGGAAATTTATTTGGAACCTTCTGATAATTTTTCTGCAATGAGCTCGGAATTAGAGAATTATAAGAAATTTTTAGAATTTTTTCTAAATTAAGAGAATTATCATGGAATTTAAACAGTCTCCATTATGCGCGTTAAATGAGTCACGATTGCCAACTGATTATATCATTTTCCTATAAAATTTGACTTTTCGTCACCTGGGAATTATAGTCTTCTATCTGACATTTTACAATACTGGGTGTCTTAGCACAGGTAATATGTACCAAAACAGGTACATTTTGACTAATGCGACACATTGTTTGACTTCCGGTTTTACCGGAAATGACCCCAACGTTTGAATTTGAAATTTGAAATAAGGCACCTTGTATATTTTGACAATTTTGGAATCCTGAGACAATTCTGACCGCACCTGCACTATTTTTTGAAAAAAATTTAAACGTACTTGATTTGTTTAGAGCGAATTCTTTTTTAATCTAAAGTGCTATGGTCGGTCTTATAGAGAAAAAATATAAATATGATTTTTACGGGTATTCTGGCAGGTACAAGCATTTCTATTTAAAGAAATAAATCTTATGTAAACTAGGTATCTAAATGACATCAATTTTTTGTAAAATAGGATTTTTTTTCAAATGACACCATGCAGATTTTCACCACAAATCGAATTATGTCCTTCAAATTTAAAAGCGGATTGATATTAATCTAAACCCACCAATTTTTTCTAAACAACGAAAAAATGCTTTCTCAAGTGTGCCATGGAAACATATGAATTGACATATATTAGCAAATTGCCTTACGTGTATGAATTAGTGAAAAATTTAAATTTTCTCATAAGGCACTTGAAACAGTTTCGACGATTTTCAAACTTCATATACAAAGAAGTTGGTGGTTTTACATTAATATCAATCTAATTTTGGATTTGAAGACATTATTAGATTTGAGGTAAAAATCTGCGTTTAGATACCTAATGTCTAAAGAATTCTGTATTTGAAAAGTAATTAATAATTTACAGAAACGTGATTTCTTTAAATATATCTACCTACCAGAATACTCGTAAAAAATTATGTTTGTACTTTTTGTTATCGTCTTCGTCCCGGTCTATTGGTTTAAAATAACAATTTACTCTGAAAAATTAAGACGCCTCAAAATGTTTAAAAATAGTGCTTCAAAAAGTGTACTCATAACTTGCCTTAGAATTCCAAAAATGTCAAAATATACAAAGTGCCCTATTTGAACTTCAAAATCTGGGATCATTTCCGGTAAAACTGGAAGCCAAGAAAATGTGTCAAATATGAAAAAAATTGACTTTTTGGGTCCACATTACCTATGCTTAGTTTTGTTGCAATGTAGGAAAAACTCTAAAAAATATGGGCCCTCTAATGATTTCGTTGACATCCGGTATATATTTAAAATGTGTATCAATTTTTATCGACATCTATTCCCAGAGATCTATCGCTGATTTTGCATACTTTTTGTTTAAATAAAAGCTATTACGCTGTAGATTTCCACAAAAATTATAAATCTTAATAAAAATTATAACCATAGCAAAGGCTCAATTTATACGAACACATATGCAATTACGCTTGCCACTTGCAGCTTCATCTGTTTCTTCCCGGTGTCGGTTTTCGGAACTACGAGTTACACGTACCACTCGTTAAGCATTGTCTACAAAGAAATGTACGTTGAAAATTATTTTTAAGGGGTCCCAATATTATTATTAAATTAGTTTATTAGAGAAAAAATACAACAAAAAAAGGATCGTCAGATGGAACGGTCTTAATATTTTTTTTAACAAAAAGTAATTTTTTCTAAATTTCTCATTTTCATTGTAAAATTAAAAATGTTGAATACCTAATTTACACAAATACAACTTACTCAAGAAGTAGTTGTCTGATTGGGATCAACTACAACTTGTTTGAGAGCCTTTCCTAGGTAGTATACGATGAAATAAAATTAATTTTGAAAATCTGAAAACGAGCACAATCGCGCTTCTCCATAAATTTAAAAATTGAAAATAAAATATTTTTCAAAAACTGCTAAGACGATTTTTTTTAAACTATGTAAGTTGCTAGAACCGAAAATTAGCTGCAATTTGAGTTTTTGCTAAAAGCTATAATTTCACAGTTTCTATGAATTTTTGAAAATCGTGCTTGGGCTCCTTTTTACTTATTAAACAGGGTCCGGTAAAATAGTTTTTTTAAGCAAAATTGCTCATCATGACTTGCAGTTTCAAAATCTAATGTTAGTTTTTAGATATACTTTTATACTTGGTGGGGCTACAGTACAAAATTTAAATCCGAAATATTCGAAATTTTCAAAATAATATTATAAAAAATTAACCATACGTTAACGTAAACTTTGCAATTTTGTAGATCCAAACCTGGGCTACAATATATTTTTTTGCCGAATACCATAATTCTACTGTGGCACCTTCTATGAATTATTAAAAATCAAAAATTAGTACCCTTTTATTTCTTAAACGGGAGACGATAATGAACTTCTACTTAAGAAAAATTACTTATCTTGACTAGTAGAACCAAAATCTAATGTCAGTTTCTACAAAAATGTTTCATTTCAAATTGTTGGTACCTATTAAAAATAATTCTTTTACAAAAATTTTTGTTGTTGGATAAGTTAGGATCGGAGCAGGTATGATTACTAAGCCGGCATCATTTTTGCTGTCGTCACGAAAAACGACTGAGTACAACTCGTTTGACAGCTCTTTAAGGTAGTATACCATGAATCTAAAAACTACCTCAATGGCACCTCTCCAACATTTGGAAATTTTAAATAAAATATATATCATAAATTGGCATCACGATTATTTTTTAGGTTTGTATGTCGACTGAGCTGAAGACGAGCTACAGTATGGATTAGGATTTTCTACATAACTCTTAAGTTACGCTGTGACGCACTTTGAATGTTTGAAAATTAGAATTTGGTACTTTTTACTTTCCTATACTTTCAGTATAGGGAAGTATTGATTTCATGCAAATTTTCAAAATCGAGATTTTGACGGAAATACATGTTTTGGGCTTCCAGGATCCTAAAAAAGTGGTTTTTAAAAAATGTCTGTCTGTGGGTGTCTGGGTGGGTGGGTGGGTGTGTTACGCTCCATATCTCCGGAACGGCTGGACCGATTTCGATGTGCTTTGGAATGAGGAGGTATATCAAAAATTTCATCGACAAAATAAGCTTTTAAAAAGAATCCGAAACCGGAAGCGGAAGTTAGACATGTTTTTTTGGTAGCATTTTTTTCAGAAACGGAATTTTGGAAATTGGAATAGTGGAAATTATAGAAAGCCTTAGAACAAATCAAACGTTTTTTTACCGAACTCTCTAGCTTCAACATGGCGGCCGCTACGAATTTTTGAAAATTTCGACTTTAACGCCCATTTACTCAAAAACCAGTTGTTTGGTTGGGATCAACTACAACTTGTTTGGTAGCCCCTTAAGGGTACTATACCATGAAATATCATTAATTTTTAAAATCGAAAAACGATCTCAATGGCACCACTCCAAAATTTTTGAAATTTTCAAAAAACAAATCTCAAAAACTGCCCACACGTTTTTGTTTAAACTTTTTAAGCTGATAGAGCTGAGAATCTTCTACAATTTATTTTTTTGCGCATTGCTATAATTTCACTGTGACGCCCTCTGTGAATTTTTGAAAATTGAAAATTGGTACCCTTTTATTTATTTAACGGGGGTCAATAAAATATTTCTGTTAAAGCAATATAGCTCATCATTGATAGCAAAATCCGAATATTATAATATTTTTTTGATACTTTAATATTTAGGGGGGCTACTGTTCCCCCTTCCCCCCAAAATTTTCGCTACAAAATTAAAAAATTGATTTCTTCTTGTGTTTACTCTAGGAGAACCTTTTTACAAAAAATCAAAAAATCGAATTTTTTGCCCATTAATAATCTTTCTGTCCTTAGAAGAATTTCACATACTTTCTACAGCAGTTGTATTCTTGTACTAGTTTAATGTTCAGTGTAGGCTAACTTTGTTATTTTAATAGATAGACTCGCAAACCCAAGAGCAAAGTTGTAGGGCAAATTCTTCTCGATTGTATTTAAGAAAAAAACTTGAGTTTCCAATTTTAATATGGCGGCCACGGTAACAAATAACTTTTTTTTTAATGGAAACGTGGCATTTTGGCTTTAAAATCAGAAAGGTTTTGAAATTCTAAATACAAATTAATAAGAGTAATTTCTTGCTATAAATAATACTTCTCGAGTTATTAATACATTTTCAAACATCAACACGCTTCCTTACTCGTGCCTCCGGTTCATTTCAGTTCGGCTGTTTTACATGTACTCAGTTGCAGGCGGAGCCAGCGTGGTAATGGTACGTTTAAGTTACGCTCTTCACGCTTGAAGTTTTTATAAACCCTGTTTACTTTTACTAGCCGGGTCTAGACAGGTGTACATCAAAAGTGTTGGAAAATATAAAACAATGTTAATTTATAAGTATAGGAAAGTTCAGGCGAAGTGTTTCGCTCATTTTTTATTTATTAAACGGGGAACGATATAAGCATTTCGACTGCAGCACTATTGTTCATCAGAATGTGATTTAGCATCTAAATTTCTGCACGAATTACATTAATTACAGTTGGTTGACACAAACTTTAGTTTCCATACACGCGCATTTTTCTGCAGCTTATATTTTTTGGGAAACTTAATTGTGTTTTTCAATTATTTGTAAATTTTATAGGAATTTTGATAAATATCTCAGTGCATGAGTCAGTGTCGGGTCGTTGAGACCACTAGCGTCTGGTGAGTTCTTCTTGTAAAAAATGAAAATCAGAAGTTACTTTCGCTATGTTATAAATTAAAAAAAAAAAGATTTGTTGTTTTGTATTGAATGCAATTTATTAGCAATGAAAAAATCGGCTTTAACAATGCAATTTCACTTTAGATTTACACTTTCATTAACTTGCTTTGCTTTGGATGTAAATAGCACACTCCCATAAACAACCACATTGACAAGTTAACACTGTACAATGCGAGCCAATATTAGACGAGGTTGCGCAAGTCAGGATATTAGCGTCTAGCCCCTTGGCCTACAGCCGATCCTACCTCACATGACTTGCGCACCTCCTCTGCATGCAGCTGAAATGTGTGTAAACCACAAGTTCGTAGTGGCACAGATGGATATACGGGTGTACTACATTTTTACTGCATAAGTAGTTGCGGGGTCGAATCTCGGTTGGGACCAAATTTTTTTTTATTTTATAGTTTTTTTAAAACACTGTTCTTGCGTTTTGCTGTTTACGCGTTGTTATTTGTTAAGAGCAGTTATATTTTTAAAGAAAAAAATACAAAGACATATTTGCATTCACTCACTGATTGACGGCATACTAACATGCAAGTCTGGTAATAAATTAACAAAAAAAAAGGATTTGTTGTTTTCTATTGAATGCAATTTATTAGCAATAACAAAATCGGTTTTAACAATGCAAATCTCGATGTAAATATCACACTCGCACATATGCGAGCCAATATTAGATGACACTGCGCAATTCAGGATGGGCTGTGGGTCCAAGGGGCTAGACGCTAGTGTCAGGATCGGCTGTTAATCGAACTCACCAGACGCTAGTGTTGAAGACTTCGGCTCGTTGAACAAGCTAGGATGCGAGCAGGTATAAATACTAAAAGCTGGTATCATCTTTGCTGACGTCACAATAAACGACTGACTGAGCTGCAATAAAAGCTAAAGTACAAATGGAATGGAGGAATGCCTATATACCTTGTTTTCTAAGGTATTTTATACTTATAAAATTTTGCATAAGTATTAATGTCTAGTATGGGAAATTCCACTAGAAATAGAAACTTCAGGGCTTTTCTTCTTTTTTGTAAAGGGTATGTGATAGAACTGTAGTATTTAGATGGCAGAGTATATAAAAAAACTTATTTAGACTTTTTAAGAAATATTCTACTGTATTTGTTAAAAATGGACCTTTAGCAACAATAGGCAGGTTATGGTTGCAACAAGATAAGGCACTAGTCCATTGCAATGTGCAAGTACGCTAGAATTTAAATAATGCCTTTTGCACGTAAGCGAATTGCTAGACGTGAACCACCTTGGCCACCTAGGCCTCCAGATCTAACAAAATTAAAAATTTTTATGTGGGGTTATGCAAAAGAAATAGTTTATCTATTTTCACCAACTACACGTGAAGTTATGACGGAAACATTTAGAAATGCTTTTTGAAAAATTAATAAACAGACGTTAATAAACGTTAGCCAGTGGTTTTTGATCAGTCTAAGATTGTGTGTGCAAGAAAATGGCAGATCTATTGAACAACTTGAAATTATCAACTACTAAAAAAATAATTACATTTACCGTTTTATTTTAAATAAAATTCTTACATGTTCGCAGTTGCTTCTTTCAAAAACAAAAAAAAAAGGCAAATATAATACATATAATATATGAATTTCTAGAAATTATCTAATTTTGGCCTTAGAATCTATTTTTTTTAAACTGTTGGTTGTAGGTACAACTATTGTTTAATAAAATATATAGAACGCAAAAAACGTATTCCAACTTTTGGATAAAATGGTAATCAAACCGTTCTCTCTTTTGAGTGACTGTAACTCCGTAAATATGCGTTTTCGCTTCTCTATCTATGAACTTGTTAGTCAAAGCAATTTCGAGAGTCAGGTATTAACGTTTAGCACACAGCTTGCAAATCACCCTGTAGACAAAACTTGATTATAAAGTTAAAACTAATAATTTTGCACTGACTAATTAAAAGAACAACTTTACAAAACTATTTTTTCAAAGAAAACGATTGGGGCACTATTTTTACTAGTTATCTAAATGTTCGTCAGTATAAGACGGTCTGGTCGACTCCTAATATACAGGATGTTCCAGTTCTATGGTTGGTAACTTTGGAGGTACGTTCTGCGCCAATAATTAAGAGATCGGTATTTTCTTTCTTACTTTCAATTTTTAATGGGCACTAGAGGGCGCCAGTTAATAGCAGATGCCCTCTGTTTTTCTACAGAAAGTGTTTGTGTAAAAGTTTTTCAACTTTTTATGGCATAATCCGGTGCAGTATTTGATTCTGCTGTAAAAGTTATTTCTGTTTTTTTTTTGTAGGCGTGGCGTACCGTTTACAGGATATTTCAACTTCTGTAAAAATTGAGTGGCCTGTAAGTTTTAATTTTCGTTGCCGGAACGTGCCCCCATAGTTACCACGATAAAAATTGGAACACCCTGTATTCGATTCATAAAATTTGTTTGTCAATAAAATTTTTGTATTCACTTTTGCGGTATACTCCAAGTTGATATAAATTTAAATAATAAATTCTGTTGGGTCATATTTCATTGCAGTAAAAATGAAAGTTACAAGTATAAACCAAATTGGAAACCAACAGTAGATTCACTCACTACTTAATCTCAACGATTTTCTGGACAAGGTAAGCATAATATAAAAAATGATGAAAACACTTTGCTTAGATTTTCTCATACTTCAACAATATTTACTTGTTAGGTAGGGTGTGTGGCTGTGTGCGCTTTATACCTCCCAAACGGATGGGTCGGCTTCAACAAGCATGTATCTAAAATTCATCTGAGGATTAAGCTTTCAAAAAACTTCAAAACTGGAAGTGGAAGTTGGACATGTTTTTTCGGTAGCTTTGTTTTCGGAAAAGGATTTTTTCAAATCTAAAACCGGAATCTTATAGGAGACTTTAAAGCAAATCTAATGCATTTTTTCGAATATTCTACTTTTAAAATGGCGGCCGCTATGATTCATAAATGTTTTGAAAAGTATGACTTTATCACCTCTTTACTCAAAAACGAGTTATCACATCGGAATGAAAGTTGATATTGGAAATGCTTTTATGGTACATAATATTACAAGTTACTAGAACATTTAGAACTACTAAAACTGTGCAATGAAAAAAATATCAAAGTTTTGACATTTTCAAACACATACTGCTTAAAAACTTACCACACGATCTTTTAAACTTTCGCAGACTTTTAGAGCTATGAATCAGCTACAATTTGGTTCGTGTTCCAGTTCGCTAACTTTTTTATGACACTTTCTATGCATTTTTAAAGATCGGAAATTTCTACACTCTTATTTAACAAACGCAGACCGTAAAAAAGTTTTTTTTAAGTTAATCTGCTCATGAGTGATAGTAGAATAAAGTTCTCTACTTAATTGCTAAATACGGCAATATTTGGGGTGGTTTAATTTTTCTCCTCCCACAGAGTTTTTTTTGGGCAAATATGTCCTTCTGTTTTTGGGTTTTTTTAATTCTAAGAAATCTTTTTCTAAAAAATAAAAAAACAGTTTTCTGTCTCTCTCTTCTCCCTTCTCTCGCTCCCTCTCTTCCCCTCCCACCCTGTCTCCTCCTTTTCTCTCTGCTCCTTTTCTCTTCCCTTCTCTCCCTCACTTTCTTTTTCTTTTCTTTTTACTCTACCTTTTCCCTCTCCTCTCCCTTTTTTCTCCCTCTCCCTCTCTCCTTCTCCTTTCCTCCTTCTCTCCTTTTCTCCCTTTCTTCTTCTCTCCCTTTCTCTTTCTTTTCTCTTTATTTTTTTATCTTCTCTCTCACCTTCCTCTTCCTTTCTCTTCCTTCTCCTCCCCAATCCCCCCTCTCTGTCTCTCTTTCTGTTTTTTCTCTTTCTCTCTTTCTCTTTGTTTCTCTTTCTCTCTTTGTCTCGTTCTCTCTTTTTCTATTTCTCTTTTTCTTTTTCTCTCGAGTTTTTTTGGCACGTGACCGAAGTACGCACCCAACTACCTGTCGATGTTTGCTTCACTATTCTCTCTTTGCAGTCCATGTTGGGGCGTAACACTTTGATAATGAGATACTTTTGAATATATGATAGGTAGCCATATATAAAGTATGGGAAGGACCAGGCAAAGTGCTTCTCACATTTTTTAGATTCATATAGGTAGAAATAGTGAGCATTGTGTTCATCAACAAGTGTTAAATATGGTGCGAGTTATTAATCCTAATTACAACAAACTGTTACACAATCTTAGTTCTTGAGTTCTTCTATGACGTAAGTACAAAGATAAACATACAAGCTAATCGGCTGAATCCAAATTATAACGGATGACATAAGCAATGTAAACTTCACTGCGAACGCCCTAGAAACGCTTCTGACACTGAAACACGCATCAAAGTGTGCTGTGGAATGCTAAAAATCGAAGTTATGAATTTTAGTTTTAGCACCTATACTTATTCTAAATCTTATTCTTAAACATAAGATCTTTCAAAAGGTAGAGTATTAAATTATGTCTGAATTATGTGTTAATTCTTTCTTTTGAAATATTCGAATCTTGATTGTAAGCTCAGAATTGGTTACAGTTTGGGTTGGTAGTACGACGAATCATGTATGGTTGTGTAATGTCAGACTTACAGGTCTGTTCTGTGTTGGGGTTTTGGCTGAAAAACCTCTCATTGAAAAGAAATTACCGACACTAAAGGAATATTTTCACTCCGATATCAATATAAATGATTTTTGTTTAACAGCAAACTACCTTTTTTTGAAAACATAAAAACTTTGATTGTGTGCCTTTGTTAATGTTTTCTAAACAGTACATGACATGACTTGTTTAAAAACGTCGTAATTCTTTACTGAGTCCGATAAAAAGACCTTTTCGATTAGTCAACCCTCATTATTGTATCGCAGAATAATAAAAATACAAGAACCAACTTCCACGCTGCAAAAATTATTAATCATCTCCAAATTACACCCTCACATTCGCATTGATAGCTCAGCAGTTGCACATGTTCTTATAGTAACTACTGGGGCTTCTTCCTCTTACAACGGTGTGAAAAACAGTAGCACTCTAGCCCAAATGGCCCATTATTCTACCACCGGTTATTTAGGTATTATCTTCATACATATCGGGACCGAAATTAAAGACCAGCAGCTTGCTGATTAAGATATTATGTAGGTCTTCTAGCTCTGGAATTTCATTTGAAAGCATTAACACCAACCGAAATCAAAGCAGAGTTGGATTCGACATTTTTGAAGTCCGCTCCTTCGTTTTCAATGGCTAAAAACTGGGTTGCCGAGTTTAATCGTGGTCGTGTGAGCACAAAGGACCAACCCCGCAGTGGACGCCCAAAAACGGCTACTACCCCAGATATGATTGAAAAAGTCCTCCGTATCGTATTGGATGACCGTCGAGTAAAAGTGCGCAAGATATATTAAATTTAACCAAAGAATTGGAAATGAAAATATACTCCGCGCGTTGGGTGCCGCGTTTGATCACACCGCGGCAAAAACTGAATTGGTTGGGTTGTTTCGCACGATCTTTTGGCATGTTTTCGCCGCAATCCGAAGGACTTTTTTCGCCGTTTCATAACCGTCGATGAAACCTGGGTCCACAATTACACTCCTAAAATCAAGGAACAGTCCAAACAATCGACACACAATGGTTCTCCGCTACCGAAGAAAGCAAAAACGGTTTTGTCAGATTTGGCTCCAACGATTTTTATCTCTTTCCAAACCTGAAGAAATGGCTCGGCGGCAAAAGACTTTCATCCAATTCCGAGGTAATCGCTGCTGTAAATAGCTATTCTGAGGACTTGGGTTCATCGACCTACAAAGACGGCATTGCTGCTTTGGAGCATCGTTGGAATAAGTGCGTTGAGCGAGCAGCAAACTATATTGAAAAATAAAATGATTTTTTGCCCAAAAAACTTGCGTTTTCTTTGTTGGGCGACGTACATTTCGAACGATCTTCGTATGCAAGGTCCAGCTAAAGTTAAACTGGGAACGAGTCCAGTTCTCACTTTCTTGCCTTGCAGTAACGTTAAAGAATGTGATTGCGGGAGGGAAAAGGAGCTCCTCCTAGCTAAAGCATCAAGCTCTTCGTTACTTCTAATGTTATTGTGTACAGGTAATCAAAACAGCTTAACCTAAATATAAAAACCAAGTCTGCATGTTGTCTAACGACAATCTTTGACCAACCGATTTGAGGTCCGCTTGGCATCGGTGTCAGTTAAATACTAAAAAAACTGAGGTGAATTCTTGTATGAAAATCATGATGATTGACTTAAAATGCTTTCCTGATGAGTTAGAGTTACAGACCATCAACGCCGCAGAAGAAAAACTGAGGTATCGCAATTAGTTCAGAACGGTTTAAGTTACAGCGGTCAAACTTGGCAAGAATATTTAGACCTGCTCTAGAGATAATTTAGTGTGATATAAAAATAAATTCGAAAATGCTTTTCAGTGGTGCAAGTGCTGCTTTAATTTTTCTAAAGAAAACAAAAATAGGGGGTAGATAGAACATGGCAGATTAACATGCAAAACTTGAAATAACTGCATTTTATGTTCTTAGAAGAAATTTTATTTCTTGGAGTCACCTTAAATAGAAAGACAACATTTTACATTATCTGACCTAACCTAACCTAACCTAACCTAATCTAAGTGGCAGTTTATTTGAAAATAGAACAAATAATGTTTTAAATAAATTATTTAATAATAGTCAAACGCAGATAGAGGCTTTGCTTCGTAATTGATAGGTTATTTGTCCAAACCTTAGGGAGGTCAACTTTTTTATTATTATTTTTTAATTACTGTAAAAAGCCAATCAGTCATTTACTTTATTCAAAATGTATAATTGTTATTTTTAATGCTACATAACTCTAGTTTCTAACGAATCGTAGTTTAACAAAATTAATTGAGTTCAACATAAAAATTAAACGATAAACTTTTTGCAGCTAAAGAAGACAAGTAAGTACATTAACTAAAGCCTATAAATTGCACCGCTATTTTGCTAAATAACTAAACGTATCCATTTAATTTGATCCTTAAAAAAATAATTTCAATTATATGTAATTACTAATTAGCTGTAAAAAGGTAACTTTTTATATTTAGCCTGATTAGTTTTGTTATGTAGCATTAAAAGATAATATTAATTTGTTTCAAATATATTAATATAAAATTGATTGTTCTTCTACAGTAATTAAAACAAAATTTAAAAAGTAAACCTCATCAAGGTTTGTACTCATAACGTCCCGATTATGAAGCAAATCTTATACCTGCACGATACAAAAACATTTAAAAACGACTTCGCTAACGCGTATTTTAATGCACTATTGGCTTGACTATTTTTAAATAATTAATTTAATACCAAATTTGTATTTAATTTTTAAATAAAATGCTATCAGACAATGTAAAATAATGTTATTTTTTTATTTAGAGTGACTGCAAGTAATACAATTTTTTAGAGGTACAAAATACAGTTATTTTACTTTTTGCATGTTAATCTGTTATGTTCCACTTAAATTGGAATTCATTGTATATATGTTTTTAATATTTCTAGCTTGTAGATTTTGATTTTAAAGTTAATATTAGTTTGATCAAAAATGAAATGCTAGGGGTCGAGCAGCGGTTATCAACCGGTGGCTCTCGAAGACGTTCCAGTGAATTTGCACTAAAAAAGCTACAATGACGTCTGCTTTAATTTATATTTTTTCCTAAACAAGAAAACAGTAGGCAAACAAATTACGGAAGTATCATTAAAGGTTTCAATTATTTTGTTTTGTAACTATTAATATTATGCCTAACTATTTTGTTATGTATAGGGTGAGACGTTTTTGATGCAATCGCGGGGTATCTCAGTATCCAGGCAATTTGGTGTAGATTACGATATGACCGAGAAAACATAGACTAATTATACTGTTAGACTACGTCCAAACCCACATTGTTTCAAATGAAAACTGTAGTTGGCTATGACACCATAAAAAGTTTTAATTTTTTCTATTTAGAAAATATATACATAGTTTAATATATATTTATTTAGAAAAATAGCCGAGTATTCCAACTGCCTTCTTCTTTTTTATTAAGAATCGACTATGCTTGGATAACATTATACATGACAAATGACTTCAATATAAACTGCCTTATTAGCAAATATGAACAATTACAACAAATGACAGCAAAAGAAATTAGTAGAGCACCAGAGAACAAAAATTAAAGGCGTCAAGTCTGGTGATCGAGCCGACCACAAAATATGCCCATAGATTCCTAGCAACCTATTAAAATATTGTTGATTTAAAAACGTTTGCAATAATATTAAATAAAATACTTTATTTTACTTCAAATATTATTATTTATTTTAACATTGTACATAATTCAAAATGTTTATATACCATTGTCAAAGGTAATATTAAAAAGTAAACAGTGTGTTTGTATAGAAAAAACTTCAAATATTTTCTAATTCTTAAAAATTTTTGAATTTTTATTAGTTTTAGGAATTACAAAAAATGTTTAACATTTTTTAAATTTCTTATTTAATATTTTATAAAACTTTTAAATATTATTAAAATTATTATATTTTCCAAGACCTGTCAAAATTTTTGAAATACATTAAAACTTTACAAAAATATCAATAAATGCGAGGTAGGTCGTTTTACGGTCCACATCTAGTGCTCTATTATTAGTTCACACATGTGCACCGTGTGCAGTTTCCTGGGCGTACGGCGCCGCCGTTGTTGCTAAAAATATTCCAGACAGCATCATAATCAGTAGCTATTCTACTATGTCAACAATAAAAATTGCACAATTTATACATATATAAAAGCTCAAAGGGTTTTCTTCTCCGGTTCCTCCAGCGGCTACCGCTTCACCAATTTGGACCATTTTTTTTTTCAATGAAAGGTCTCTATCCTCAGGTGGAACATGAAACATTTTTATATTTTTATTCTACGTCGATTTTTTAATAATAATTATTTTAATTTATAATATATATGAAAGTATGCTATACGCGCTTCACTTGAGGCGACATCTACATTAACCCCGCGTCTCATTATTGGAACTAATGCATCACGTGACTTAGCATTTCGCCGGTTCTGTCAACGCTCAGTCTGTCAGTGCATTGTGCGCTGGGGTAACACTAGTAAGTTTATAATACTGCTCAGTATTTTTACCATTTTATTGTGTGTACATAGTAGAATGGTACTATTTATGCCCCCTGGAATGTTTTTATTGATAATGAAGGCGCCGTAGACTCAGAAAAGCGCACACTGTACATACGTGCGAACCAATGACAGGGCAGTATTAGTTATGATTGCTCTGGTTGTATAAGGAATGGTAATATGCGTACGGGCTTTTAAAACCAAATTCTCATTGAGCTAAGATCAAGTAGGTTGTCTACAGAACCTGTCTGCGTCATTAAGTGCCACGCATCTAAATCCACTATGAAAACGACACAAGCTATAAAAGAATTATTCTGTCAATTATTGAAATTTTTGAAATATATTTAAAATTTTTTACAATTATATAGATACTTAAAACTTAAAAAAATTGTACATTTTGAGAAACTGAAATTTTGAGTAAAAAAAATTAAGAATGTTTGAAAACTTGAAACTTGAAAATATTGAAAATTCTTGAAAATTTAGAAAACTATTAAAAATTATGATAATTTAAGAAAATTTAAGAAAATGTTGAAAATTTTGAAAACGAGATTTAAAAAAATTAAAACTTTTTGAAAACTTGAATCTTAAAAACATGAAAATTTTTGAAAATTTCGAAAACTATTGAAAATTATATGTTGATAAATTTTGAGAATTTATACAGATTTTGAAGCCCAAATTCGTAAATTTTGGAAAAAACAAAAAATTAATGGAGGGCAGTAAGGGGTGTAGAATACTAATTTGAGGTACTATTTCGAGTGCGTTGATTATGAAATAGAGCACCTCTTACCCTTTTTTGTTGACGGACCAACCTCATGTTCTTGTCGATTTATCTGACTGCACATTTCAATCTGTAACCCAAATTAGGGTTTTCTGCGTTGAGGCGCCTAGACTGTAAAGTGACACACAGACACAGACAGACACACGCACAGACCAAGGCTCTAAAACCTGCTTATTAGTCAAAATGCTTAGGCTGGGGCTGATCGTTTGCATAAAATACATTTAAGAACGTACAAGGTAAAGGTTATTGAAGAATAAAAGGACCCAAGCTCGCAGACACATTTTGGTAAGTCAAAATCAAGAAACAAAAATGAGCGAAACACTTCGCCTGGACTTTCCAATACATTTAAATACATTGTTTTATATTTTCCAACACTTTTGATATACACCTGTCTAGACACGACTAGTTAAAGTAAATGGTTCTTATAAGTTGTAATATCTTGAAGCGGTTGAAGAAAGAACGACCGCTGCGTTCTGCAAGCATAAGGTTGGGTAAAACACTCGGACTGAATCAACGGAAGCGCAGAAATTGATATTTGAAAATATATTAATAACTCGAGAAGTATTATTTTTAGCAAGAAATTACTCTTATTAATTTGTATTTAGAATTTCAAAACCTTTCTGATTTTAAAGCCAAAATTCCACGTTTCCATTTAAAAAAAAGTTATTTTTTACCGTGGCCGCTAATTAAAATTGGAAACTCAAGTTTCTTCTGTAGAAAGTATGTGAAATTCTTCTAAAGACAAATAGATTATTAGGGGGCAAAAAATTCGATTTTTTGAGTTTTTGTAAAAAGATTCTCCTAGAGCAAACAAAAGAAGAAATTAATTTTTTAATTTTCTAGCGAAAATTTTGGGGGGGAGGGAGAACAGTAGCCCCCCTAAATATTAAAGCATCAAAAAAATATTATGATATTCGGATTTTGCTATCAATAGTGATGAGCTATATTGCTTTAACAGAAATATTTTATTGCCCCCCGTTAAATAAATAAAAGGGTACCAATTTTCAATTTTCAAAAATTCATAGAGGGCGTCACAGTGAAACTATAGCAATGCGCAAAAAAACAAATTGTAGAAGATTTCCAGCTCTATCAGCTTAAAAAGTTTAAACAAAAACGTGTGGGCAGTTTTTGAGAAATATTTTTTTGAAAAATTCCAAAAGTTTGGAGTGATGTCATTGCGATCGTTTTTATATTTTCAAAACTAATTATATTTCATGGTATAGTACCCTTGAAGGGCTACCAAACAAGATGTAGTTGATTCCAATCAGATAACTGGTTTTTGAGTAAATGGGTGTTAAAGTCGAAATGTTCAAAAATTCGTAGCGGCCGCCATTTTAAAGCTAGAGAGTTCGGTAACAAATCGTTTGATTTGTCCTAAAGCCTTTTTTAATCTCCACTATTAAAATTTCCAAAATTCAGTTTCTGAAAAAAATGCTACCAAAAAAAACATGTCTAGCTTCCGCTTCCGGTTTCGGTTTTTTTAAAAGCTTATTTTGTCGGTGAATTTTTGATATACCCCCTCATTCCAAAGCACATCAACATCGGTCCAGCCGTTCCAGAGATATGGAGCGTAACGGACCCAACCACCCACAGACCCACCCACCCACCCACAGACAGAAATTTTTTAAAAATTACTTTTTTGGGGTCCATGGACCTCCTTCCCCCGACCATTTCCGTTAAAATACCAACTTTGAAATTTTGCATGAAATCAATAGTTCCCTATACTGAAAGTATAGGAAAGTAAAAATGGTCAAAACAGGTCGCTGGTACTTTTGTATAGTTTTTACGTTTTAAAAATTCTCGCGCCAATAAATGACTGAATAACATTGTTCAACAAAAATTAAAACAAGACAAAAGAATTAAAGAACTGACAAAAAAGGTGACGCCTTATTGGTGATTCAAACAGCTTGTGCAGTATGATGTCGCATACCTTATAAAAATAGTTAAGCTACGATAACAACGGTTAAACGGCATGCACGGTAATGGCCCGCCTTCAGACCAAACAACCGCTTTAAACACTTTATTTCAAAAATATGTAAAAAATGAAAAATATATTTTTTTAACTAGAACTAATTAGGTAAAAACAAGTAACATCAGAAAATGCGTTGTTGATAATAAACAGTATCGTTTTTTTTCTAATTTTTTAAAATAATTTGAAACTATTCTTTATGTTAATAAACCGTCTATTAAATTGTTTTCTGTTTACAACAATTGAAGTTTGCACTTTTGAATAAATAATTAATCGATTTCGATTTTTCAAAAATTCCCAAAAAGCGTCAGAGTAAAATTTCAGAAATAGTAAACAATAAAATTGTGGTTCACTGCCAGCTCTAAAGACTCAGAAAGTTAAAGAAATTGTGTTTGCATTTGTTGAGGCATAATTTTTTGAAAATGGCAAAAACTTTGAGAAGCCAACATTTTTACAATTTTTATATTTTTAAAAACATTTTTATATCACTTGATTATACTTTGTTAAGGCTATCAGATAATATGACAATTTGTATTGATTGGATATTTTGTTTTTGAGTAATCGGGCATTAAAAAACCAAATTTACAAAAATTCGTAGCGGCGTAAGTTTTGAAGATATAGTATTCGCAAAAAATGATTTAATTGGCTTTTGGATCTACTACGTTATGTTGTCAAAATTGTAAATAATGTTTGAAAAAATTTATACAACAAAAAAAATACATGGTCTAATTTTCGTTTCCGGTTAAAAACTTTATACAGCACTGCCTGCAACTAAAAAACATCCACATAACAAATTTGGTAAAAATCGCTAGAGGGCTTCCGGAGATATATGGGAACGAACGCACCCACCCATAGACAGACATTTTTAAATTCTACTTTTTTGAGTTCCTTAAACCTCAAAACGTACTTTCCGTTAAAATCTGAAATTTGAATGAAATCATAACGTTCCATACTTAGAAGCATAGGATAGTGAAAACTGACAAAAAAAATCAACTGTAGTAAAATGTTTATTATTGCTATAAAGTAAATAAAGTGTGAAATGTAAATCAGTGGGAAATTTAGGTACCTTTACCATCTAAACTGTTGCTAGAATTTGCTTTAGAAGCTATTGCAAATTTTGCAAAACATTAGAAATTTAGGCTACATATTATTATGCACTAAAATTATTTAACACTAAAAAATGTTTATCTACTAAAACATTTACGTCGCCGTTCTTTTTAAGAATATTTCCTATAGCTACATCCAAAGTAAAGGCAAAAAAAGTAATTTGTCACGCACTTACTAACATTAGATTCTAATTAACAAGGTTTTTTTAAATAAACAATTATTGCCAAAAATGTTTCTTATTTATCAATACATTTTTCTACACAATGAACTAAGATACGAGAAATCAAAATAGAAAAGCGAAAACTTACGATTTTATAAATTTTATTTAAATGAGTAAATCGATCGTCTTTCAGCTAACACCCGTAAGTATGTAGCTATGGTTATGCTCAATTGATAAAGCCGAAGAGCAGTAAGATTTGGCAGCTGCAGACCAAAAACAAGAAAATAGTAACCAGCGAAAGTGATAAAATTGCTATGACTGAAGTGTCACGTATAATACATTAAAGTTACATAAAGCCAGAGTTTGCCGTACATCCTTAAGCTTGGGCATTTTAAAGATGCAAATTGTGTGTTTTTAGGGGCTGTAAGATAAGTTTAAGGGTAGAAGAGAAAATCTATTCATGTTAAATAAGGCCCGCCTTGCGTATCCAAGGTAACACCGTCAAC
The DNA here is from genome assembly GCA_958336395.1 of Ctenicera cuprea. NCBI lineage: Eukaryota > Metazoa > Arthropoda > Insecta > Coleoptera > Elateridae > Ctenicera > Ctenicera cuprea. The sequence continues at coordinate 26,221,784 of OY284493.1, forward strand.
CAATGAGATATAAGTATTGCACTGTCTTACGTCTAACGAATACTTTTTGATATAACTTGGGGGGTTGCAGCTTGTAGCTAAGGGTGAATTTTGCCTGAGATAGGATGTATTTTTCCGAGGAGCGCCTTCTCATTTTGAGGGGCAAGGAGGAGGTAAGGAGTGGTTTTAGAATGTAGGGGACCGAGAGCGTGAGTTTGGCGGTGGTATGAGGTGGGTTAAGGGAAAATGGTCTGTTTTAAGGGTAGGCTTTTATCTTTTAGGGTTATTTCTGCCTGAGATTGAATTTCTAATGTGTGTTCTGTTTTTGATTAAATTTGTACTCCTAGTTTTGTGTGAAGTTACTTAGCTTTGGTTGAAAATTAAGGTACAGCACTAGTTAATTCAAAAACACTTACATTTTTTTTGTATTTAACGCTTTTCATAGGATTCTCTTAATTGCACAATCAATTTTTTAATATTTTAACAATTTGTTTACGAAGGAAATATTTAGATGTTTTTTACTGTATGAAACGTGAAATCACTTTTGACAGTTCGAAGTTTATGATTGAATCAATAAAATTGAGAATAGTTGGTTTGTTTTAAATGTATATTTTAAGAATTTGGTTTAAGAAATCTTGACTATGACATGTGTTGCTAACTGTTTAATGTGTATTAAAAATAAGTTTTTATGTTTTTTAAGCTACATTAATATACGCTGCTACTGTGAATAAAACAAAACTATCTGAATCATTAGGTGAACTTTCCAAAGTTTCGTGTTCGAAGGGTTAGACGGTTCGTTGGTTGTAGTCGAGCGCCTCATTCCATTATTAGGGAAGCAAAAACGCAACCAAGTCATTTGGCACCGCAAAATGCCTAAAGACTTTGACAAGGGACATTCACGACGAATTCAGAACACTTTCGTAACAGTTCTGAATACCTACCTGTTATAAGGGATGAAAATAATTAGATTAGGAACTGAGGTGGTTTTATAAACAGTGAGCGTACTACAGCGAAAAGCTTGCAAAACTACAGGAATAATGTTTGGTTAAAGATATTAATTTTTTGTTTCGAAATATAAGAAATTACAATACGTTTCCGCAACTTAATTATAGTATAATAAACAAATCATGGTTTTGCCGATTTTAATATTAAATCAATTCAATCAAAATTACATTTCTTGTGGTTTTGAATTTCAAACTATGTTTACCATTCGTTGGTAATTAAAATCTCAAAATCGATTTCTTTCTCACATTACACCCGTAGACTTGCTTGCATTTTTGTGTAAATTAACCTGTTCATGTGTTCAGCTAATAGAAAAAAAATTATATTTCTCGTACATTTTTCGTTATAGAAACCTGTTCTTTCTATTGCACACGCACACCTCTCAAGCTGTAATATCGAAATCTACAAAAATAAAAATTGAAGAGGTTAATTAGATATCTGATAGGGTAGAGATAGGTTGCTTGCACTAGTCGACTGTATGGTGACCATGGAAGGCGATTTTGAGCATTGTTTTTCTTCCTCGTTCTAAATTATTGTTGACGGACCAACCTTATTTTCTTGCGATTTCATGTTTGTGCTACCAATATGGTAACTCTGTTTTTCTGCATCAATTTAACTGGCTGTAAAGTGTATGCATTGTGTCCCAAGACTAGTCGAACATTATAGGCAGGTAACATAGGGAAATTGAAAATCTCGCTTAACATCTGCCTGATATGTACTCGTTAATTTTAGAACGCATATTTTATTATTACTCTGTAGAAATGTTGGTAACCTTCCGGTTTAATTACGGTTTAAACTAATTAATTTACGATTGCGTTAAGCAAGTTTGGCTTATACGTCCGAAACTACGCTGCTCAGCATGCGTGTCATCATAGCATAGTTAGCAATCGAGCCCTGCACGCCAGCGACGAACCAACGATAATGTAATGTTCGGTTTGTGGTTGTTAAATAAAACGCTATTTTGGAGGAGAAAGTTTTACTGATGTTTTCACGTTTACAAATAATCTTTTTTATTAATTGTTTTATATTATCTAAATAGCAACCAAGTCGCTAAGTTACCAAAATACGATTGCTGCTACAGTACCATAAGTGCAGCGGTTAAAATCTCGTTCACCGCCAATTTTTTACTAATTGTTTTTTTAATTTTTAATTTTTAACTATCTGATTGATTTTATAAGAGCTAAGTATCAGTTTTGCACTGATTTTGTTATTGGTGGTGAGCGGGATTTAAACCGCTGCACTTTCGGTATCGTTGTTATATCGCGAGCGTGCAGCGCTTATTTACTAACTGCGCTATGAAGACACGCAAGTATGGAAACGTAATTTCGGGGTTTCAAGCCGAAGTAGTTTATTGCAATCGTGAATTAATTAATTTTAACCGCAATTAAACAAGATGCTTACTAAAATTTCTACCGAGTAATAAAATGTACGTTATTCATATCGTTATGATGTCTGAAATTGACGGGAGCGTTATTTTCAGAGAGATATTATGCCAAATTTTCAGTTTCTCCAGGTTATCTGCTATGTTTGTTGAAAGATCGAGATCGACTTTTCTGTTAATACGATACCTTCCTTACTACCACAGCAAGTAAAATAGAAACTTTAAAATTGGTATGTATTTTATGAATGAAGTATAATGAATTAGATCGATTTAGGGTTATTTACTTGCAATATTTAAGTGTAATTTAGAAGATCTTCAATGTTGAAATAAATAAATAATATCGTTATATTTCACACTAAAAAGACTTTTTATTGTCTGTTTTTGACTTTGTATATTCCAAATTAGGCAATAAGAAATTGCTTGTCAATATTAAAATTTGTATCTACCAAATTTCTTTCACTATCTTTAAGGATGCTGACGTATATGATTGAGAATAGTCAAGTCGATCAATAAGGTACATGTAAATTTGGGTTTGGTCTCATCTAAAACTAAAACTATTATTAATTCTTCTAAAATTTTAATAATTGCAATCTCTTTAGACAAATTTATAATATTATTGCTTCAACGATTAAAATAATTAAGCCGCAGATTCTATTGGGTTGGATGAATTTTCTTAGAATCTAATTTGAAATCCACCTTTGAAGTGTATAAGTTCTCCATAGTGTACTACAACCAAAGTACTAGGCTAACATAACTTTATAAAACAGTGGCGTTAATTGAGTGACCCCTTAGGGTTATAATTAAGTTCGCAACTAAAACTATTAAACTAATGAAGAATTTCTTTAAGCTTTCGTTGTATGTCAGGCTATATTGCTAAAGTTTATAATTAGATTAATTTCCAACCATATCTCCGCACATATAGCTTTACGTCTCTCAAGTTATCCAAATACACTTCAACTCTGTGTAAGATATCTGCTTGATACAAGCGGCAAGCTTCGTCCGAGGAAAACGTGGATTGTGAACATTCACTTAGATATGTTTAACTAGCATCTTAAGGTTGTAAGACTATTTGTGTATAAAATCCGGATTCCTTCTACTTGTCTCTCCAGTTTCTGTCGCCCGGCCTACGGTACTACAGGCCGCGCATTTTTACGCATCAATTATATAAAGCGCAAATTCGTAGGCACGGGGGAGCAGAGGACCAATACAGTTCTCGTGACAAATGGTAATAAGCCGGTCTTTGTGGTTGACAGACGCGATTGCTTCAGCTAACGCGTCAGCAGCTTATGGAATCCCTTAACTTAACTTAACAACGAAGCGTAACAAAGATTTATATAAATTATGAACTTTATCAAATGCGTATATTTGCTATTTGTAGCTAATACTTAATTAGGCCAAACTAAAATTACGAATTTCTCCACGATCGTAAAGAGGCAGGATGTTTATACTAATACATTTACGTTTACTTTTGGTAGGTAAAGCAAACTCTAGCAATGTTTCGGATACAATAGACAATGATATATTCATATGTATTTTATGAGTATTGGCGAGCAGCGGAAAGTCGGAAGTGTTTTTGGAACCAAGAAACACAAATATTGGGAGCTAGCGTTACAACAATAAAGATGTCTAATAAAATTAAATATTTATAAATCTATTCACGAAGAACAAGTTTGAATATTATTAAAAGTTTGTTTTGATGTTTATGTTACAGTTGACTTGTTTACAGCTGAACAAATGGTATGTTTGCAGGCTTGGAGGCAGACTTAAATATCACACTGTTTCATAATTTTGAGAGAAAGGTACATGAGGTTTGATATCGGCCAGAACAAAACATTGACCAGAAAATGAGCGAGGCTTGATCAGTCTCTCTGTTTATGTATGTGAGCTAAAAACGTTAATTATTGGAGAAAATTGTCAGTCTGTATGATTGTGTGTGGCTAAGAACCTAAAAGTGATTTTAACAAAAATGGTCAGCCTGTCGGTCTGTGTCTGGTCTTAAGAACCTACAAAAAATATGTTTTGACAGAAATGGCAAGTTGGTAAGCTACGAAATACGAAATAAAGAAAAGCAGGTTTTAAAAAAACGGTGTCTGTTCACGTGTGAGCTAAGACCATATAAAAAATAATTTTTGAAATTAATGGTCGGTCTGTTTCTGTGTATGGCACAAAAGTATAATAATTGATTTTTGACAAATTTGCGATGTGTGTATGTGTAAGCTATGAATGAAAAACATGTTTTTTGACAGAAGTCTGACTGTCTGCAGGTGAAAACCCCATCAAAAGTCACATGAGTAAAAATGAACGTAATCAGGTCTGGCTCTGGAAGTTAATGCGCATGTCAATGCAATAAAACAATTGTTTGCAGTTTTAAGAAGTAAGTTTATTTATAAGTAACAATTATTCCATACATGAATAACCAGTATTTATGGTTGGAATATTTACGTCTAATGGCATTTCAGAGGGTTCTAAGCTTTATTGTTTTAGAATAATAGTAATTGAAATTGCAAATTGCTAAAGGGCCACTAACAACAATCATAAACAACCTGGTTAGAATTTCAAGGGACGTGCGATAGTGTTGGTGGTACGCAGGTATTCGATCAGCTTCTGATTATTATCAAATGGTTATAACACTATGTTTATCTCGTTTGCACTACGTGTTTCGCGATCTACCTCGCGTATTCTTAAGTTTTGATTGATGCTCATATTCTGACTGAGTTACAACGGAATCTTTATTTTTGATTTTTTGGAAAAAGTTTCCTTAGAATACCAAAATCAAAAATGGAAGGACATCATATTCTACTATCACTTATGAGAAATTTGGTTAGACGCAAATTGTTTATTGTCCCCTTTTTATTAAAGAGATTAATTTTGGATTTAAAAAGTTCATAGAAAGCGTGACAAAGAAATTAGCAAACTGAGAATCGAACCAATTTAGATGTCTAAAGATTCAAAACGTTTCTTTTTGTCAAAATCTCAGAATAGAACATTTTCTCCATCACAATATATTCTTGTACTGGAAGTATTGGAAAGTAACAAAAAATCTCATTTAAATTTTTGAATTTTCCGTATGAGATTTTGCATAGTTTACGGTTCCATTATTTCTAAATCTTGCAGGTTTATCGGAAAAGTACTTGCAACTAAAAAACCAACTGAGCGAAACGAACAAGAAATTAAAAAGTTTTTAAGATGTAGTCATAATCGTCTTGGAGTCAAACATTTTAAACATTATAAATGACGTTTACAATTCTTTATAAACAAAAAAACATGAATATTGGACGAGTTCTAAATTATTGGAATCTGCTTATGAACAAATAACAGATTTTCGTAATAATTTTATAAAGTTCTTGCATGCACTGGAATATCCTGCAGATTAATCAGGTTCGTTTGCCAAAAAGATGCTTATGTTTAGAAATGCGTTTAAAAATCATCTCAACATTTGTGATTTGATCAAATTTATTATTGTAGATTACGAACTGTTATCATCATCTTGCAGGAGGGTGTGAATAGTGTTTTTATTATTTTCAATAATTCCTGTATAGGTTGCCAGAGTGTTGTTTTTTTTACCAAATTATGAAAAATTACCACGTAAGCTAAAATTTATCGGTTAACTACCTATAATTTGTTGCAGATCGACGAAAAGAGTGCCAAATTGCACTATTTAAGTCGATTTGCAGAAAATTTAAGTTAATTAACAAAAACAATTTAAAAACTTGATTGGTATTCCACAAGATTATTTTATGAATACAAAATAAAAACAATGGGAAGTTTGTTTATCGTTGTTTATTGGCGTAACCATGAAGCAACTAGGACATAACTAGGCGTTGTCAAGGTAAAACTATAAATAACACACACACAAAATTATCGAAATTATTGGTCTAACCTTTACTTGATTGGATGTTATGTGCATAAATAAAATAATCTTGATAGTGCAACGCTACAACAACGTTTATCAATCTGGCATTATTGTTAAATAAATATAAATAGTTAAAAACTTGCTATTTGACAAAAATTATTAAACAATGTGTTAGTGACAAAGCAAAAACATTTTAAGTTACTTACCTTGTAATAATTTTAGCAAATTTCGTTTTCTTATTTACTGCGAATAAAAAAATTTTCTATTGCAAAATGTTATTTTGTGAAGCTCCTAAATTATTTTGCACACAAGCAACTCTTAGTTACGCCACTGAGCAAAGATATTATAATAACATATTTTATATTAATAGTAAAAAATTATTTTTTAAATTAAATATAATTTTAATTAATTGTAAATAAAACAATTTTTAACTTCTTCAACAGGTTTTTCATTTTAGCTTTAAAGCTAAAATGTAAAACCTGTTTAAGTTACGAATTGTCTTATTTATAATAAATTAAAATGAACTTCAACGAAGTAAAACTCGAATTTATAAGTTATAAATAAAGTAAATATAATTTTGTTTATCTATACATTATTGGTTGCTTGTGAGCCCTAATTGATTACAGACTCGGCTTCAGCAGTATTCACGAAGCACCCGTAGTTTACGGCACTGATTTGAATTTGTGCTAAAACAAAATTTCGGAAGTACCTGATCTAGATGTAGAGCAACATAAACCAAACCTAAACTTCTTCAAGCAGGTTACAACTGGTTATAAGGGTTGAAGGTTGTAACGACCCAATATAAAATAAAGAACATGTTCTAGATTCAGTATTATTGTAAAGTCAATATAATATTAAAATAATTTCGATTGAAACAAGTTCAAGGAACAAGTTATTTTAAGGGTTTAACAGTTGGTCAAGCAGTGTCTAGCGGTCAAGCAAGGGAACACCGCCTATGTCACTCACTCCGTGGGACTGGACACTGGTCACTTGTAAGTTGTAACCATCTACAGTTTGGATCGTGAGAAATACGACTTATTTTACATGTTTCAATGCTTTTGTTGGCAACAAAACAAACCTGTTGTGCAGCCGATTAACAACTTGAAGGACTATTAAAATAGTGGATAAATATAAAGTTTCTTGTTGTGGGTAGCTTGATTAGCATATTACCCTTACGAGCTGTCAGATCTTTTTCAAAAACCGCCAAACTGTTGTACACATACCGTAAGAATTACAGAAAAAATAACTTTTAAGTTTTTATAGCCATAATATATTTTTATTTGCTTTAACTTGGTTCTAACTGTAACATTTCCTTTCCAATTTTCATTCTTCACTGTGAAGATCTTTCTGAAACAAATAAACAATATGGAATAGTTGTTGTAATTTACTACTGTAGTAACATGGTTAACAAATTAGCAACACCAAGATGACTGGAAGGTATGGTGTTGTCACTTGAGTTTGATATGGGCGTCACGAAATGTTTTGCGGAGAGATGGCGCAGTAGGTACTAAAAAGACGTTTGCGCGTCAAATTTGAAATCCGCACGCAATGCTATTCTAACCTGACTTTGTTCATACTGTGATATTATACTGTCATAACTCAAGAATTATAAGAACATTATAGTGACAACTATTCTCGATCATATTTTCCTATAATTCAATATTTATTGCAATATTGAAAAGGTTAATATTTAATACAGCCTGAAAATTTATATCTTCACACTGATTATCACTGTAGTTATTCAACTTCGGGAAAACGATTGTTAATGCGAGGAGGCGGTAAAACTTGGTTTTGATTTTTTTGGGAAATTCGAAAAAAATCAGATTTCAATGCACTCAGTTTTGACATCGATAAGACTCCAAATGGCTTATTGCAAAGCAAAAACACGAAAAAAAAAAATCGAAAAAATTGGTTCTGTAAAGCAATTTGATGCGCCCGATTTGATGTTTATTATGTGCATGGGTCACGGTAGAATGCTACAGTTTATGTAGTTATAGAATGGAATGACTGTAAGGCATTGTAATTAAAAAAAGAAACATGAAAAAAATTGATAATTGACCCATATGAATCATACTTTATTGCTTACTCTACATATTTCCTTAAACACTATAGAGTACTAATTTTTATTGCAATTATTTAGTGAAAGTAGGCAATAGCAGTAGTAAAGTATAAAGATGTAATCGAATTAGAAGACAACGAAGTAACTGCGCAATTTTATCGTAGAATTAATGCAGTGCTATAATGTCGTTTCGGTTAACAGTTGCCTACGAGGGTACCATCTACCTGCACATATTATAATTGTGTAACATACAAACCGCATAAGCACAAAATGATAAATGTAATTTAAAACATTAAAAATAGAACAGAAACAAAAATCAGTAGGTACATAATAATACATTAAAATTGTACTGTATTGACAAAATCTATGCGGACAGTCACTCTAGACATAGTGCATCTCTTTAACATTATAATTAGTAATAAAAACAAGTATTTTAAGTACTTCAAAAGTTTATTATTTACTTGTGTGCGGATAGCGATTATCTTGCAAAATTTCAGAAGGGCTCCTGCCTATTACACAGATCACAATAAACATTGTATAATATTCATCTCAAACCTAAGATTTAAATATCTAAGGGTAGCTTGTATAAACCAGGATTAAAACACATAAAATACGTAAAAAAACATGAAAACATTAAAATCTACGTTAACTAATTTAGTACTTTTTTAGCATGTTAACTTAAGCAAGCATTAGACAAGCATTCCAATAAAATATACTTGATATAAACATAAATTCATTAAAAAAATCTTTTACATTATAAAACAATTAATGCGTTTTGCAAGTCTGCAAAAAATTATAATTAAACCATAAACCATACATGACTGCATGTCTGTACGCTTTGAATAAATACAAATGCAGCTTTCACTGAACAAGTAGTCACTATTATATTTGTCGTTGTCCTACTATGATGGCACGTCGACAAGGTAATCATAACACGGGGTTCTCGACCTGGTAATTCTGCCACTGGGATGGTGACATACCAGTTGCAGTTGAGGAATCAACGCATATTTTTGTGGTTATATGTGGCGATGCACACAGGATGATTGATAATATGTTGGGATGTACTTTCAGTACAGATTAAGAATCTGAAAATAATAAAAAGTTCCTATAAATATTTGCCCAAAAACTCTTTGTTACCGGGCAAGTTGCAGTCTATAGAAGTGGGAACAGTATTACCTCTTCCATAGATTTAATTTCATAAGCAGCTTTTATGGACACATGTTTATAGAATTTACTCTCAAAGTTTTGTGTAAACTATTCTATTCTATCGTATTAAGAAAACACTTATTAGACCTTCATGGCATTTAATTTTTGAAAAGCATGATATTCTCTCGAAAATTGTTAGATTTAGAAATTTTCAACATGAAAACATGTTTTTGGGCAATTTTGTATGGAGAATAAGATTTTTCAAAAAAATGCTAAAATCTAAAATATGTAGAACATAATTACGTGACCCCCCCCCCCCCGTACGAGACACCTCTGGTGTTCTTATTCAAACCAAAATTATTACAAATACATGAATAACTAATTACGTGAATAATTCTCACATATGAAATTTTAAAATTTGAGTGCAATTACTGCAAAAGTTATCTACAAAAAGTGATTAGCCTGGTTTATTTTCAAGAAACTGTAACCCTATAATGAAGGGTTTTCAGGCCCATGTTTATGAGAATTCTTTCGATTATATTTTGATTCTGAATCTATCCTGAAAATTCGTTCCACATGTTATGAATCACACTGTATACCATTGCTTTGGCAAACGAAAATTGTGCAGACTTCATTTAAATGAAGTAAAGGGGCTCTTTTAACTTTTCCTTTATTCGTGTTGTTATGAATCCTAAAAAATATTGCAATCATTATGAGAAACATAATTAAATAGATATACCTAACTATTTAGAAATTGTAGAGTATGCTAAATTGTAGTTAATTTAGCATTAGTGTAATTTTAAATTAAACCAGCTTTTTCCATTGTAACATGTAGCTGCCTACTAAAATACAAAGGATGTTGATTGTTTAAATTACAGCAAAAGGAAATTTTTATATGCTGTGATTATTATCAACAGTGATCGGAAGTACAATTCTTTTAACTGCCTGAAAATAATTAATTTAAGTATTTCTCAACTTCTTAACTGTGTTTTTACTAGTTAATTGTCATTCTACATACATATTTGATTAAAATTAAAACAGTACTTACTCCTCTTTAATTTTCTGCTGGTAGTCTGTCTTTTTACTAAGCTGAAGCTTCTACTAAATTGAGTTTTGTGAATTACATTGGTGTGTTAATTAATAAATCACCGAAGTATGCTTTTATTCGTTATTATTTTACTTTTTGAACGAATCGAATTGTCTCGTCAACTGTCAGAACATTTCAGGAGGGTAAGGTTAAAATTCACGGGCGCTGTCAAAGCGATGTACCTTCACTGCTGCCCTCTCGCGGCAATACATTTGTGGGTCCCTCGCAAAACAATGTAAATATTAAAAAGTGAAAACACCAATATATATATATATATTAGCTATCCATGCATCTTGAGCAACACTTTGTGTTGAAAATAGTTGGTAATTTACACGAAAAGATGTTTTTCATTCAGTGAAATGTATGATTAATTCCTTAAAAGTTTGTGTAAGATCGGGTTCATTAACAGACCTTTTCTTCCCGCGTGTGCCGTTTATTATAGCGAAATAAAGTGCACAAGGAAAAATAAGACATTTTCTTTCCGAGTTTCACCTACGATTTTTTCGTCGTCCTTGAGAAATTTATTAAAAAACATTCATTTAGAAATTAATCTAAATTAAATTATTTAATTTGACAGTTGTATAAAAATTAAATTTTGCGAGTAAGATACCGGTAACCATGGACCATGGACGTGACGATGTAAAATAAACAAAGTGTAACCATCATTCGCGTTTTCGTCCCTTGGGATGGATAAAAAAGTAACAACAAAATTCGTTCATCAGAATAAGAGAATTTAATATTTTTTTTTTAATTTAAATATTTAAAAATAAGGTTTTCATCTAATTGTTTTTATTGTACCATTGAATAAAGTTGCATTAGTTTTAAAATTTAAAAAAAATGGGCGAAGTACGTAGCTTGTACCTTTTCATACTGTCAACATTGTTACTTATCATATTTTCAAAAATATATATGGATCAACGTTTAGGTTCCAACAGTTACTATACATAAATTACAATGCACCTAACATTTTAGATTCTGGCAATCAGCCGCAAGCGCACGCATACCGTTGAGTTTTGTTAGGTAACAGAATACAACTGTAGTTAGAAACCGCAATGATTTACGTGAGAAAAAATTCTGTTTTATGTTTTTAGAAAAAATAACAAAGAAAACGAGACACTTAAAAAGATCACAGGCCGAAAATTGGAAAGAAAAGAAATGTTAGCTCTCCTAAGTAAAAGTAGATCTAAAAATAAAGTAAAGAACTAAGAACAATTCAATTTAAACAAGAACATTCTTTTTTATCAATTGACTGAATAAAAGAGGATAAATTTTTAAATAAAAAAAAATTTTTTACTGCTTATTTATATGGTTTTTAAATTGTTTTTGTAATATTGTGTTATTATAGAGCTACTATAATACTAATTTTGATCTAGATCTGCCGAATATTTTTTGAGACGCCATTTTAACCTAAAAAGTTTGGAAAACAACGCTGAAGTTTTTTTTTACCTGATCTCGTACTGAGATTTACAAAATTTAGTTTTTGAATAAAAATTATTTCAAAAAATTTATTGTCGTTTGCGTTTTTGAATGTTTTAAAATAATTTTATTGATGAAGTTTTAATATACCTACGTTCACTATTTAAACCTGGTCGATATCGGTTTAACCGTTCGCGAATTACTAGGAAACGAAGAAACTTAACCACCCACTCACCTATACAAGGAGACAATTTGAGTCTAGAAAACACGGCCCATATCGCGAATTCGGTAATTCAGATTGCCAGTTTAGAGCCATAACGCTGAAAAAGATTTTCGACTCAGATCATTTTGTTAACCATCGTACAATGGATACAACGTCGACGGAGTCCACATCGTCGACACTATAAAACTACCTTGCATATATCGCGATTACAATGTCGTTGTCCACAACATCGACTGTGTTGGACACTACGTCGGCAGTCCATAACGTCCACATATCTCAAGGAACACGTCTACCGTGTCCACATTGTCGGCCATCTCCACAACGCCGCAATATCTTAAAGGACACTATACGTCGATGATGTGCATAACGCCAACCAGTGTATAATTTAATTGTGCAACCATCGAAGCGTTGTAATTTTACCCAAATTAATTAAATGCACCGGATTTATGAAACTCAGTTAAAAAAGGCAAAAAAACGTCTTTTTTATTTTAGATTTAATTTTTTATGACATTGCACCGACTTGCTTTATACTCTTCTATTGAGTTTGAAACATTTGGTTAATTTAACCAGTGGCGGTTTCAGAATTTGATAATTATTGTGAGAACCATAATCAGCAAAATTGAGTAAATAGGCGAATTTTTTTAACTCAAAACACAGATTTCCAGATCGCGTTCAAATATTTTATCGCAATAGCCCTTTAGAGACGCAATGCGCCGTGCACAAACATTTTCAAAAAGTTAAGAGCGATAAACTGAAATAGTTATTTATGTATCTAGTGCGCGAAATTATACTTCGGTGCTTAAGAATGAGAGTTTTTTTCCATTCGAAAGCACCAAAATACAAAAGTAAAGATTTATTCTATCGCAATGTAGTCTGTTTCTTTGTTACTACGAAAAAAAATTTTTACAAATATTGATATTTGTCAGTTATTTTTTCTTAAACAAGTTTGGTCGGCGTCCTTTTTTCAACACCTATTTAAAAATGTTACTATTGTCGTCATGAACGAAATATTTTTCGCTCTAGTGCGCGAAATACTTCGTGCACGTTGTCAAGAAAAACAACTCCAATGTGACATTTTGCATACTGAGATTAATGTAAAAATGTTATAATTTTTTGAGTAAATGGCTCGAATTGGCTATTATTCGGTACTTGGCTCAATATTTGTAATTAGGCAGTGAGAGTCTGACCAAATATTCGATATACGGTCGATGATCAAAATTGCTGTTCGGCAAATCCCTGTTTAAAATATCGTTTTTTTTTTCTAATACTTCTTTCAGATAGCCAAGGCATACTACATTAAATTTTGATATAACAATTTATTTTATTAATAATTTTATCATGAGGATAAAAAATTAGTTTTTAACTAGTTTAGATGTTTTTAAGAATATGTTTTTTATTTGATTATTTGTACAGTATAATCAATAAAATTTGAGAAAAGGGTTTGCCGTTGAAAGCAACATTAATGTTTTAGCTTAATCTACACACATGCAGTAAACACGATTGTTATTAGTAACACCTGTCAAATGAAAGAATTATTGACTTTCACCCTAGAGAGTTAATAGTATTTATGTATCTAGTGCGCGAAATTATACTTTGCTGCTTGAGAATGAAAGCGTTTTGTCGAGGCGGCAGCCGAGACAAAAATCATTCGAAAGTACCAAAGAAATTACGTGCATGAGTTGCATACAACATTTTTTCTACAGACTTACTGAAATAATGAAAAGAATTAACTAAAATCATAATAAACTACAAAAATAAAGATTTATTCTATTGCAATCTAGTCTGTTTCTTTGTTACTACAAAAACAAAATTTAACAAATATTGATATTTTTCAGTTATTTTTTCCTAAACAAGTTTGGTCGGCGTCCTTTTTAAAAAACCTATTTTTAAAATGTTACTATTGTCGTCATGAACGAAATAATTTTCGCTCTAGTGCGCGAAATACTTCGTGCACGTTGTCAAGATAAACAACTCCAATGTGACATTTTGCATACTGAGATTAATGTAAAAATGTCATTATCTTTTGACGTCTGTAGAAAAAGCATTTTTGATTTTGGAAAGTTTTAAGAACTGTTGTTCAAAACACGATTTTTTTAAAATTTTGTAAGTGTATAGAGCCAAAAATAATCAACAATTGGGTTTGTATCCCAGCTCGCAGATTTTTCTCTGACGCCTTCTATGAATGTTTGAATATTTTAGCTTCAATGCTTATTTACTCAAAAGTTATCAAATCGGGATGAAATTTGTTGTTTAAAATGCGCTAAAAGTAGACAATGTTACAAGCTACTAATATTTTTTTAACTACTAAAACTGCGAAGTGAAAAAAAATCAAAATTTTGAATTCTTCAAAAACGCACTGCTCGAAATCTAAAACCACGTATTTTTTTTTAATTTTGCAGACTTATAAAGCTATAAATCAGCTAAAATTTGGTTTTTGGCTCAGTCTCCTAATCTCTTTGTTATACCTTCTAAAAATCGAAACCTTTTACCTCTTTAATTGATATACGGGGGCCGATAAAAAATTTCTGTTAAAATTGCGGTGCTCACGAGTAATAGCAAAAAAAAAGTCGCCACTTAATATTTAAATGCAGCAATATTAACGAAGGTTAGCTTTCTCCCTCCCACCCTAATTTGTGTGAGCGCATTTGTTCTTCCGTTTTTTTTAATCTGGAAGAATCTTTTTCTTAAAATCCAAAAACTGATTCTTTAAAATAAAACCTTCGTCATAACATCGATGACAACTGAGCGATTGCGAAACCGTAGTACGTAAGAGATAATAGACAGATGGAACTGACCCGACAGCGGCTAGCTCTACTTTAAAAGCACGCGTAACTAAAATGCATATAAGTCGATCATTATTAAGTTTTTTAAACTTTACTCTCGTATATTCTTTATAATATATATTTTTTAAAAGTAGAGTTTAAAAAAATATTATCTTTATGTGTTACGAAATTAGGTGTTTTGCGATTATATCAGGACTAAATTAATATTTTAAGCGCAGCATAGACACATTTATTTATGTTTCGGGTATGACATACGTTGGTATTTTTTTAATTGCAAAAATTTTCATTACTCAAGATTAAACGTTTAAATGTAAATTTGCAACAATAAAGACGGCATCTCTTAAGATGTATGTTTACATATATTTTGATTAAACCCGAAAACTTCCAGATGTTTAGTAGTAAAATAAAGATAGTTAATAATATGACAACTAAAGGTGTTGGGAAAATCAAGTAAAAACCCTTGCTGTTACTACACTTATTCTTGGAGGGTCTTATTTTGTCGGACCAGAGAAGAAGTTTTACATCAGAAAATCTTGAAAAAGTATTAGTTTGATATGTTTAATTTGTAGATATAAGCTTTACACCTTTTTTGCATTCTATGTATAAGATACAATAAATACAATATACTGTCTATGTTAATATTTTTTATTTCATACTGTACGCTATATACCACTTTACGTCATTGATTTGAGTCCGGGAAATGGCACATTACAGGCCAAGGTCGGGAAGTGTTGCTTAGCAGCCCTTCCCGGACTGCTTGGAGAAAAATTCATCAAACACATCTATTTGCAGCTAAGCAACGAGAAATACCAACAGCGAATGTTTAATTTGACAGAATATAAATTTTAAAAATGACGTTTTTATAAAAAGAAAATATTCAAATAAAAAATGGTTTTGGCAGTAATGAAATAAAATTTTGTACGATACACGTCCGTGAAGTGATTATTAAAGCATTCGTTTAGAAATTTCGGACTCGGTTCCTTTCGTCGCCTCGTCCGCAAATATCTAAACTCATACTTTAATATGTCACTTCCCGGACTAGTGACGTAAATAACTATTCTATGGTATTCCAATAAAGTTCTAAGTAAAGAATTATTAACAATGTTGTGAAACGTTTAAAGATGTTTTTGATATATTTTAGGTATTTGCTATACATTTATTATGCGGTGCCTATTTGGTGCCTGTAATCTATTTTTAATGCTTATTCGTCTGCCTATTTTAGACATTTACTGCCTAGAAATCGGGGCAATAATAACAATATTTAAAGTATATGAAAGTCCAGGCGAAGTGATTCGCTATGCCCTAGATTACGTGGAAACAATGTCGCATGTTCTGGAGATTGCTAGGGTACATAGAAAGTTTATGACATCATTATTAATGAATGCGTCTCATTGTAATTTTGAATAGATAAAAATAGGTACTCTATCCGCTAGTCTCTGCTGATACTGCGACAGCTCAACATTGTGCGGTTTTAAAGATTTAAGGAAGATTAAGTAACTTTGGTACAATAGAATTAAAACAGAATACCATTATTTTTTTAAGTATAAAAAATTGCAGCATTTCGTTTTTGATCTTTCTATCACATACAACGATAATTAAAAAACGTTAAAAGTTGTTGCGTTTTGTTTGTTGACTTTCCACATCAGTAAAAATAATAGCTGTTGTTATA
Source organism: Ctenicera cuprea (assembly GCA_958336395.1). NCBI lineage: Eukaryota > Metazoa > Arthropoda > Insecta > Coleoptera > Elateridae > Ctenicera > Ctenicera cuprea. Next base: position 26,238,382 of record OY284493.1, read on the forward strand.
TCGTAGTACTAGTTTCATTAGTTGCTTGCAAAATTAACTTTGCCTATGAAAAATATTAAAAATTGCCATGCATTTAAAGAGCATATATAAACGGCAAATTAATTTAAGGAATATTGCACAATTAAGCTAGGAATTCCAGCAATCAAAATCCAAATTGAACGACAGGTTAGGTAAGTGCACCTAACCCACGCCAACCGATATTGCTGAAGTTGCTAAATATGAGCTTCTTACTGCAGGAAGAGTAAATACAAAGCTTTGTAAGTATAACGTTCGTCGTTACTCGCGTTTGCCTGAAAGTTGTGTTGCGTATACACAGCTGCTAATTGCGACATTACTCTGGACCTTGCTGTACGTGTACATGACGTACACATACTGTTATGTGTAAATAAAATCTGTTTTTATATACTTAACTAGAGTGTATATATGCGTTTGTAATTTGTACCCGTTTTCGTTTTTCTATGTTGCTTTTTTAATATCTTTTTGCATTTTTTGTAGCCTTTTTGCTTTGTTGATGCCATTTTTGTTTGGTTCTTACGTCTCTTTGCCTTCATTTTTTGTAGTTTTATTTTGCATAACTATCCTGCCTTTATTATTAATTACGTTTTCATAAGAATGTTTTGTGCACGGTGTGATATTATGTAGAACTGAAGTTCTTACCAGCATACTGATTTAATCCACAGTAATCACGAAAAATGTAAAAAAAATAAATATCCTTGAAATAGGGAATAGTTTAGGCGATGGACGTATTTTAATTGGGAAAAATTAGTTCTAAATTTTTGACGAAAGGACATGTGTTGAAACTTTTAAAATCCAAATAAAATTTGATAAAAAAAGTTTTGTGTTTGTGTTTTCCCAGAAAATATCAGGGACTGCAAGACAGATTTTAATTAAATTTAATAATCATTGATGTAGATAATATTTGTAATTTATTAACAACTTTTGCTCATCTTTCTAGATTCAAAATAGAGGCCGTTACGAATGGAAACTTTGGTTGTAATACCTAATTATCAAAGTTATGCGGATGACTATGAAATGTCTGTTATGATAACTCTCTAAGTATGAAATAGTATAAAATAAAAGTAATGTTGAGAACACAAAACTGCCTTTTACAAAGCTGTTCAAAAATTTGAGAATTAATGAAAATTATCAATACTGATTTTTTTTGTAATTTTATGGGCTAATAGAAGTAGAAATGGGGGTAATGTAGTCGCTGATTTAATTATCCAATTTTTCTGTGACGCTCTTCATCGATTTTTGAAATTTGGAGTTTAATACCTATTTATTCAATTAACGAGGGTCAACGAACATTTAGCATTTATGCTAAATTGCTTGTCAGTGTCGGTTGAGTAAGAATATTTTGCAGATGAAATTGTATTTAAGAGAACTGCTACTTCCCTTCTCATGACTTTTTGTTGACTAACAAATTAATGATTACTGTGAAGAAATCACGATTTAAAATAATATTTCTACAATCTTGTTAATAAATTTAGACCCATTTTGTAGTTAAATTATTGTTAAAGTTTCAATGTAAGAAGCGATTCAGTTAAGAGTATTTTTTGTTTACTCCAAAACTATAAAAAATCATAGTTCTATGGCTTTACGTTGTTTGCAAATTGGCGTCAAAGCTATATATACCTAGTGTTTCGTTATTGTCGTATGTACATCCACTTTTTAATTTTTATTGTATTATTAGTAGTTAAAAGAGCTTTTCAAATTTTCATATAAGTATTCTAACGTTGTGAATTCTAGCTATAAGTTACGGCATTTCGTATTGCATTATATTCACTCTGTAGTGACAGTTTTATAGTTTAAAGTAGCTGAAGTTTTACTAAATAAAACACCGGACAGGTTTTATACATTTTTGTCTGACTTTCAGCTATCTACCCACGGCATTAACCGGTATAGACTAGGAAAAGTGCAGAAATCCAGGGTTGCGCGCTTAGTGTAGTCAAGAAATATTATTGAAAATAAAGAAAACTTCGGCGTGTAGCAAAATTTTATTACTGAAAGTAGATGGTGCTACGTTTATAGGTATAAGTTGACATGTGACATTCGTCCGTCTGTGGTAAATAGAGGAAAGGAAACCTTATTGCGTCAGCTGAGCTATTTCGAAACGCGTATATGAATGGTAAAACCCATAAGCAACTGAGATACCTCTAAGTGCTAGGCCACACCACGTAAGCAGCTAAGCTACCTTAAGAGTTAGGCCGATACCCGTCAGCAGTGAGCTATGTAGCAGGGCGTATGGCCAAGAAACAGCTGAGATACTATAAGCGAGCTAAAGGCCGTAAACGGCTAAGCTACTACGAAGCGCTTGTTTTAAGCGAAAGGGAAACGTGTCTTGCTGCGGCAGCTGTATTATATCTCGTAGAACTAAGCCGAAATCCCTAAGCAGCTGAGCTATCTCAAATTGCGTAAAGCAAGGAAAACACGTAAGCAGCTGAGATTTTCCTAAGTGCGTGTACAAAAACCGTAAGCGCTGGGCTTAAGTGAGGGGAAAACAAGCTTGTTTCTAGTAGTAAGGGCGATTTAGAAGTCGTGACTAGGGAATCGGAAATAACTTAAAACCTGGTCCCTGGAAACCACTGTCTCTTTTATAGATGAAATTGTGATACATAATGTAAGCAAGTGGATTTTGCTTGGGTTTGTGGCTTGTTTCAGACATAAGCATATGCAAATTTTAACCTTCAAATATATAAAATTTGTTATTTGGTGACGCCAATTCGACATCGGTTTAACTCCAGAACAAAGTTGTAAGCTGACCTAATTTTGTACAACCCAAATATTATTTCTCAGAACGTTTTCAATAAACCAGTCAACAAATTCAAATACTTGGTATGAGAACATGTGCCGGTTAAAACAATATCAAACAATTACATTAGATAACTCAACCTCAAATAATCAAGCTAAGATTTAATAATTACAAATACATAGTTCTACTTACTAAAAAAGTAATCAGGAATTAAATTTAACCCACTAATAAGAAAATGTGTTAAAACAACAAATATACTAAAAAACAAACAAACTGTGAATGCCGCATCTAAAATAACCAGCTCGCATTTTAAAATACGAATAATAAATTAAAATTAAAACGATAATTATACTATTGTATCAAAGAGCGGTTTGCTACAGTATTTCACAATCCATAAAACTTTTCTTGTATCTCTTATAATTTCAGAATAAAAAATACTTTTCAAAATCACCCTGTATGTGATGGTCTTAAGATAATTTTTGTAATTTAAATTTTTTGTTTACACTCTTAAGTACAAATTTTGATTGCTGTATCTGTTTTTATACATGGTTTTTTTAATGTTAAACGTGTTTTTTTCTATATATTTTATAGCAATTAACTTCAACAATGTTAAACAGTCAACAACTTATAATATAATACAGCAAGATTTACGTTCAAATTTTGTATAAAACTAACATACACACAGAAGCAAACTAAAACAAAGTCGCAATACGACAGTATCGTATTATAAAGCAATATAATTTCACACCTATGCGGCATTAAATAATACATGCGAGCGGCGAAAGCTAAATTGAGCTCTAACGCTTTCCTAATAAAAGCTCATCTTCCCTGAAAGCTCGCTGCAAAGTGTTAACTCAATATCCGCGCTGTCTTAAGTTTTCTACGTAATTTGCATGGAGGCCATTTTGAAAGCTCACAGGAAGTCTGCAGGGTGGAGTGGGAGCCAACTTGATGGGATGAGGGAGAACAGCTCAGGTTCGCGAAGGAAATTACATAAACTTTAAGTAAGTAACTCTGACGGTTTCAGTTTCAGGATGAAATATTGAATATTGTAACAAATTGAGATGCTTCAGCTTAAATTACTATTACTTGATACATGCAAATTATGGTTTCTAATATAAAACTACCTCTGTTAGTTGGAAATTTCACTGGATGTCTATTATTAATAATAAATAGCAAGTGTAGCTTCTGGCCTGTCGGTGTAAAATAAGTTAAAACTATTCTGACAAACACCAAATTTGCAAAAAAAAAACAAAAGTATCGCATTAAGAAAAACTAAAAACATTTTAAACTTAACAGAAAGATTGCTTTAGGCAATATGATTGGGTGAAATTACTGAGAAAGAAAAGTAGAATTAAAATTGATAATTCCACTCCTAATAGTACAGGGTATATCAAAAATAGGTATCAATATTAAAAACCACAATGGATTGCTGCAGTATATACAAATAAAAAAAACTTTTGTTTGTTAAAGGGATCTTTAAGATATAAGAAAATAATTATTGCAAATTTGCCTCAAACCTGTTTCAGTACCGCAGGATAATAACAAAACTGGGAATTTATTCAAAAACATGTTTTTGGTGGAAAAATTAAAACTGAAAGAGAGAGTAAGAAATGCTCATGCACAAAAAGTGTCGTATCACCCCCAAGGTAAGTTTCCACATTTTCGCCACATTTGTTCTAAATTACAGGTACAATTTATGTAATAACTTTGAAGGGTTTAATATCCTTATCTCAGAAGTTTCCAAACCAAAATGTATTTTGTTTTATTTTATTTTTATTTAAAAAAAAGCTCAAATGATTTTTGATAAGTGAACGATACCCCTGGATTCTACTTGGGTTAATCTACATTTAGTTTAAATGTTTGTACCTATTTTGGACGAACCCTGTATATCGGATCAATCACTACATCGCATTTGTCGTTATATTTCAGCAGCGAATGAAAACTTTTAAGCCGGAGAATTTTGATGTACAAAATTTTATCGCGAATAAATTTAAGTACACCGTTGTATTTGATAGTTTTAAAAATACAATTAATTGGTTTGTTAATTTGATATCTTGTGGAAGAATTAATTCACTCAAATACCACGCGTGAATCTGAAAATGAAATTGGTAAAAATTTCTTAAATTTCCTGCGCATCAAATCGTGTTTATTTTGCTTAAAGCGAATAAAGTTAAGCAAACTACTTATTTGTATTTTTTGTTAGTTTTGAAAATAAAATGAAATTGCTAATTTTATAATTATTTTTAAAATAAATCAATCGTATACCATTGATAAATTAGAAAACAACCGGGGAAAATTATTTAAACTGTCTGACTAGCAGCTAGTGTTTGCATAACACCATTATTCTTAGGGTGATGGAAAGTAAAGCAAACACGCGTTGCTTCGTAGCAACTTTGTTCCTAATTTTTGCACGTTTATTTTTCTGTTCGCTCGTGGTATAACTGTTGAATAAATAATTATTGGAAATCATTGCTGTTTATTATTATTAGAGTTTTAATAATTGAAACCTAAAAAATGTTTTTATATCATGGTTTTAATTAATTTAAACAGAGGCCACCGTAAAGAAGCAAAATAATACGTAAAAAATTATACGGTGCGGTCTTGAGAAATCAACAACCTGGCAGAAAGTAAAACTTAAAAATAAAAAACTGTATTAAAGAAGGCAGTAGCAAAATATAAATAATTCTAACATTTTTTAAATCGTCGACGTGCAGCGTATAATAAACACTGCTATTTGTATAGCAAATATATGAAGATCACTGTAACTAATCAGTTTGGGTTTTACAGTTTGGTAAGTACAGTTACCAAAAGCTTTATCGTATCATTAAATCTCACATTTCCTAGTTAAAGCAAAACAACCGACCTTATATGAAGCCGCTCACAATAAGCTCTACACGTAATAGTTGCCAGGAACAACCTTAGGTAAAATCTTATATAATTTATTGAATAGCTCCCCTTCGCTGCTTCTAACTTAATAGTATCATTTTATCATTTGAATTGCCGAAGTTTTGGTGCATCGGGCAAAAGAGAAGATAAGGGTCGTGGAGAAACGTGCCTTCTCTGCGCGAATTCAATTTACGCAAGTATTTCTTATATTGAAAGCAACATATGCTATCTAGAACAATAATTTCCGTGGACGAGGGGACTTGAAATCTCAGATTTCATAGCAACAGTGGTGTAGTTAGTTCTAAGTAAATTATTTTATATTAGTAAATAAACATAAACTATTTAAAGATTATTATAAGGGTTATTTTGCAACAAAATTAAAAATTATGGAAACTAAACTTTTGCTTCTCGCGCGGGAGTAAAATTACACAATTTTCACAAAAAAATTTAACAATCAACACCTATATTTTTACATCATATATTTGTAGCTAGAAAGTTCCCAAACTATTACAAAAACTTTGAAAGTCCACACACAAATGCTAAAAGGTTGAGAAGCACTGCTTTAAACCACCCGCACATTTCATAATGTCACCAGTGGTTTTTGCGCTGACAGAGCTTGATTAGAGATTAGAAAACTCCAAAAAACGTGGAACTGACATTGGTTTGATGAAAGGCTGGGGAAGATTTAAATCACAAAAAAATCCTCAACATTCATTTGTAATAAGGTGTTGATGTTAAAATCTAAAACCATTGTGTACCTACCCTAAATAAAATAATAATCATTGAACACAGTTTACAGAAATTTGTGGTTTTCTGATTTCAAACTTAAATCAATTATAAATGGTGCCTCATTCAGTTAGGAGTTGACAGAAATCGGTCTGCTATTAATTAATCTTGTAAAAGCGTATTGAGTAACAGATTTATGGATAATTAATATAGGAAATTTGATCATTTTCCAGCATGAATTTTTTTGGATTTATTAATAATTTTCTATGATTCGAATTAGGCATTACTACTAAGAAACGCTATGCAACTATTAAGAATCTTGTTACTGTAATAATTAAATATTAAATAAGTACCGGTAGAAATTCAGGGCAAGTCATTGACGTTGTCACCTTTTTATTATTTCCTAAACTATTAAGAAAATTAATATTCAAATTTCTTTTATTAAGAAAAAATTTATCAGCTACTTTATGACACACTCCAAAATATTACGTAATATCACTTGACTAAGCAGTGACGTCATCTATAATTTTCTTAATTGGCGATATAGTTAGTGAGCCGTTTTTTTACTAATTTTAATGCTTTGAAAGTTTTATATGCTCTCACATTACTAAAATTTCGAGAAAATCGTAGTATTTGCGTTTTTTTGTTTAAATTCATAGTTTGCTTACTTGAATCAGTTTTCTACATACCTTTCGAAATGTTTGAAATGTAAAAGCATGACAGTTTTATATCATTAAAACGAGAAAAAAATCCCTATGTAACTGCTTAAGAAAATGTTTGCAGTGCCATTTAAGAAAAGTATCGATGACGCCACTGCTCAGTTATGTGAGGTTACACAAAGTTTTGGAATGCGGCAAAAGTAGCTCATTAGCCCTCAAACAATTTCTATAGTGAAAAAAAAGAAAATATATGCAATAGCGCAGAAAATGACTTTTAACTGACTCGTACTGTATAAACATATTTATAGTGTCTGAAATTCCAGATTGCATTTAAAATCAGAAATTATACGAATAGTCGAAAAAATAATACAAATGGGCAATTTCGTTTAAAACATGTTTTTGTAGAATAAATTTCTAAATTAGTTTCAAAGCTGTAGAACATTTTACAATATTGTACTATTCGTGTTTGATGCAGTCGCGTATAGGTGAAAGTGAAACTGTAGTTAGAAACAAGGTTGTAAAGTTAATATCCGTTGTGTGTTAAATTACAGTTCACAATGTTACAGTTACAGCGTGAATACAAAATCACTCGGTTATTAATTTGCTTGTCCATAAACATTTGAAGTTTATACAATGACAAATTAAATTTGTAACATTAACGAGTATATGAAAATTTGATTTTTTTTTTATACAAATTGAATCAATACTAATAATATTATTTTGGAAAGTAAATTCTTAACAATTTTTAACAGTGACTTTACTTATACTTCACATTTGTATGAACGACAGTTTTAATTATTAGTGGAAGCGAACTTCATCTAAATAATATTATACAGACATGTTTTAAAAAAATTTAAAAATATTATTAGTTTATTATTAATATCTTAAAGAACTATATGTTCGTAACATTGAATTAAAAATATCTAAAATATTTTGAATTATTTAAAAATATCTCAGAGATATATAATTTATTTAGAAATATCCTAAGATATTTTAAAATATTTAAATGCAATTTTTAATTAAAATGTCTCGGATCTTTTTATTTAAATTTATTTTTTCTATAGGTTTCAATAGGTATCTTAGATAAAAAAATAATCGATTTCGAAATATGTTAGATATTTTAAATTTAAAGTCAAACTACGTCTGACAACATGGCGACTTGCGTGGTTATGTTATCACCTTATTAAATAATGCATTTATTTATATGTTAGCCCGCGCAAGCTGGGTTGATAAGTAATAGAGAATAGACTAATGGTATATGTTTTGTGACTAAAACAACTATTTACAACGATCTAGTCTCGCTGGTTATGTGCACTAGCCATGTGGAAACTGAAACCAACAATCTATTTTAACCAGCGCGAATCGTGCGCGTTCAAGTTTGCAGCTGTTCACTGTTGCCAAATTTAAAATTGAAACTTACCGGACAAACTTTATAGATGGCGGTAATTTCCGAATGTCTTAGATATCAAGAATAGTTTTTTTAAACGTTTAGAATATTTTAAAATAGATGTATATTTTAATATCTAAGATAATTTAAAACAGACCAACATTCAAATATCTGCGATATTTTAAATTAAAGTTGTTATAAAATACTTACAAGGTATATAATTACAAAACCTTTTTTAAATATCTATAAGATAAATAAAATTCTTTAAAACCATCTTCGAGGTAGTTTTAAAAGGTTAAATTCAAAATATCCTAAACACATTTTAATAATAATAATATTCTACAGATATTTTTAAAACATTAAAATTTAGAAAAGTTTTTTTAAGTAAAATATTAATGTCTAAGATATTTGTAATATAATTGAGACGTTTAAGAAATTTTTAACAACATAGGACTAGTGCTTGACTAACTTTAATAACAAAAAAAAACATTTCAATAGTTTGTTTTATTAATTAACTTACAAATGTTTTATAAACATTGTTTTTTTATTAAAAATAACTAAACCATTGTCAAAATAAATAAATGTCTAGGATATTGCTTGTATATTAATATACAAAATTTCGAATGAAAGTTTTAAACAAAAAAAATATTTTAAAGATTTTTTTATTCTTACTATACTATAATACTATAATAAACACACGTTAACTATTAAATTACAGCAAATGTGTTTTAAAATGACTTTAAATTATCTCTAAGATATATTTAAAACAGGCGAGTATTATAAATACTGAAGATAGTTTGAAATAATTACAAATATCTAAGGTGATTTTAAATAAATACAAATATCTATGAGATATTTTTAAATTATGCAAATTTTTGCTATTGTTTTGCAAGAATCGCTGTCAAAAGAAATAAAAAGGCGTTTCATACTTTTTTGTTAAAATTTCATCATCCGAACGTGTTTACTGTTGAATAGTGGAAAATATACAAAAAATTCAGTTTAAGAGTCAGTTCTGAAAATTATTTACTTGATCGTTATAATTTGGTTAAGTGTTTTAGAAATAAAGTTCAAGATTTTGATTCTTATCTGAACGTTTTGATTTATTCTATGATCTTTGGATATATTATAAATTTTTAAATTTATAATAAAAAATTATGTTATTTTTAATTTTATTTTATTTTAAACAATTTACTTAAATGTTTAATACTCAATATTTTTTCATGCTGTTTATATAATTTTAAACTTTATTTTTGGAAAAATTGCAAAACTATTTCCGGTGGAGTAAATTTCATTAATAATTTCCAGCTTTGTTTTAAAATTTTCTTTGTTTTCCTTCTCTCTATGCTATAAGTTTTAGAGGTAATAGTAGAAATAACTTATTACCAGTTAGTTGTAAACCTCAGAATAGCAAACATTGCTATAAGTTGCTGTTCCTTTATTACACGAAGTAGGTAGTTAATGCATGTGCAAAAATATTTTCTAAATATGGAAAACAGAACTTCCATTATTTCTCATAAGCAATTAGACAAATCAGCTTATGTATCAAATTAATGTCAATGAATTAAAGTTAACTTTAAATGAGCGTATGTATATTTTATACCAACAAGTGAAAATAGATAAAACCGAAGCGTATTGCTAACATTAATATACAAATCTGTAATAATATAGACATTTATTACGAAATTTTCAAATGTAGAGGTTTGTAATATGTCTTACTTACAAAATCGATCGATAACAGGAGATTTGAACACGACACTGAATCACAAGTTGCCCTCATAACACATTTTGTATTCTGCAGAAAACAACGAATGGAACAAAAGCAAAAAATCAAGAACGGACGACCCTTTTTATTTCACACATGCGCTTTTGTGAAAATGTCTTTTATTTTTGAAGCGACATATGTGGAGTGCCTTCCTTCTTTTGTCAGTGCAATTACCGCTGTGGGAGAGGGAACTTTGTGAAAATTGCTGCACGTGGAATACGTTCTTTGGTTGTTATTTTTGTCATTTACCGAATTAAGAAAATTGGTGATAATTATTCAATTACTGTAATTGAACTGAATAAAAGCAATACGCCTTGTAGGTGGTAACAAATTATTTTTTTCATATTGCTACTTAGTATTTATCTGAATAGATACATGTTGGTTATTTCACCAAATGTATTTGATTTAAAATAAGCAATAGAATAACAGAGAGCTATTCAAATTATTAAAAATTAAAACTTGCTTAAGATTAAGGAACGAGACCAGAGAATTAAAATGTTAAGAAAAGCTTCAAGGAGTGGGGGAGAGTGGCAGCACCTTTAAGTATAACTTTAGAATCTTATTTTGTTGCCGAAAGGAAAATATCTTATTGTACCTGATTTATTAAATACGAAATTGCAGCGAATTCCTATATTTTATGACCAGAATGGTTAAAAACCCGTGTAGTCGATTTTTGAATATTTATTTGGAAAACTTAAAAAATTTCCAAAATTTGTAATTTTGAAAGTAAACAAGAATATTTTTTTTAAATTATAACACTTTGCGCGCTTGCGACTAAGTAGTATGGCGAAGTTTAGAAGACTCGTGCCAATCGGCACTTTCAAGCTAGACAGTTCGAAAAAAAAGCATTTAATTTGTTTTAGTATTGAGATAAGAACTGATCGAACTGATATTAGTATGGATAATACCAAGTAGGTCGTAAACACCCAGTAGAGATGATTTTTGACAGGCCATTATAAAAATTGTTTAAATCGATTTCAAAACATCAAATACAGCCTAATGATCTAATTAGGTAGACGTTCTGCTTAATTAACTTTTGTTAATTATTACATGTACAAATTAAAAATATCGATTGCGCGGAATATCATTAAAAAGTGTACTGGAGTAGACAAGTTATTAAATGTAGTCAGATGTGTTTTAGTTTAGCGATACGTATGTTGTAGAAAGCTTCAGAAACGGAAGATATCTCATAAAGGATTCAAAACGCTCAAAGGCAAGCCCAATTTCAAATATATATTTCACTTTTCAAAGGAATTCATTAGCGAAGGTAAGGTAATATGAACCCTAGTTCAAGATAGATGTTAATCTTACTTCGTAGCGTAAGCTGAAATTACATCTCAAGAAGCTTTCAGGCATAAATAATGACAGAGGCACGTAAATTGTAAATTCTCTGAGGTATTAATCTAACTTAGCGTGGAAATTCAACTCCTGCGACTCGAGATTAGAGCTTTAATATATTCTAAAACTTTAGCGCGGTTGAATAATCTACTAGGCACACTTTTCCAGCTTCTGCAACTCCATGTTTTACTTTCCTCTCGCTTCCACTAAGATTACCTTTCGGCGGTAAGCGAGAGACTGAAACAGGAAGATGCTAAAAACAAACGCGAAACTGCTCCACCGCCATCTTAAATCAATATAATATAAAATGGGCGAATCTCAGCTCGGCAGACAAAGAAAACTCCCGCACCTTTAAGAGAGTAAGAGACGCGCATACGGTTTCGGAAGCTGCCGGACAAGGAAGGATATAATCAAGGAATGAGAATAGAAAAGGAGGTGCGCGAAGTAGATACTATTTCGCGCTTGCTTGACGAAGATGGCAGCATTCTCAGAATTATGCAGAAAAGGATGTAAGATAAGCTTCCTTAAAGTTAGACGAGGAACTCTACGTATATCTTTAAGATTGAGCGAGATGGCTGAATTAATATCTGTATGTAAGAAAAAGATGAATAGCACCTGTTAAATATGCATGAGACAAGGAAATGCTGGATTTAAGGCGGAAGTACGCCATTTTATAGTAACGCCCATTCCTTACTTTTATCTTCTAAATTTTAATACGACGGATCTACACAAAGTGTCTGTTAAAAAATACAAATTATAAACATCAAATTCGTCTTCAACTTGTATGTAAGGCTATAAAATTTGTTGATTGTAGGTAACTTATAAAAATTATACTAGAACTTCGATTATACCTTGCAACTATGTAATATTATGTAGTGCAGACAACTAAGTTGCGGGTGTAGGTACTATAAATATTAAATTATTAATTTCATTTGTGAGGGTGTAAAAAATAAATATTAATAATAATAGTTCTGTACTGAGAGATTAATACGATGTTGCTATTGAACAGTTTTTGTAAATAGATACAGAACCCAAATATATTTAATAAAATTGTATACTAATGTTACTGGCAATAACCAATTCGGCATTATTTAACTTAATGGGATTTCTGCATAATGGTGGTCTACTGTATTGTACAACAGATGTGATCGTGTGGCTAAATAATAATCTTAACATTGAATAAAACAAAGTGAATCGATTTTGTGACCAGCCCGGTCTCCTGATTTGAACCTATGTGATTTTTATGACATAGTTCCTGTACTCTACAACAGCGGAATACATTCCTTACTAACAATAAACAAAAAAAATAAAACCTCACAGCTACTCATAGACATTTAAAAAAATGAGCAAACCCTTTAAAGTTTTTACACTCTATATTTTCAAAAGTATTTATACAGAACGTTGTAGTACAAACAGCAGTGGCGCGTTTAAGCGTAAGTCACTAAGCGCCAGTCTAGGGTATCCGATGTCTAACGGCTCAAAAAAGCAAAAAATGGCATTTCCATTCCAAAGTTTTATGAATTACATCTCTATCACAAAAAAAATTAAAACGTGAACTGAAATAATATACTATATCATGTTAGTTGCAGCAAATACAATGTCAATAATAAAACAGTAGTGTGGCATTACATATAAAATTTTCTAGCGTTAAGAAACGCAAAATTCCATAACACGTAAAAGACAACCACTCAACAGCTTTTGTGCGGCTCAATGTTACATCTGACGCAGACAAGCTGTTATTTGTCTACTCGACATCATTTAGTAGATGGCCCCGCTCCGCCTTATTAGCCTTGATTTAAAAAAACCAAGTTCGTTTAAGAAAAAGGAACTGAAGCGCCAAATCAAATTTATTAGCCAAAAGTTAGGAGGGAGGAAAAAAATAAGGCCTCTAGATATTGCTGCATCTACAAATTAAGTTTTGGATCTCATTCTATTGATATATTTCTCATGAGCAATTTTTCAACAAAAACATTTGATTGTCCCTGTTTATTAAATAAGAAAACATAAACTTTCGGTTTTAAAAAATTTATACAGAGCTTCGCAGAAAAATAAGCGGACTAAGACACAAACCAATTAGTAGCTCATTCTCAGTGCTGTGGCTAGTCTTTAGAGAAATATTTTTTTAAAATTTTTTATAATTTAATATGTTTTGACGCCATAGCACAGTTTACAGTATATTTTGCAACAAGAGATGAAATTACCGTCTTTTTCGTGAGTGGACAGTTGTTCACGAACCGCGTTAGCGGCGAGTGGGGCAAGTTCGCTAACGAAAAAACGTATTTCATCTCGAGTAGGAAATGCTATTTTTTCTACGATATTGCAGTTTCAAGTTCAATTTAATTCAAAACGAACTGTCACAATGCAAATTAATGAAATTACTGTTTGTAAAGTGGTTTCCATAGCAATAAATGCATTCTTTCCATTAAATTTGTCATTCTTATTTTCATCTCTAGATCACTTTCATGTAGAGTAAGCCGTGGAAAAATTGCTATTTTCACATATATGAGTAGAAAAAAATTCTTTTTCATGGTAGTATTGTGTCCCCGTAGAACTATTTCCATACCAACTCGTTTTTGAGCAATAAGACGTTAAAATTAAATCGTCGCAGTCGCTATTTTGAAGCTGGACAGTTTAAATAAAAATAGTTGAATATGGCCTAAGGTCTTCTATCATGTTTCGTTTCCCATTTTAGTAAGTTCTTTTTCTTGACGAAATGCAAGAAATAAACATTTCTAACTTTCGCTTCCAGTTTCAGATTTATTAAAAAGCTTTTTGTATCGGTAATTTTTTAATATACTTTTCCAGATTCCATAGCTCGTCAATAGGAGTCCATCCGTTAGGTAGTTATGATGCCACACATACTTACTCACCCACCCTGACAGACATTTTTTTATAAATCACTTTTTTGGGTTCTTTAGACCCCAAAACATGTGTTTCATCCAAAACTTAGCATTTTAAAATTTTCATGAAACCTATACTTCCCTATATACTGAAATCATAGAAAAGTAAAGAAAAGTCTGAAACGTTGGCACTGTAGTGACATACTAAGACAAAACGCTGTTTTCTGTTTTTTTCGTGTTATCAAATTAAAAATTTGTAGAATATTGCTTTTGTAGAAAACTGCAAATTGATTATGATTAAACTTCACGATTTTCTATGGTTTAAATATTTATATTCAACACTTTTGATAACTTAAAAAATATCTAAGCAAGTGCATTATATCTTTTGTTATAGTAGAATATCAGTTAAATCATTATTTTTATGTTCCGATATTACCAAGGAAGGCACACATTTCATGAAAGCTTTAGATTTGCAGAACTTAACAGAAAAAGGCGCTACGGAGCTGAAGAAACCCAAAAATTTTTAATGTATAACGCGTTTATTTATTTCTACTGTTTCTCCTTCTTCTTGAATTTGATATTAGAGAAAAAAACTCGAAAAACGAGCGTTTATTCTAAAAGGTGAGTAAAAAGTAACGCTCATTGTCTGTAACTTTGTAAATATTGAGTCTACGAAGAAACAACCTTAATAACAGTTGTTTGTTAAACACCAGCACATACTTTGTTCCTGTTATTTTTTATACCTTTCGTTATATGGTTGCTCTGGCAACTATGAAACTTTTGAGCGTCAAAGATATATTGTTCAGAATTTTTGTACGTAATTCCGTGAAAAAAAATTGTACCGAAAGGAGAAACAATTTTCCGACTCCACAAACTAAAAAAAATATATTTCGAGTGCTGTATAAAATACAACAGTTGGTTGCCATAGCAACCAAATAACAAAACGTATACAAAACGGACATCGACAAAGCATGCGCTAAAATTTAACAATTTAATTTTTATTGTGGATATATTTTCATAGAAGCAATATTTACGAAGCTACAGAATTATGCGTTACTTTTTACTTTAGAAATGATCAAAATTGAATATTTTCAAATACCAATTTTTTGAAGGACTGGCCATGAAATTCTTGAGCTAATAGAGTTAAAAATTATACTATCATACAGGTTTTTCTTAATACTTCTATTTCTTTATGACATCACTACTTCTTGCATTAACGTTTGAAATTTATATATTAAGTTGCTCATCAACGTCAATGGAACAAAATTCGAATGTTGTAATGTCTTTGAACGCATTAATATTTAAGTCGGCTAACTCTTTCCTTCTTCCTTCTTTTTTCCGACGAATTTTAATTTTCAGTTTTTCATGTTTGTTCTTGCAAAAATCTAATTTGTTTTTATTTCGCGAAAACGAGTGGCTTTCGGTTTCTTACTACCTTTGCATTCTTATAGGCATCGGAGTGTTTTCGGTAGATTTCTTAAAACTATTATAATCTCATAGTCATTGGAATGTTGAGATGAAAGATATTTTTGAAAATACGAAAGCAAAAATATACTTAAGGTATGTGAAGTTCCGGGGAAAGTGATTCACGCAGGATTAAACAGCGGGAAGTATAAAAAAGTAGAATTTTTTGTTAATCATTTATTGATTTGTGAATCATTTTCCGGTGTTGTAAATTAAAACGTTCATGTTAGAGTTTTTCTGGAATACTTTCAGATTTATCGATGTTGGAATAAAACAACCCTGCTTTTCTTCAGTTTTTCAAGTCTTTGTAACTTGCTAGCTGTAATGTAAACAATACTGAACATAAAAATCGTTTATTTGAGCAAATTTTTTTAGGGCAGTTGTCAAATTCTTGATAAACAACTCTTTTAAGATCTCTACTATTTACAATTCATAGCATTAAATTATTTCCAAAGTTCGTGTTCTTAGCGGTTTCAGTATATCGGCTTAGCTTCCACAAATTTTGTAATAATAAGCCTAGACATCTCCGAGAATGTGGTATAAATATCTTGGGTCATTAGCCAATAATGGCCCATACTTATACGTAAGTTAAGGTTCAGTTTTCCGCAAACCC
Source organism: Ctenicera cuprea (assembly GCA_958336395.1). Taxonomy (NCBI): domain Eukaryota; kingdom Metazoa; phylum Arthropoda; class Insecta; order Coleoptera; family Elateridae; genus Ctenicera; species Ctenicera cuprea. The sequence continues at coordinate 26,254,812 of OY284493.1, forward strand.
TAAAATATGTTCCAAGTCTTGGATGTGTTGTCTTAACGAAAATGCATGGGTAACTTTATATAAGATATTTGCATTTATATTGAGTTATAGCATAGTGTGTTCTATGTACGAAGCATTAAGGCAAATATTGGTGTGTCTACAGTTAGTTTACTTAACCACGTATATCTGCAAAGTTAGAAGCAACACTGTTTGTTTATAGTACGTAAGTTGCAGGGGTATGGCACATACACATATCTCAAATTTCAAAAAGGAAAACCCCATTAGTTCGCGCCTTAACCCTATTTCCTTTATCGATCTTCTTGTTCTATTACTTTTCTGAGTCTAAAAGCAAGTTCTGTTTCCTGAGGTGTGTGTTTATTAAAAACAATTTCACTTTTTAACCGATATTATCATTTAGTAATTTGTGAGAATCAATTTAAAATGTTTGGAAAGTGTTTAAGTACAGTGTCATCTACAACATTTTAAATAGAGGTTGGCCACGGAAAACAGAGTCAGTTTTCACTCAAGTGCATAAAGAATTTTTAAATTTAAAATTTTCTACTATATGTGACGGTCACGCGCTCGCTAATAGGGAAATGGGTTTACAGTGTGCTGCTTTGCATTGATTAGTTTCAACAAAAATTTCCTGAAATTGTTTGCGTCGCAACGGACTTTTAAAAACACGGTCATAAACACCGCAAATGTATTGCTATGATATTTGGAGGTGTATGTTTTGACTGGTTCCTGGATGGCAATTTTTGGGATGCTTGCTACAATTTAATTTGAGATTGGAGGTTTGTGAGAACTTTAAGATTTTGATTTTCTAACTTTTAAACTCAGGGTTGCGTAGTTTTTGCTATAATTTCTTGTTATAAATTCTAATAATTTATATTTTTCATATTTGTGAGGTTTGTTGGTACTGAAAGAAAAGAAAAACACAATCAGATTGATACGATTTTTATTTATGTTAATTTTAATTATAATTTAGTTCAGAATTGTTCAAAAAGTTTAATTTATAAGAAGTTTTAGACTTACTTGTGTGTGCATCGATAAATGTCATTATGGATGTCAGTGTCATTTGACAATTTGAAAAACTCATTGATCATGAGATTTGTTTGTTTTCAAAAAAATGGGAATCAAGGAAGAAGACAAAAGAAATGGAAATTTGTTTAGTTAACTACGACTCGTCTTTGTAAATAAAGACAGAGAGAATTTTAGATGCTCTGGATGAATAAAGAAGAAAAACGAGTTAAAAAGTAATGTAAAAGTAATTTTAAATATAAAAGAAGATAATACAACTAATTATCAACGAATTGTGAAAAGTCCAGAAGAGTAACAAGTGTAAAGCAATTCAGAAAGTTTTTCCAGTTGTGATGGTGGTGAAGCCAAGTTCAAAATAACGTAAAAGCAGTCCAGAGGAGGACTCAAATTAAAGGCGAGTGTTTGTGGTTCCTTGAGGAACCTGCAGATTAGTGAAGTAGAAGTTGGACATTCATCGTTTGCACGAGTGAAAGATATCCCAACAAGGAGACATTAAGATAAGTGTTCTCTTTTTAAAGGACGATAGTATTTAGTAAAATTTCTTTGATTTTTCGAAAACTTCATTTAGAAATTGATTTATTAAATAAAACCTATCTTTGTAACGTTGATATTGTTTTGTGTTTATTTTATTTCAAATTAACTTATTTATAACTTGTCTTACAAGCTAAATAACGACCCTGAGAAAGTTAATAAGAGTCTCATAGAAAATATAATTTGTAATTGAGTGAATTGCGGGCATTTAGGGAATTGTTTTCTAGTAAGTACATGCACACGCATATCATTGCAGTATATAGCGACTCACGAAAAATTGCACGTTAACTGGGTAGTGGCACGCCATCGATTCCCTACAAACAAATTTAATTACAATGTAAGACAACATTTTGATGACGATACAACGAAAATCCTGGAAAACACTTTCGCAGGAAGTGTTATTATTTTTTGGTTTTTGTACCAGATTAAAACTGGCGCATTTTATAACGCCAGAATTATTAAATTTAACGTTTTACTTAAATGTAGCTTGGTTTTATTTTTCTAAATATGTAAATTCTCAATCTACGCATATTTCTCGAAGGTCGAAGATAAACTGCACCATTGCTATTTCCAATAAGACGGTGCAACTGCTTACGCGACTACACAAACTATGGATTATTTCCATGCGATTTTTTTTTTGTTTAGTATGTTAGTAAGGAGAGGCAGGAAGCAGAACCTGATTCATAATATCCGAGAAGTAACAAAAACGATTATCGAAAAATGTGGAACTATTACTCCTCGGTTACTGCAAGAAAAGAAGGTAAGTATTAGAGGGTAATGGCTGCTATAGTGTGGAGTTTGCGTTTGCAGTTTGGATTCCGTGCAGGAACACTAATAACAGTAAAAAACGATTGCTTTTAGAGTCACACAAATTACGAACTTTTCTACAACTATGGCAATATACTAAAAACTTCAGTAAACATACAATCATATTATTGGGTTTATTTAATTAAATTTTGTTTATAATGTTTTCTAATTTAACATATAAGAGAATATAAGTAACGCTGGATGCAAATAAAACACTTTTCTCCATGCAACAAGTCAATTTTATCGCAAGAATTTTAGATTTGGAGCACTTGGAGTATTTTAAAAACTTTTTTAAATTAAATAATTAAATTACACTAAAACATATGTATAAAAATTAATTAAGAATAGCGTTTCATTTTTTATGACCAACCCTTACCTAATGTTTTGTTAATCATACTGCTGAAACATATAAAGTGTTTGTTCTCTTTGTCTACTAAGCATTAAACATTTATTGCCCAATACTTTATTCTGCAGTGTCAAAATGTTATGGTGTAAGTTACTTTCGTTTTGAAAAAGTAAAAAGCTACTGTTCTGCCACAATTTCATTTTGCTTTCCAAATATGTTCATATTAGAACAGTTAGCCTGTTATTCTAATAATAGATCGCTAACTGATCTAATATGAACATATTTGGAAAGCAAAACGAAATTGTGGCAAAACAGTCGTTATTTACGTTTAGTCTGTATTTCAAGTAATATATTACTGTCCCTAAGAGGTCTAGCATAAATTTTTCAGACTAAATTATATTGATTCAACGCAACTTTGTTACGCAGTTACAGGTCTTCAAAAAAGGAACAGTTTAATTACACTCTTGTGTTGTGGATAACTTAGGCAGTAATTGCATTACCGTGTCGAAATTTTATCTACGACTGCTTGGATAAAGACTTATTATGTCATTGATTTGCGTTAGGTAACGAAGTTTACTATGTCACTAGTGAGATAATGGATTCATTACCCAACTCGTTTTATTTACACAAACAAAGCTGAAGCTTTGTTTATAAGAAAACTGGCTGGTTGCCTTGACATTTCCAAATAAATTAGTGCGAAATGTTAAATATCACTTCAAGCAAAAAAAAGCCATGTTTAAAAAATCTTGAGCAGTCGTAGATAAAATTTTGTATGCCATACGTGGGATAATGCATTATTATGGCACTCATTAGATTACACGACTCGTCGTGCAACTTTCAAACTCGTGTTATAATAACGCTTTTATCCTACTAGTAACATTTACTACTATTATACTAACTATTATAAGTTCTTAAATCGCTTTCTTTTTTAAATATTTGTTTTCTTGTTGAAAGTTCTTAAATCCAAAAATTTTTTCAACAATTCAGTTTTTGTGGACAATCAAATGTCATCTAGATTGAGTGTCTCCTTCGAATGCACTAATCGTATGTTCAAATTTGCGATTAAGTTTTAAGCTACGATACAGCAAATAATATTTAAAAAAATACTTACCTAAAAATGCTTCTTTGCAAAGTTATAGCTTACGGAAGGAAAACTTTGGACTGTTGGAACTGCAGCATTTCCGGACATAAGTTAACCGGAACTTTTGTAATTGCTTTGATTTATACAACTTACCCGCAAAGTTTGTACGGACTACTTGCGCATTTTAAGAAAACGCTCACATCTCCATGGCCAAACCTAGACTTCTGAGATAAATATTCAAAATGTGTGAAGTCTGAAAATATTTAGAGAAACGTATTAGGTGGCCTTCCTATAGGGGATCCTTATTTAAACAATCATAAGTAGAAAAACTAAACTATATAGATAGTGCACACACACATATATAATTAAAAAAGTTTAATGCAACTACTGTCAATGTTATCGATAAAAGAGTGATTAGATTGGTACATGTTCAAGAGGCTGTAACTCCGCAACGAAGCGTTATTGTATACAGACAATGTGAAATAATTGGTCTGAAAAACTCGCGGTTGAATTTATGCCAAACCGGCGCTTTTTCGCAGTCTTTGTAATGATTATTGATTATAGATATATAAAATACTTAATTACCTCAACAATATTTATTTATTTTAACCTTATACGTATTTCGGCATGTTTACATGCCATTGTCAAAGGTTATATTAGAAAGTAAACAGTTAGTGTTGTTATACCAATAGAACTTGGTGACTTGATCCCGGTAATCGTCTGCAGATGACTGGATTTCTTATTCCAAAATGAATTTGCTCATTCATTAACGGTACCATTTTAAATGTTTGGGGATTTCAAAAGCTTCTAGTATATTTAATTTTGGTTTATCATCACAAAAGTGTAAATATGTTATAGTGTTATTAGATGTCATTGAATGATTGTGTTCTAGTAAGTATTTAGCTTAATTGGATTTATGCGACTGTTTGTAATTGTAACAACGACGTGTTATTTATGCCTAATACTAAAATTTCTAATTGTCTGGCCTATATAAACCGAATTACAATGCGAACAATTTAATTTGAAAATGCCTGATTTTAGCAATTCATCTGTTTTTGGTTTTGCATTAAACAAAGTGTTGAAGATGTTTCGAGTGGTTTTAAAACTTATTTTATATTTATTTGTTTGGTTTATAATTTTAGCAATTTTTTCTGATTTGTCACCAAAATATGGGATCGAGGCATATTCAATTGTATCGGATGAAGCTAGGGTATTCGGATAAATTTTTTGAACGGCTAATTTATAATTTTTTTCTTTAATTAATGTATCAATAAGTTTAGTATTATAACCATTACTGTATGCAATTTGTTTAATAATTGAAATTTCTCTATTATAATTAATTTTATTTAAAGGGCCCGTCAAAACTCTATGTATCAGGGACCTGTTTGTAATTATTGACTTATTTATTTACTTTTTACTTTGGAGGTTCTTTTTTAAGCATTTATGGTGAAAATAAAAATTCCTAAATAAATTATTAAAAGCATATAAAAGTTACTGTTCATTGTAGATCATGCGATCACGGAACATTAATTGATAAATTCACCAACGGCAATTAGAGAAATTTAAATTGCAGTTATTAATTGTCCGTCAATAATTAATGAAAAGTGGGTCAACTTTCTCAGGAGACGGTTGTGTTTTAAACTATAATTACTTTAAGAAGTTAATTTAAAAATGTTTTATAATGCATAGGACATTGTAGCATCTGCACGGGAAACTCGATTTTTGAACAGTCAGGTATTGTTGTAACAAGTAGGACTGGTCATGCAATGCTCGAATTATAGGGTTACTATAAGGGAAGAACTGGACACTGGTCACTGGTCACTTTTGTACTTACTATGTAATTTAAATATTAGACTTTCAATTCGTGAGAAATACTACTTTGTCGGACAGTTTATTTCTGAACTTGTTATTATTAATTTTAACCCTTGTACGAACACACGAAATTTGTTTGAATACTTATTTTGACACTTCTGTTATTTTTAGAAAAAATGACAATTTTTCTGATAGGATATAATAATATTAGGAGAGTTACAAACGTTCGGTTGAAGGTTTTCATTAAAACTTCGGCAAATTAAATAACTTTACTTTTATATCAAATATAAAATTTAATAATAAAGATGTTCACCTTTAAAATTAGGATACTTGAACATTGAATTTTAAGATTTAAATTTGAAAATTGTAATAAAATTGAAATTTTATATTTTTGTCATAAAATTGTAAAAATGGTCATGACAATCTTTTTTGAATTTTAAGTTTATCAATGTTTGTTTGCAAATATAAACACAGATCTATTTTAAATTATTCTTTTAAACTGCTAATGATCAACAAAATTATAAATAAGGGTTAGTCACATAATCAGTGTTTTAGCTTCATTCACACAGATGCATTTATATTTGACACCTCTTCAACGACAGTGCAGCAACAATAGTTTTCTTTCAACAATCTACGATTGAATTACTTTTTCTAAAAAATGCGGTTACAGTGTGCAGCCATATACTGATGAGTTTCTTTCCTGAAATTACTTTTGTTGAAGCTGAATTTACAGCACTGTCAGAAACATCGTAAACTTGTTTAGAGACGTAAGAAGTACTGCACGTAAGCAGGAAAGTGTTGTGTCTGATTTACAACCAAAAACTGCTGACATTGTAAGACAGCATTTAGATGACGTTCCAGCAATATCTAGGTTTACGGCTTGCAGGAATTCTAGATTTCACTGTTTTGGACTTTTTTTGTGTTTTCGTGTCTAAAATATTTAAAGCCCAATTTATCGTGCGTGTATAAGCACGAAAAAAGTACTTTCTCATAAGAGGAATTTTAAAGTACCTATCTTTACTCAATATGATAATAAAATGACAGTAATGTTAACAAAACAACATCACATATGTATGAATGAAGTTTGGAATTGCGTTTACTTTTCATGACCAACTATTATTTATAATTTAGATAATAATAGTATAAACGTATTAATGATGCCGCGAGACGAAAGAAGTCAAGGGAGAAGGTATCTGGAATATTGAGAGAGCTTCTTCAGATCTTCTCTCACCTCGTCTCATGATCTCGTCACGTATTGTATCACTTTTGTTACACTTATAAAATATCTTTATATTTGTGCTTAGAATATAGATTATGAAGTAAAACGAACACATTGTACGATTTTTGGTAGATGTTAAACATTTAAAACCTTATAATATTATTTAACGTTTTTGTTTACTATCACCTATCAGATCACAATTGAAGTCTGAAAATAGCTATTTATCTAACAAGACAAGAAATGAGGGTTTTTATTTTCCGAATGTAAAAGCTGCAACACGAGCCGCTAGACGAGTGTTGTAATCACATGTGTTAATAATCACCCGTTTTCCTTACGTGTTACATACAATATTTGTTCTACTGCCGTTCAAATAAATACAAAAGTGCATTTGAAATTTTTGACATTTTCGTGACGTTTATTAGTCAATTCGAAAAATCAAGATTGCCTATGCCAGTTTCGACCAAATAATATTATTATTTCACTAAGTGAAATTATAAAGTTTATTACTTAACTCAATTCAGCGAGCGTAGCCCATGGAACTCATGGGCTACGCCTCACCTCTTGTATTGTAAATGCTAATCCAGTATCTGAGGGCGACAAAATAATTGTAAATAATAAAACATTTATGATAAGTGCTCTGTTAAAATCTCAGCTACAATAAAATTTTAATATTTTATATTAGAGCAGGCTCGGACCTAGGATAAGGCGCGTAAAGCGGTTGTCTTGAACCGCGCGGTATCGCGGCTCTTTCTTTTTTTAACTTTTTTGCCAGTTTCTACTTTTTCTGGGGCTTTCGCCGCAATTATCGATATAATAAATACATATTAATATATACTATAAGTTAAGTTCACAAAATATTCTTATATCTAGATCATTATATTGCACAATGCAGTAAAAGCTTTTTAAGTTAAGTTGATGTAGTTAACGTAGTAAAAGTAATCTGTTAAAGGTTATTCTAAATAGTGGAACTCGTGAGCTATGCCCGCCGTTGTTTTTTGTATTAATAATTAATGCTACACACTTCGGCCGTTAGTCTGGCCTACCTTTCTTGGCGAAAGCGGTTTTGTGACTGAGTGTCGGGCAGTGCAGGCAAGAACGAACGGAAAAGTGGAAGCGTTCGTTTTTAATATATAGAGCGCACTCAAATATTGCACAATGAATAGGCTACAAAATTTTGCTAGGAATTTTCAGGATTAAAAACTTTAAGAACTACAGACTAGAATCTTTCCTAATTTATTTCAGAAATTAGCTGTCATGATTCATAACAAGCAATTAAAAATTAGATATCGTACTGCTACGTAGTATTAAGAGGGTTGCAAAATTACACCGACAAACTTCGGCAGCTGACTACGGGAAAACGTTGCGAAACACATATGTCCTAAACTGCTTTCTTACAGAGTTACAACATCCCGAACTTGAAACAGTTTAACTACGTTTTAATACAAATCGCTACCGTAAATTGCGATATTTGATTTAAGTTTTGCATGAATATTTTACTAATGATGATTTAAAATTGGACTTGTTTACGTTCACATTCATCGGCCAGCAGAGCAGGGGCGTAAATATGAAAAAAATGAGGTGCTCGACGTATCTGTTAATTAATTTTTTACTAGGAAAAAGTATACAAAACAGAAACTTATGCTGAAAATCGCCAAATCCAGTAGTTCTTGAGTTAATTCAATTTTTATGGAAAATTGTGTTATTACAAAGGTTTGAGCGTATCTCCAAAATGCAGAAATAATTTGTATTAGCTTTGACGGCAAGTTCTATCCGTTCTACAGTCAAAGCAATAAAAAAGTTATAATAAATCAAAACCTGGCAGAACTCCAGAATACTATTCCCTATCCCTAAAGGTGTAACTTTATAAGAAAGCTTTTTGTGGATTACGAGTAAAAACACCTTTTTTATTGTTTTAACTTGTCTTTAAAATTTGCACACATTGTTTTTGCTTTTTGGGAGTACACTCCGACCTTAACCATTTTTTACAAAAATTGAATTACCTCAATATCAGTTGGATTTAGCGACTTTTTCCTAACTTATTGATTCGTCGTACGAACTGCATATTTGAGTATTTTAAAAAATTACCATATTGTGTCGGTTATACTGCATTTTAAACAATTCTTATAAAACAGATGCTGGCAAATAGACGAAAAATATGTATAATTAAAATTCCAGCGACGAGAGACTCTCTTTTGAGGGTGTTCTCTTGTCCGTCTCGAATTATAAATCGAGATAAAATTGCTCCCCGGTCTCGTTTATCGAAGAGCTTCTCTGGTATCGGCTCGATTTTTCTCGTCTCTAAACATGACATTTTAAAACATGAGACTAATTTCTGAATGTTCTAATTAAAGCTTTGTTAAAATTAACAATTTTAAATTTAATAGGTATCAGAAACTAAACATGTGAGTCTTTTTCAATTTTGCTATCTGATAGGGCTACTATTTTTGGTGTCATTAACTCTCTTATTTTTTCTGACATTCTGTATGACTTTATAAAATTTGTTAGTTTAATCAATGGGCCAAAACTAACTTTTAACGTAAATTTGCCATCACTAATAGTAATAATAAAAGACTAAACTTTGTGTCAGATAAAGTAATTTTCAGTAGATTGCATTTTATTCCAGTCTATTTTTTTATGTCACTTTGCCAGTCGCCTCGAATTTTCGAGTAAGTGCATAAAGACGAGGTAAAAGACTGTCTTGTTTTGACTGAAAAAAATTCACTGCTGTAAGTATAAAAATTAATTCTCCAATTTTAAGTTTGTTAATGTCACAAGCTTTGCATTTCTAAATCTCATAAGGAATAGAAAATTTAAATTTGGTTATCTATTTGAAATAACCCAAAAAGTAACCAGTTTATTTAGTCCGCTCGGTTTCAATATGCAAAACTAAACAATTTTTTTCTAAAATTAGTTTATTTGTTAACTTAACACTAACATGAGAAATACCAGCATTTTATGACAATAGCTTTTAAATTTACAAAAGAACGGAAACTGGTTACTTACGAAGGGTTTGTTACAAGAACTAGTTTAACAATTTTGAAGAAAGGGTGTTCACTTGGAATTTTATTTCTAGATCTAAAGTTTCCCATGGAAAGGATTAAAATGTAAACCTGTTTGGCTACAAATTCGAGTCCTTCTGAAATTATTGCATATTTTATAGTACACATTTGTATAACTTAGACTTGTAAGTTGGTGAAGTGTATTTACTCGATGTGCAAGTGCTTACATTGTGTGAAAAAATTAGTTTGTTATAAACATTTAGTGATGTTGTTTCATTGAACGTTAAGATGTTAATATGGTGTGTAATTACTACACTGTGTAGTAAATATTTTCATTTATTAAAGAAATATAAATCTGCATTTAATGACAACCTTAGTTATTTTACGTAAACTCTCTTTGTCAAACAAAGCGAAATCGATATTCAATAAAAATTATTAATTTTTTAGTAAAAGTTATTTCCGTTATTAACAGCAAGTAGCGGAAACGTAATTTAGAAAATACCTTCTTAAAGAAATTATAGAAGTTTTATCTGACAACTTTAAGTGATCTAATATAATTATTTAAATTTTATTTACAATAAAGTACAGTAAAAATAAGTAATAAATAATTATGGTATTATAATAACGTTCAAAGTTTTAAATAAAAAAATCTGCAAATTTTATTAACAATAAGTTCAGTTGTCAGCTACAGTATCAACGCTTTTTATAAAAATCCCAAAATTAATTCAATGAACCAAATAGTTCAAGGTCTAAACAAATAGTGGAAATAATGGCTTAGTATTTGACGCCAGCCATGTTTTCTAGCAATCCCATGTTGGTGAATAAATCGCGGGGGATGCTTGGCAACGAGTTCCGCGTTCGTTTGGGGTGGTTGCCGACGGAGAATGGCGTCTATCGAATTGTAATTATACGAAAAATGGTATGGTTAAAAATTATGATTTGTAAAGTTTCATAAAACAAACTGTGACTACTTTTGGAACATAATTGTTGTAAACGTTTTACAGATATATGTTTAGTGCAAAAAATACGTGATACATGCTGCTTAAATTTCGAAGAGCGTGTAACATTATCTTTCATAAATTCGAGCGTCCAATGTTAAAAAATATAATTTTTATATCCTTCCATGAAAAAACGGTTTAACAGTTGCATTATTTTATAACCTTTGGCACCTAAACTAGGCTAGGCTTAGAATAAATAGATTATGTAGAAGTGTGAAAGTGATTTCTTCCACAAATTGCTTATATTTCTGTTGTAATGAAATATTAAATTAATATATAGGTATTTAATAAATAATAATAGATGCTCATGAAAAAAATGTCATTACTCAGAAATGGATGAAAATTTATTACCGGCAATAATAAATAATAAGACAGGAAACTTTTACACCAGTTGCGGTGTATGCGGCTTTAACTTTTAATAATTTTAATAATGTTTTTAATACGTATTTAATGAAGTTAAAGAAATAAAGCTTATTATCAGAATTTTGCTAAGTGATTTGCTTTTGCATTAGCATTTGATGGCTGGAAAGTTGCACGGAAACGCACAATAATTGTGACCATATTCTCAGGTCGACGTTCTAGAGCGTACTTTAAGGACAAATTATTGTTTGATTGTGCCGTTTTGGAATTCAGTGTAGCTGTACCATACGATGATTTCTAAAAATATTATATCAATAACAACATTATTAATGGAATTTAATCAATGTAATTTTTAAATATAAATATTTAACTATTAAAAATTTATAGTTTATTAATAAAATAAAACACTTGGTAATTGTTTCACAATTTGTTGGTTTTTATTTACTCGACTCGAGTTTTGACCATCTCGGTTATCTTCGCGAGTTTACAAATAAAACTAAAACTAAAACCTAAAGATGTACAAAACTACCCATGTCTAGAATTCTGTCGTAGCCGCCCTGATTTTAAGTGTTAACTCGTGTGTTTCTATGCTTTGTTCGTAGGACAAGGAGAAGTGAATTACCTAAATCGGTGGGGTCGTTAACTATATTTTTATTATTATTTATTGCTTTTTTTTTTCAAAAAATTTCTAATTTATTTAAACGGTTGCTCTTGTTTTCTATGAGTAAATATTTTGTATCTGCCTGTTTGAAAAATTGATTGTTTGTAATACAATGTTGGTAAATGCCGGTTGATTTATGATTGTATTTAATTGATCTAATGTGTTCTTTAATTTTGGTATTAAAACTGCAGCCTGTTTGTCCTATATCTATTGCATCACAATTACAACAGTCTATTTGATAGATATCAATTTTTTAATAGTTTTTTATTGTGTCTTTATTGTTTACTGGATGTTTATGAAGTTTGTAGGTAGAGTTAGCTATTAAGTTTCTAACAGGCTCAAAAAATTAAATATTAATGTAGCTATGCATAATCCGAACAAACTCCATGAACATCTAGTAAACAATAAAGACACAATAGAAAAATATTCAAAAAATGGTATCTATCAAATAGACTGTTCTAATTGTGATGCAATATATATAGGACAAACTGGCCGCAGTTTTAATACAAGAATTAAAGAGCACATTAGATCAATTAAATACAATCATTAATCAATCGGCATTTACTAACATTGTATTACAAACAATTATTTTTTCAAACACACAGATAAAAGAATTTTACACATAGAAAACAAAAGCAACCGTTTAAATAAATTGGAAAATTTAGAAATTAAGAAGGCAATAAATAATAATGAAAATATACTTAACAGCCACACCGACTTAGATAATTTACCCCTCCTTGACCAACAGTCAACAAAGCATAGAAACACACGTGTTAACATTTAAAATCAGGGCGGCGACGACAGAGCTCTAGAAATTTTGTACATCTTTAGGTTTTAGTTTTAGGTTTATTTGTAAACTCCTGAAGATAACCGAAATGGTTGAAACTCGAGTAGAGTAAATAAAACAACAAATTGTGAAACAATTAATCAGTATCTGTATATAAAATACCTAATTACTTTAACTATATTTATTTATTTTAACCTTATACGTGTTTCGGCATGTTTACATGCCATTGTCAAAGGTTATATGAAAAAGTATACAGTTAGTGTTGTTATAGCAATAGAACTTGGTGACTTGATCTCGGTAATCGTCTGCAGTTGACTTGATTTCTTATTCAAAAATGTACAATAGAGGAGAATTTAGGAGATCAATTTGCTCATTCATTAACGGTACAGTTTTTAAATGTTTGTGAATTTCAAAAGCTTCTAGTATATCTAATTTACGTTTATCATCACAAAATTGTAAGCATTTTATAGTGTTAGTAGATGTCATTGAATGATTGCGTAATAGGATTTATGTGGGTGTTTGTATTTGTAACAACGTACGTCTTTTTTATACCAAATATCAAAATTTCTAATTGTCTGGCCCATATAAACCGAATTACAATGCGAACAATTTAATTTGTAAATGCCTGATTTTAGCAAATCGTCTGTTTTTGATTTTGAATTAAACAAAGTGTTTAAGATGATTCTAGTTGTTTTAAAGCTTACTTTATATTTATTTGTTTTGTTTATAATTTTAGCAATTTTTTCTGATTTGTCACCAAAATATGGGATCGATGCATATTTAATGGTATCGAACGAAGTTCGGATAAATTTTTTGAATGGCTAATTTATAATCTTTAATTAATGTATCAATAAGGTTAGTATTATAACCATTACTGTATGCAATTTGTTTAATAATTGAAATTTCTCTATGATAATTAATTTCATCTAAAGGGACCGTCAAAGCCCTATGTATCAGGGACCTGTATGCTGCTAATTTATGTGTTTTATGATAACAAGAATCGTGTGGTATTGTAATGGCTGTTTGTGTAGGTTTTCTATAAACTGAGTACTCAAATTTATTAGTTGAATTAATTTTTATGCTTAAATCTAAAAAGTTAATTGACTTATTTTGTTCAGTTTCTAGTGTAAATTTTATGTTTGGGTGCAAGCTGTTAATAAAAATTAAAAATTCATTAATTAAATCAAATGAACTATTAAAACATGCTAAAATGTCATCAACATAACGAAACCAAAATATAACTTTCTCAGATTGATTTGATTCGATTATTTGATCGTCTAGATTTTCCATAAATATGTTAGCTAAAAGATGTGAAATTGGACTTCACATGGGTAACCCATCTTTTTGGAAATAATATTTATTATTAAAAGTAAAATAATTTTGATTGGTGCAAAGTTCAAATAATTGAATCAACTCAGTCCGTTTTATTAACTCAACATTTTTGTTAATAAGAATATTATTTAACAAAGGAATACACTCCTGAGGAGGTATTTGGGAAAACATATTAGTTACATCAAAACTAACTAGCTTGCTTTGTGGTGGTAAATGTAAGTTAGACAACTTTTTGATTAATTCGGAAGAATTTTTAACTGAATATTTTGGTTTTTAATCAAAACTGGTAACTATATTATGTAGTATTTTTGCTAGCATATGGTTGGGTACATTTATGTATGATACCACTGGTCTAATGGGCAAACCCAACATGCCCATAAATAATGTGAAACAATTACCAAGTGTTTTATTTTATTAATAAACTATTAATTTTTAATATTTAAATATAGTGCCTACCACACAAGCAATTCAAAATCATTTTTAAACGTTTTGAATTTGATAATACATCAGGTAAAATTTTGTAAGTATATGAAAGTAACTGGCTGTTTGCAAGATTAATGCAAACGCATGTCTAGTTTTTTTATTTCAAGTACCAGGATCTCTAGTAAATTTACTGCTGCTTTGTTTCATTCTTAAATAACTGAAATAAATATCATGAGTTTAGGACCATATTTTCCGACAAATCGATGTATTTAACGCCGGTTCGTACATCAAAAAATAGGCGAAGCAGATCACTGATACTTTCTTATACATTTTACACTTTTAATATTTTCGCACCAATAAGTGATTGAAATTTACATCTAGTCATCTACAAATGTAAAAATTTTGCATTTTTAATTTTTTTTTTAAATTAAAATGACTTTTAGAACCCGCTCTGCTATTTAAAAACGTTTAAATTAATTGTATAAATTATTAATTTCTATTTTAGGTTGAAACCACGCTTTATTTGTAATACTTTTGATAAACAATATTTTCATTTTTAAAGAAAGAGAAGAATAAATGTGTATTTAAAAAGCGTATTTTTTTGTTAGATATTATCAAAAAGAGATGATTTAAGTAAAGTCCCAAGTAATAAGCTTAAAAATGGCATTTAAGTAAGACACTGCTTTTGTAAACATAATTTGATAAATAAAAATTTTCAGCTCTTATATAATAGATGCTACAACATGCTACGTTACGATATTTTATAAAACGATAGCTTAATGTATGTACAACACCCTGCAAGAAAATTAGCTGGTAATATTAGCTAATGTGTACAGAGTGGTCAAATTTCTATGGTTTTAAATGGGTATATTTGTTATTTAAGAAAGCTGTGAAGAAACTCATACTGCATTATTTAGTCAAATGTTATGTCAATTAGAATGCCGAAAACAAAATTTTAATGTCTACTTTTGTTTCCGAGATATTGGGCCAAATAGAAAATTTCGACATTTTTACAAATTTCAACCATTCTCATTTTTATATATAAATCCGAAAACACATTCATATGGCAGTCTTTCAAGTAAAATTTAAAATTTAAATCGGATTAGTTAGAAACTTTGCCATTTATTTGTTTAAAAAAAATGTATTATCCTGCTGATTATGCCCAAAACAATATTTCTTGAAATTTTCGCATACGTTTGATGCATCTAAACGTCAAAGTAAATTAAAGTAGTGTTTTGGTTTTGTTCCCTCAGTTTATGGCCTACTAGAATTTTTTGAAATAAATTAATTGACGTGATCTTTCCATGACACTCTTATGGAATTTTTATTTTTTGTAATAACATGCTCAACACTTAAAAAAATGCAGTTATAGCAATTTGATAAGAAAATTAGATTTAGCGTAAAAAAGTGTCTGAATAATGCGTTAACTTGAAATATGCAATGTAAATGACAAATGAGTTACAGCCAAAAACAAAAAATCCAAAATTTCAGCTTTTTATTAGTTCTCTCAGAAACTAAGCAAGATAACTCCAATTTCTTGATCGATTATTAATGGGCCTAGAATTTTACAATTTTTTTTCTAATTTAACCGTCGCGTCGTTGTAAATCTTCAAATAAGCGAGATCCCAATAGTTACCACACAATTTGATGCATCCTGTATATCAGAATATTGTGTTATTAATAGTTCTCAAACTTTATTCATATTTAACTAAACTTATTAAAGTTTATGACTTTTGTCCGAAATTGACCACTGTGCGCCGCCCGCTCGTGTATTGTGATCAGGACTGCCGAACAAAAATGGATATAACAATTTTATTTGAGGAGTTATCAAAAATATGCAAAGAACGAAGAGGATAGTTTTTAACTAGGGCTAATTCATAGCCGTAATCAAAAACAGTAACTTAAAAAAAACGCTTTGCTGTTAAGAATTATCGTTTTTGTTTCCCAATTTTGAAAATAATTTAAAATTATTTTTTATCCTAATAAACTACTTTGAACAGTTTGTTTAAGGTTTATAATAATCGGCTTTCACGTTTTTGAATAAATATAATTAATCAAATTCAAATTTTTCAAAAATTCCTGGAGAGCGTCAAAGTAAATTTTGGGAGATTAGTAAAAACCAAATTTTGTAGTTCATTGCAAGCTGTATTGGTTCACAGAGTTTTATAGAGCAGTTTTTGAGGAAAGTGTCCGAAACTTTGAGAAGCTAGCATTATTATAATTTTCATATTTCCAAACATATTTTTACATCACTTCTTTATACTTATTAAAAGTTATTAATTAATATCACAGTTTGTATTGATTAAATATTTTGGTTTTGAGTAATCGGGCATTAAAGTCAAAATTTTTAAAGATTCGTAGCGGCTTTAGTCTTAAAGATACAGCATTCGGAAAAAAACATTTGATTTGCTTTCAGATGCACTACAACGCCATGTTTTCAAAATTTAAGAAAAATGCTTACAAAAAAATCAATATCAATAAAACATGTCTAACTGCCGTTTCCGGGTCCGCTTAAACCCCTTAGAGAAGACTACCTGCCACTAAAAACTTTCACACACCAAATTTAATAATAATTGGTCAAGGGATTCAAGTGATATATGAGAACGAACGCATCCACCCACCAACGCAAGCACCCACTCACACACAGACAGTTTTTAAAAACCTCTTTAGGTTGCTTGAACCCCAAAACGTGTATTTCCGCATTTTTTGCATGAAATCATAACTCTCCACAAAAGTAATAATTTTCGAAAGTGGCAACTCTGCAGATTTAAATAAAGCACGTTGTATATGGTTGAATATTCTGAAAAATCTTTTTAATACTAAATTAGTGAGCTTTTTTGAGAACCTTTTACCATGAAAAAGAATGATTTTGAATCGTATCAAAAATGAAAATTGTAAACTCTCCTAGATCACAGTTGCCACGACTTAAATCACAGAAACAAAAAAAAAAATTGGAACATAAAACTGTCTATATTGCCATTGATGTTTACTGTTTTATTTGGACTTCTCTGACAGGATATTGGACCACGTATTGCCGCAACGCCTCAGCCTATATTATCAGCTTCAAAAATGAATTTCATGCATTTCATATAATAGTCAATTATTTTATTATATTCCATTACTTGTAAAATTAAGTTATAGTAAATTATTACGAAAGTAGTTATTCAAATGAAGACAGTAAAAGCCAATGACAAGCTTTACAGATTTACGTTACATTTTTCTTTTGTTTCCTTGTACAAAGTTTTCAAAAAATTCATATTTTTGTAATAAAAAGCTCTTTCTGAATATTTAACAATACTCTAGCTAGGTATTCTATTTGAAAAAAAATGTGTGGCGAACACGCAAGTTCTAAGTAAAACTTTACAACGTGTTCTCACTGAAAACGTTTTACTTTTAAACCTTAAGATATGCATTAACATAGCAGCAAAGACGGCACCTGCATTAGCAAAAATTGCGTTTGTATTGAAGAAAGTTTGAAATGTTGAAGCGAATGTAGATGTAAAAATTGTAAATTTGATTTCTTTGTCAGGATTTTGTCCGTTTGTAGTTCTCAACTTAATATTATTTTATTTTGTAGCATTTTAAGTAATTTTTATAGATGCTTGCTTAGTGCAATATTAAATAATGGTTGTTCTGCAGGGTAACGTTTCTTAGACAAATATTAGCATCACGTGAATGATTTCATGTTACAGCAAGATTTTATAAAACATTATACGTACAATTATTACTTTTTTCTGCAGACATAAAAAAATGATGACATTTTTACATTAATCTCAGTATGCAAAATGTCACACTGGAGTTGTTTATCTTGACAACATGCACGAAGTATTTCGCGCACAAGAACGAAAAATATTTCGTGCATGACGACAATAATGGTAACATTTTTAAAAAGAACGCCCCGACCAAATTTGTTTAGGAAAAACTAACTGACAAATATCTATCAATATTTGTCAAATTTTGTTTCCGTATTAACAAAGAAACAGACTAGATTGCGATGGAATAAATCTTTATTTTTGTATTTTATTATGATTTTACTTAATTTTTTCATTATTTTAGTAAGTCTGTAGAAAAAATGTTTTATGCAACTCGTGCGCGAAATTTCTTTGGTGCTTTCGAATGATTTTTGTATCGGCTGCCGCCTCGACATAAGACTCATTCTCAAGCACCAAAGTATAATTTCGCGCACTAGATACATAAATAACTATTCTAATGCCCAACAAACTGTATTAGTACATATCTTTCTCGCACCCATGCTTTGACTTTTAACAGTATGATCAAGTCTAACTGTAAGGGCTTTAGCAAGGTTAGTTTTGCAACGCGACTATGCAGAGTGGCTAGGAAAACCCCGGCCACTTTTCTTGCGGCGGCCAAGAAATGGCGCTTTAATAAAGAAAAATTAAATTAAAATACTGGCTACAACGTCCAAGACGTTTTAGTTGTTTTGATTTAATATGGGGCGTATTTAATAACTAAAACGTCTTGGATTCAGCGTTGTTGCCAGTATTTTAATTTAATTTTTCTTCACTAAATCGCCATCTCTTGACCGCCGCAAGAAAAGTAGCTGGGGTTTTCCTAGCCACTCTGTACATTGAATGAGACGAAATGTTCCTTATATTGAAAGGAAGTTTTGTATGCTACAAAAAACAAAATTGATTTCATGGCAAAAAACCTGTATGTAAAAATAACAAAGTTTGGTAAAAGTGCACAACAGTTTTTTTTAACATAGATGTATTAATTTCTACCTTATACATTAGTTACCAATATAAAAAGCAACTAATGTTTAAAAATAATAATTATTAAAAGAAAATGTATAACTAACTAAAGTTATTTTTATATCTATACAGTTTCAAGGTTTATGCCTACGATGCGGCACGCGGTGTTATGATAAAAAAATCATACCATTAAAGTCATGGCCATGTGGTATCAATTTTTTCTTTTAAAATATTAATTAAAGTTTATTCTTAATTTTGTTTGCTACATGTGTATGTATGTTAAAATCTACAAACTAAAAAAATTGTCGCTTAGTAAGAAGTTTACTGCATCGAAGCAAAAAGTCATATTCATAATTTATTTGACTAAAAAATAATTTATTTTCGGAATTTGTTTTAAAATAACTGCTTTTTGATCCGTAATAATAATTTTTCAACTTGCTTAATATTGTATGAAAATGAAATGTATATGCTAAAGTGTTAACATTTTTAAAATTAGAATAATTAATGCTACAATATAGTGTCACAACAAAAGTTTGCTGTTGTTTCAAAAATGAGCTTCAAAATGTCTAAGAAACAAAAGCAACTAGGTCAATTTTATTTTTAGATTGTTAATTAGCTTTAAATTTTGCAGGTTTGCCGCAATTTAACCGAATCTCTATCTCTTATAATACACCAGATCGCAATGGTGAAGGTCGAATTTGAGTAACGCTGTATAAGTATAGCAACAAAATACACTCGTTTTGAGTTGTGTGGCTGTAATAGCACAACTGAACATTGATCGCTTCATCAAGCATCTATTTGACCTCACTTCCGTTCCATTACTTTCGTTCGATTACTTTCGTTCCATCACTTCTGTTTTTGAATTCTAGGGGTTACTCCTGCCGGTAAAGAATTTTCACTTTAAAATGAAAGTTGATGTGATTTTCGGTTATTTTCCGAAGTACGAGTTGGCGTTTGATACGTGGATTTGGTAGAAAATGTAGTTCTAATCCGAAAAGAAATTTTCTAAAGCAAATAACAAAAGAGATATAAGTTTTTGCGGTGCTTTTATTGCAACGGACGCTAAGCAGGCTTTCTAAATCAGTTTATGACCTGTACAAGACTCTTACAGTACCAGACAGAATGACGATCTGGTCCTACCAATTCACAGATTGCACAGAACCCAGTAGCAACCCTTATCCTATTTAGCTACGAAAATGTACAATAAACTTCCACTACCATTTAGACAAATGCCATCAAACGATTACAAAGCTGCAATAAAGAAACATCTTGTAAATACTGCTTACTATACTGTAGATGAACTTTTATACAGTGTGAATCTTTCTAAACGTAAATTTTGATGTTATTTATGTTTTATTTATGGCAATTTATGTTGTTAATTTATTAATTAATATTAATTTTTTGTTTGTTTTATACATCTATTTTTGTTGACGTATGTGAATGCAATGTATGTATATTAACACGAATAAACTGCTTATGCTTATGCTTATAACAGTTGTCATGGTAGTTTGAGTTTTTTCTTTGTAAAAATACCTGTGGGTGGTACAAAATACTGTGATTTCTTAAAAGCAAGTTAAGCCCAATAAACATGGTTTAATTATACTGGAAACTACTCTTCTATGGAGTTTTCTAAAATTATGAATATAAAATAAAATTGTGCTTGTACCACTTATATTGCATGAGATAAGATACTTAAATTTAGTATATTATCAGTGGAAAAAACTTTCGCAAAATTTCTCGGCCATTGCTCGGCCATTAGTAGTAGAATATTTATATAATAGTTCCATCGCCAATACACTAATTAAAAAATAAAAAAAAAGTTTACGTTTTCTTTATTTATAAACATGCCAAAATACGTATAAGGTTAAAATAAATAACTATTGTAAAATTAATTAAGTATTTTATATACAGATAATCATTTTACGTTTTCTGTTTAAATAAGATTTCTAAGATTACTTACATTTTTGTTTAAGAATGGACCAATGGATAAAAATAAAAATGGTTGTAGAAAATTAATCATTCAGGCAGTTCATTTTCGAAATTGCAATATCACTGTCATGATACGACATACTTATGCAAGATGATAAGTTTTGAATTAAACGTAAATATCATGCTTAAAATAAACTATTTGCAAAGAAATCACAAATAGTCTTAGTATATCTGATTACTGATTAGATTTCCAGGTACCCCATTGACCTATGTATTCCTTGTTTTTGTGTTGATTCATAAATTGTATTGAAATATAAATAATAAATTAACAGAAACTATGCGTGCTGTAGATTATACCAATACAAAAATTGATTATAAAAAACCCAAAATGGTCTTAAAAATGAAAATTGGTTTGATATTAGAAACTGCGAAAACGTAGATGACGCATTACATGTTTTTACTGTAAAACGTAAACAGTGTATAAATAAAACACATAGAGCTGTATGGATTCAATCTAAACTTAAATAGCTTAAGCCCTGCTTCACGTCGGGACTTTTAGTATCTTTACGAAATAGAAATAACGAGTAAAACAGTTATGAAGAATCTATTAAATCTAAATTTAATTCGAGAATATAACAATTATACAAATACTGTATAAGTTCGAGCTTTACTTCGTTAATTTATTGTAAATAAAACATTTTTTTACAATAACAGGTTTTTTTATTTTAGCCTTATACGTATTTCGACATGTTGACATGTCATTTTCAGAGGCAAGATTAAATGTAAACAGTTGGTGTTGCTATAGGAACAATAAATCTTCATACCTTGATCTTGGTTTTCTATACCTACGTTCAGATTTATTATTCCAAAACGTCCAATAACGGTGAATTTAAGAGATCAATTTGCTCATACATTTAAAATCTGTACCTTTAATGAATAAGCAAATTGATCTCTTAAATATACCTTTATTGGACGTTTTGGAATGAGAAATGAAGTCATCTAGACCCAGATACAATACGTGTAAGGCTAAAATAAAAAACCTGTTGCAGTTAAAAAATGTTTTATTTACAATAAATTATAGCAACAGTTTTTCTAAATTAATACGACTTGCTGGAAATAACTATTATACAAGTGAATTGCGAGAAGTAGGAACAAATGGTAACAAAAATCTGGCAAATTATTAATAACATAAGCACATCAGGAGTACTAAACGAAAAAATCTGTCGGGCAACCGCCACGGGACGTTCCTCGCATTTATTAAAAAATGAGGTTTATTTAAATATTTCAAAAATTATGAAAATTCTATTGAAATTTAGAAAATACATATTTAATTTTCGAAAAAATGTCAGTGTATTTTATTACGAATGTTTTTTAAAAACCCAATAAATTCGCTTATTTAAAATTTTGATTAATGAAATCCATCGAAATTTTTAAATTTTTGAAATTACTTAAAGTTTTGAAGGGTTTTGAAAGTATTTGAATCTTAATTTAAATTATAAAATTATAAGAATATTGAAAATATTCATAATTAAAAACTTTGATAATTATTAGAAATTTAAAATTTTTTTTGGAATTTAGAAATTGTAAAAATTTTGGAAAGTAATAAACTTAAAAATTTGAAATATTATAAAATCTAGAAAAATTTTTGAAAACAATATTTATCTATTTTAACCTTATGCGTATTTCAACATGTTTACATTGTCAAAGGTTATATTAAAAAGTAAACAGTTAGTGTTGTTATAGCAATAGAACTTGGTGACTTGATCTCGGTAATCGTCTGCAGATGACTTGATTTCTTATTCCAAAATGTCCAACAGAGGTGAATTTAAGGGACTAATTTGCTCATTCGCCAACGGTCTAGTTCTTAAATGTTTGTGAGATTCAAAAGCTTTTTGTATATCTAATTTACGTTTATCATCACAACAGTGTAAACATTTTATAGTGTTATTGGATGTCAAATGATGATTGTGTTCTAGTAAACGTTTAACGTAATTGAATTTATGTGGGTGTTTGTATTTGTAACAACGTACGTGTTCCAACCTAATATTACAATTTCGAATTGTCTGGCCTATATAAACCGAATTACAATGCAAACAATTTAATTTGTAAATACCTGATTTTAGAAAATCATGCTTTTGATTTTGCATTAAACATAGTGTTTAAAATGTTTTTTAGTTTTTTAAAACTTACTTTATATTTATCTGTTCTGTTTATAATTTTAGAAATTTGTCAGCAAAATATGGGATGGAGGCATATTTAATTGTATCGGATGAAGTTGAGGTATTCGGATAATTTTTTGATCGGCTAATTTATAATTTTTTTCTTTATATTAATGTATCAATAAGTTAGTATTATAACCATTACTATATGCAATTTGTTTAATAATTAAAACTTCTCTAGTATAATTAATTTCATCAAAAGGGACGGTCAGTAATGGTTTAACACGATATTCAAAGCATCTTTTTTGAACCGTTATGCAGTTTATTTAAATCATTTCTGATAGTTGCTAGTGTTGCTGATAGGATATGTTAAAGAACCATGGACTGCAACGACATAGTGTAGTGTGGTCTTATTTTCCCACAACTATGGCGTCAAGCAGACTACACCATAACACCGTCTTTGGCGCACTGGCTTGTTTGAGTGGTGCATCCAAGCTCGATTGCTCTTGGACGATTAAGACCCATTCTGTGTTAAGCATGATTATTCAATAAGAAGCAGCATATACTGTTGAATATTACATTTCGAGATAAGCCTGGATCGTTACTCAAACGCTTTGATACCAGTGCAGTTGTCAAGACAGTAGGCGTGGAAAAAACAAAAGGGTAACCGGAAGTTACAAATATAAAATCGTATTCTCAATACCTCATGTAGTTACTCTTCTACTTTTGATAATGCTAATAAAAATTCTTGTAATTGCCACTACAACAGGATGGAAGCGTAGCAGATCTAAACCTGCACAAGTGTCTAGCGCAAACGGCATCACTTTCTCCAGAGCAATGATTGTTTAAAGTGTATGAATGAGAACCGAGATTGCAAAGTACGTTAGGTCTCGATTTAAAACCACAAAAAGATCAGGTAAATTTTATAATTTACTTGATGGGGCCATAGGCCACAGCAATTAGTAAGTTCACCAAGACTCAATCAAATGACTTTAACATTGGTTTACAAACATTCAAAGATCATTTTGTGTTGACAGAGGACGTCATTTATAAGCGGTAGTATTTCCACACTGGCAAACAGGAGCAGGATGAGAGCATAGAAAACTTCGTGATTGCACTGCATATTCGTGCTCAACACTGTGGTTTTCCTGACGCTGTTCTCGATAAAACAAGAGCTCATGTGTGAACCAAAAATCAGAGCAAATTAATCATTAAAAAGTAAATACTACTGGAAATAGTAGATCGTGTGAGCATGTGGAAGAGCATCAAAAAGTGCCTGTCAAGCTAAAAACGCAATTTGCAAAAAATGCAAATTATATAGGCACTACATGCGCATTTGTCTTATAAGAAAAGTCAAAAGTGTTGGTGCTAGTCAACCGGACTTGGATGACATGGACACGTATGTGCGTGAAACAGCGAATCATAATAAGGAGTTGTGGTACATAAAAATAAACATTTTTAATTAAGCAGTAATGGTTAAAGTAGTCACAGTGGCCAACGTAAGCATTCTACTTGAGAAATTCACAGTTAAGGGAGCTTTGAAGATACCTAGGCATAGGCATCGCTTTTAACGTGCCACGACGCGCTTCGTTGCCAACAGCATGGTGTGCTTTTCTAGTTATCGTCGCAAAGCCAAATAACTTCATTCCTCTGTGTGTAGACCTAACACAATTGAATAAAAATGTAGAGCAAGAAGTTTTTTTAATTCCTGCTGTGGACTCAACTGTTGGTCGAGTAGAGTAGTCAAGTAGTCAAGAAGAGGTCAGGTCTTTAGTAAAAGCGAATTCTAGCAGATACTTTTAACATTATAAAGCATGGTTTTGACAACGTTTATAATGCCATTTAAAAGATTTTAAGTCAATTGATATTCCTTCGGCTTGTCATTGACAGCGGACGTAAATAAGTAATGTGATGCAGGGTCTAAAAAGAGTCGTGTATTACTTTGGTGATGTTACTATCTATAGTCAAAAATGATAGGTGCCTGAATGCTGTGCGTGAGAAGCTTCAAAATGCTGGATAAACTCTTAATTCAAAAAAGTGTAAATTTATAAACTTTTAAAAAACTCCTAGGACATATTGTGTGCAAAGATGGCGTAGTTTTAAATCACAAGAAGATTCAGCCAATCCTTGACCTTCCAAGGACAGGAATAGTAACCGATCTGAAAATGTTCCTAGGAATGGGTAACTTTTTAGGCAATTTTGTACCTAAACTATCTACTGTAGCTCAACCACTTTACGACATGCTTCGTTCGGAAACTTAATGGTGTTGGAAAAGCACCCAAACCGAAGCTTTTAAAAGTATTGCAAAGCCATAGTCAACCCTCCCCGTCGTCGTTCGGTTTAGGAGCAGTGCTGATACAACGCGAATCAAGTGGAGCCTTTTAGCCTGTAGCCTAGGCGTCACGCACGATATTGTCTAGCAAACAATTTTATATTTAGATTGAGAAGGAAGTTGTTAATATAGCTTAGAGATGTTAGAAATCGCAAAATTTATAATTTGTAGAAACATTGTGTTGAAACAGATCACAAACTCTTGGTTGCGATTTTTGAACTAAAAAAATTGGACAGTTTAACTCCACATCTGTAACGCATAAAACTGTTGCTTGTCCAGAAGTCCCCTGAAAACAAAAGAATTTCAAAAATTAAGCGAAGGAATTTCAGCTTATGTACAATCTGTCATCACAGGTTTTCCTTCGATTGACGAGAGGTTGCTGAAAATTGTAAAAAATCGACATGAAGATCCCGTTTGCTTTTAAAGTATTGCAGAAGTGAGTGGCAGTCAAATCAACCAAATCAGTTTAAACTGTTGATTCCATCAGTGTTTCTGGAATGCCCGTAAAAAGTGGTTGAAACCAACCTTTTCTAGTCCAATGGGAACTAGTGTGTCATAGTATCATATGACTGTTCTATATACATAGAGGTAGCTAAGTTAGAAAAGCTTTCGTCTGAATGTGTTATTACGCATCTCAAATCGATACTTGCTAGACACTGAGTACCAGAGACAGTAAGAAGTGATAACGGTATCTAATTTTCTCAAACTGTGAGATCGTATTATATTTTTTATCTATGGTGAGATCAAAATACCAACAATTTGTTAAACAATAGCGGTTTAAAATTGTAGCTTCTAACTTTAAGATTTTTCAAACAACGGATTTATTAAATCCCATGTAAAAAATTTTAAAACTTATTTTACGAAAGCTGAAAACTCAAACACAGTGTTGTTAGCTCTTCGTTCAACACATCTTATGTTAGGATACAGCCCAGCTGAGCTTTTGATGGGAAGGAAACTTTGAGGACTCTTTATGCCCACAAATCAACTACTTTATACTTTTTTCAATAACATTGTCGTTCATCCAAGGAAAAATATAAGAAATAAAATACAAAAAAAATCTTTAACGCTGAAGATAGAGCAACTTGTTTGGATCTCAGATTTCAAGAAGGAAGGCTTGAAATTAAACACAGTTCACGCCATTAAACATTATCAAAAGTCTAAAGAAAACATATCGAAAAAATCGTAAGCTTCTTCATCTACTTCTAAGATGAGAAAGTCAGCTTTGAAGGTTATCTACATTCACCTAAAACGAAGCTTAGCGACTCAAATTCTAGTGTAATTGATGAAAAAATAGTTACATTTGGATAACCTGAAGTTGTTATGTTGTGCAGAACACCGGTATGAATTAGAAATAACACAATCCCAAACGCTTCTTCCTGGGGCACGTCGTCGAAGTCAGCGAAAATTAACCCTTCTTGACGGTTGGATCTTAAAGGGAAAGATGTGCAGTTGGCACGGCAGTAAGCATGGGAAAAACCAAAGGGTTACTGGGCATGACAGATAAAATATAGTATCGTTAATACCTTATGTAACTACTCTTTTTTGATATTGTTAATAAAGGTTGTTGTAACACTACAACGCCAACAATGCATATCGTATCCAAAGGTTTTAATTTGTAAATATAAAAATGCCACGTCTTGTATATTTGGTGGACAGATCTGCTGATATTATTCCTACCTTTGGAAGCATATTCTCTGTATGTTCATCTGTATTTTGCTGCTGATCTCGGCAGATCACTGCGGTTAGCATTAAAAACCGTGTTAATTGTTTTAAATGTATGCAGCAATTTGGCTGCATTTTAAAAGGGTAACTGGATTTTTCGCAGAGAGTCGGCGAAACTCTTCTGATAACTACCCAACTCGTGCTAATGTCAACGTTGTAGCAAATTACAAAGTAGCAGCAGATAATAACATGTAAATTGAACTTAATGTCAACACTGCCATAATACACAAATTAAAGCAAACCGTTTTCTTTTATGTCAGTGTATTATATTCACTTTTAAAGTAATGCATATTTTGTGAAATTTATGTGACGCCTTCCATGAATTTTGAAAGATTTAAATAATTAAGGTATAGTAATATTTAGAAGGGTTAGTTCTGCTCCTCCTACTCAATTTTTGATGGACGAAATTGTCTTTCCGCTTTTGTTTTCTTTAATCTCGATGAATTTTTTTTCAGAAATCAAAAAAGCAAATTCTTGTCTTTATAAGCAACTTTTTTCAGCGTACTATCGGTTTACTTTACATTTCTTGCTTTCTTTAGCTAAAAGGTGAGAGCGTCTCATGCGTTGACAGAAGTATACAAGTCTTTCAGCGTGTGACCAAACTACATTCACACAGCTACCTGATAAAACGCGTCGAACTTTGCTTCACGACTGCCTCTCTTTGTAGACAGTAGTTAAATCATTGAAAATATTCTCAAAAAGTTTATATTATTACGCTTACATGAAAGATTCAGTATCATGTCGTATTCCAGGTAACAAGGTCACGTCTTAAAGACGCTTTATTTTAGTCACCCGTTACGTCCTTCTTACGTTTAGCGTATAAATGCCGTATAAAAGACGAAAATAAGTTAGTCTAATAGCGTTAAATGACGTCATACCCTGACATAAGACTTACGTCATACGTTAAAACGATAATGACGTTGGTTTAACGTACTTTAACTACACTTAAGTAAAAACTTAAAAAAAGCATCGTGAACTACAAATATTTCTTATAAAAAATTAAAACTACTACAATACAAACAGCTTCTAAATATAATTAGCAATAGGTATTACAAACTACATTACCAAATGTTATAACCTAATGAATGTCAGTAGTCATCAAGCATACAAAACTTTAGCAAGACAACTTCAGCATATATATTTGAATATTGGCTATTAGGCCGCAACTCAAAACTCTCTCTGATTAACAAATTATTAGTCTACAAAGGTGTATTGAAACCAATCTGGAGCTACGGCATCCAGTTGTGGGGTACTGCCTCACACTCCAATATTGAAATTTTGGAACGCTTCCAGTCGAAAACCCTACGCATAATCACAAACGCCCCCTAGTACGTACCCAACACAGAAATACGGAAAGACCTGAAAATGAAGACAGTGAAAGAAGAAATTACTAAATTTAGTGAAAAATACCTCCTGCGATTAGAATCTCATCCTAACCCACTAGTGTCAGAACTAATTGATGAAAGTGAACAAATGCGCAGACTTAAGCGTTTCAAGCCGTCAGATCTTCCCAATCGTTTTTAAACAGTTCTAATATCCCTACTACTTATTTACTTATTAGTTATAAATCTGTTGTATAAGTAAATTCATTTTGAGGAACGTCAAAGGGCGTTACCTCCCATGTAACTTACACTGCTATGTATTTTTAGTATAGTTATCTGATTTGCTTATTGCTAATGTAGCAGATTGCAAATAAATACCATTTGAAAAAAAAAATAAAAAAAAAATATTTGAATAAGTCAAATCCTAATGTTGGGGAATCAAATCAGCCGTTGCACGTAACAGACTTTTACAACATTATTGCGTTTATATTTTACAGTTTTAGCTCAATTCGCTTGATTTGAAGAGAAATAAGATATGAATTATTATTTACTCTAGGATTATAATACAGAATAGTACATAAACATTGCAGGATAAACGCAATAGGGTCATCAAATATCTGAGACGTGTATCAGCTGATTTGGTGCCCAAACATGTTGTTATATATATAGTTCATATACATAGAAAAGTTGTAAAAACTAATTGTTATGTTTTCCTACGCTTTTGTAACCTCTGAACAATTATAACACGATTAACAAAAATACGGGGTGTTGTAATTGTACGATCGGCACCTATAAATAGTCTTCAACAAATTTAAAAATATTTAGATAACTAAAGACGTGGTTGACCTTTTAGCACATGGGTTTACTTATTTGTTGATACAGAACGTATATCTAGTTATACTTATTTCAGTGATTTGATTCCGATCCACGCATGAATGTTCAATATTATACAGCAAGGTACACTTACCAAGCACAATTCGAACTTTTGTCTTCTATATAAGAAAAGTGTCGCAAACGGGGAGAGCGCATTCGCAATGCTGTGGGTGTCTTTTTCTTATTTTACATTTTAGGGGCCAATTTTCTTGTGCACTCGCAAATAATTTGTGCAGTTTATACAAGGTAATAAAGACTTTCAGTACTCGTGACAATTTCGTTTACGGAATAAATTTGAAATAAAAGTTAATTTTACAACTAGGTATGCCCATTTTAATGCAGCTAATGACTATTTATATTATGTCAAACTGTATTCAATTAAATTATTCAAATCAATTGACGAAAACAAAACGCCTAACAGACGTCATTATTTGGTATATCAAATGACGTAATAGAGACTTCCATCATTCGACATTATGACGTTGGTGACCAATAATGACTAGATAAGAACGTCATTATGACGTTGCCTTGCTACCTAGGATAAATTCTTACAGTATTATTGTTATGCGGTTATGCTATCAGTGTAGTGGTAAGAGTGGTCAAATGTTATTGTAGTCAATGTTAAGGCGTAAAATGTTAACAATAAAATACTTTTAAATATATGAAACCGTAACTGTCATCAGCGGTCAGCTTTTATATAATTCAATCCCCGATTGTCGTTAAGAATTAATACTGCAACTACCTCAAGCCCTCTAATCCCCAGCATTAACTGCTGTCAGCGGTAATGAAGATAAAAAGTGTATTTGCTTAAAATTATGAAACTATTTATTTGAACTTATAAGATAAGTAACTTGTAAGATATGCATTTTACAAAGTTATAATGTGCAAATTCATTATTGGCCTATTGTAAAATGTAGTTAAACCTCAAATAAGAATTTTAAAAACCACCATAAAACTTACCATGATTGAGCAAGGTAAAACTTTCGCCAACACTACTACGAATAGCTTTTTCGTAATCGATCGTTATACTTTTTGGTTCTCAAAAATATCCAAATTCGACACACTTTTACCTAGTTGCTTAGAACAACTGCGTATATGTTGATTTGAGTTTATTAGTTAGCAAACAATATACCACAGGAAAGTACATATTTTTTGCATATGCGTGTATAGTAAAAAGTTTCAGAAAATGTTTAGTGCAATAATTTTATTTATTATTTTTATCCATATAAAAACATTCTTAAGTTACTTATATTTGTTGATCCACTCGTCAACGCTGACGGCAGTTAAGGCAAGGGATTACACGACCCAGGAGCAGATTAGGTTAGTGGATTGACTGCGACGGCTGTTAAGGTGCGCCGATATGACAAGCAACGGTGTCTAAAGTAGAGAAAAGCCTAGGCGAAGTGCTTTTGCTAATTTTTTACATATCTTTCCATCAATTTCTAATATCAAGTTTAATCAAAATTGGACAACACGTTGATTGACATTAGGGAACGAACAAATGTACCCTTTCATTTACATAGAGATATTTTGGTATTGAATTTATCATCAAGTAAGAACCTAAAAGTGACTGTTTAATTTAAAACTGCAGCACCGATTTCGATTAAATTTGCAGATTCATTTTGTTAAAACTTAAGCTGGTAATCATTTTGCCGAAACTAATCACAATACAGCAATTTATTTTCGGCTTAGACCGCGTCGTTATTTGGAAACAACACCCAGCATAATCAGGTAAGGATCGACCTGTAGCTTGTCTGCCTTTACAAGCATTTGCTCTAGAAGTCTGAGCAATATTTGTTGGTAGGCCCTGCCTTCCTAAACAGGACCGTGTGCTTAGTTTATTTAAACCTTGGGGCAAACAAGGATTTGATCTTCATGTGTTTTGTGTGCAAGACAATAATACTTAACCCGCTTATGCCTGTTAGCTGTTTGTGAACCCATACAAACTAACGCTTTGCAAGACATTGCAGCTTGCATCTTCACCCGATGCAGAAAGCAACTGCGCTAAAAACTCTAACAACCAGAGCAGTCCGAATCTCAGATGCAAAACACTCACAACAAGAGAAAACTCATCTCTTGATGTCCTTACAACAAAACGGTTACACAGCTACAGAAATTCATAGAGCAATCCGCAATGCGGAATATCCCAATGCTAAGGAGAAACTGGCACCTTCAGAAGGCTTAGCTTTTTTACCTTACACTAAAGGCATAACTGATAAGATTGGGCATGTTCTTAGAAGTTACAGCATAAAGACAGTCTTTGGGACTAATGAAACTTTAGGAAACGGGTTTAGATCCGCAAAAGATCAAATATCAAATTTAAAATCTACCGGGATTTACAACATCCCTTGCTCTTATGGCTCAAACTACATCGGTCAAACTGGTCGTCCCATTGAGTTAAGATTGCGAGAGCACAAAGGTGATTGCAAACACAAACGCATCACAAAATCTGCGATGGCTGAACATACTGGTTTAACTGGGCATAAGATGGACTTTGACAATGCTCGGGTACTCGATAGAGTACCTCATTAGTTCCTTCGTATCATACGTGAAACAATTCAAATTAAGAAACAACCTAACAACATAAACAGGAGAGATGGTTTTAAACTCAGTAAAACATGAACTCCAGTAGTTTATCTTCTAAGGACTCCTAAGCATCACCGATTTCACGATCACGCTCCACCGGATCTGTCTGTGCCCAACGGTGACAGCCAACCAGAACTCCGCCGTTCTGTCCGACTGGCTCGAAGAGGTTTAAATACTTATTTGAATTCAGTGTTCTATTTACTCTGAAGATGCAAGCTGCATAGTCTTGCGAAATGTTAGTTTGTATGGTTTCACAAACAGCTAACAGGCATAAGTCGATTAAGTAATATTGTCTTGACGTACAAGATACACTAAGATCAAATCCTTGTTCGCCCCAAGGTTTAAATAATCTAAGAACACAGCCCGGTTTGGGCAGGCAGGGCCTACGAACAAATATTGCTCAAATTTCTAGAGCAAAGGCTTGTAAAGGCAGACAAGCTACAGGTCGGTTCTTACCTAATTATGCTGGGTGTAGTTCCGTAATAACGAAGCGGTCTAAGCCGAAAGTAAATTGTAATATTAACAGTTCGAGAAAGCCTCAGAGAATATAATCACAGTATAATAATAAAGTTTTTAGCAAAATATATAACGACATTCAATTATTTTTTAATTTTTTTTAGGTCGACGGAATAGTTCTGAATCGCTAACTACATTTCGTGATGACGATGCAAAAATTGTTTCCTATTTTTCAGATTAACCACTACGACTCAGTCCATTTAAGTAAACAACAAGCAACAAATAAACTTTGATGATATGTGTTTATTAAACTTTGTATTATAGGATACGGAAAGCAAATTATTTTCTTACTTTTTGCATAAAATTAATAACTGCAACAATTAGCTGTCACTAAATCATTATCAATAATCAATATTAATACATTTTTATTTAACAACAAATGTGAAAAACACAATAATTATAAAGTCAATATATAACATGATAGTTTAAACAATATATTTACTTTATTGAGTGCCGAACAAAAAACTGCAGAATTTTTATTTACTGTATATACCTCTAAAGCAATGTCAAATTAGAAGTCAAGCTAAATATGCTTATCTTATCTGTAAAATTCAAATTACGGTATTGGAATAGGGCGAGTAATGCTTAAATATGCATCTATAACGTATAGTTCCGTAGATAAATAACAGTTCTGCATTTCTACCTTGTAGTCGCCGTTAGGGATTAACGGAGGTAGCTTTGCTGGATCTGGTTGGAATTTACAGATATCATACTTTTTTCCCTAAAATTGCAAACCTTATAGATACAGTAAGAAGAAATATATAAGTATAACTACTTGCACTACTTTCTCATATTACAAATAAATACAATTTTTAATTATAAAATGGATTTTAGGTAATTACCTTTACAATTGGACAACCATTAAACGTTCCACAGCTAACAAATTCATGCATACCACCAACGTTAGCAGCGAAGGCCTTGCACCAATTTGCGGCTAGGCGGAGTGGAAAGTATCGGTATTCATTACTCATAAACTTATATAACTGTATTATTGTCTAAAAAAGAGTTACTGATGACAAGTGTATTTTCTGATAAAATAAATTACCACTAAGTCATTGCCTACGTCAACATCGAAAATAGCTGTAAAGTTGACGACTGCCATAGTTCGATTATATTTGTAGGTTATAACCGATATATTTCTCATGAAATCTTTATTGTAGCGATTTAACTGAGCTCTTTCGAATTTAACATGATAGTCGTTTTGCTGAAACTAACAAAAATTTCATGTGTGTTTATAATATATACTGCATTCAAAAAAAAATCTAACACCCGTTGTTCATTAAACAGTGGAATTAAAATTTTTGGTGAGTCTGTAACTTAATAACATTAATAGAGAACAAAGCTTCGGTTAAAAATAAAAATATATTCAATAATATGTGACACCACAACCGTTTCAAATGCGTATGGTTTCTCTGTGGTATTGTGACACTTCTTTTGTTACGTAGTCCTTGGCGTGGGTGAGATTGTACGTCAGTTTAACCTCGTTGAAATTGTCGGGCACCAGATTTTATGATGTAGTTTACACTACGGTCCGACCTTACTGATTGAGGGAAGTAGAACTGCACTTTTTGGAGGAGTTTTTTTTCCCAGTCTGACTTCGCTTTTTAGTGGAGGCTCTTTCCTATTTAAACATCACTTTTTGAAGAAGGTTTTTCCCCAGTCAGACCGACTGGGGAGAAGCACGGTTCCCTAGTACCTACTTAAAAACCTGGGTAACTGCAGGGAACTTTGCAGTATAGCTGATTCTAATTCTCAATGGGTAAGACAGGTGCAGGAGGACAAACGGGTTTATAACAGGTTTAGTAGAAAAGAAAGAGAAGATCTTTCCGTGTCTTATATACCCATATTCCCTGTGGTAGTTCTCAAAAAGAAAGAGAAAGAGAGCTATCGGTCTCGTCTCAATTTCCGGTTGCAGTTCTCTGAAAAGAAAGAGAAAGAGAGAAATCTGTTCCGTGTCAATTCCCCGTGACAGTTCTCGGAAAGAAAATGAAAGAAAGCGAGAAGAAGGTATCTACTTCGTGTTAATGTTCCGTGGCTGTTCCCATACAGAAAAAAAAGAGCAAACTGTGCCGTGTCAATTCCACGTAACAGTTCTTGAAAAGAAAGAGTAAGAAAGAGGGAGAGAGAAAACGGCAAAGAAAATATAAACTAAATCCAAAAGCACCAAACTTTCTTAATTCCTACTTAATCACTATTTTCCTGGCTATCTCGGTTTCCTGTCAGTCGGTTGTAGATCGGAAGGCTGTAAACTTAGAAGTTGAAAAGATGAACTGTCTCTACTACGGTCTGGTGTTTGCTTTTATAGCCTAATTGCACAGTGGAGACTAAAATATTTCCAGCGCGATTCTGCCGGTTACGTGGCTTCAGTAAGGTCAAGCGTAAATTCAAACATATTAAATTACATCCTACGGTAAAAGTAAAACTTAAATAAAATATATTCCAATACCTAAATAAATATGCATCATTACAGTATCTCATTCCATGCCCCCTGAATCCGTTGGAAAGGTTGTGCGGATTGTTTGTGAGCTTGTGTAAAAGGTGTCAAGTGTTAAACCTATTATTAATTACAGGATAATAAAACTTCAACCATCCTCAGACAACGTATTAAACAAGCCAAATCTTAAATATTTAGTGTATTCAAATAAACTAATTATAACAAACGAAAGTCACTAAATTGTCCAAGCCTATTTACTAATAATTTTAATAACAACAATTTACTTGGTTGCCGTTAATATATAGGGTGTTAATGAATTGTAGCGAAAAACTTCTAGGGCTTGCAAAACACAACAAAGCAAACAACTTTTGTTAATAAATTTGTGGTCAAAAGTGTTTCCTTTAGAAAATAGAGCTCCTTAAAAATTCTTTGAGAAGTACCTAAAAATAAGCAACTCAAATTGCATTTTCAATTATTTTGCACAGGTCACACGGAATTTTGAAAAAAAAAAGATGTAGACATACATGCATTCAAATAACGGCTTTATTTATCCTGTATTAATTTCTGTCGTTATGGAAACAAATAGTAGGTAGTAAATTGAGTTGCCTACATTTAGGCGCTGCTTAAAGAATCTTTGAGAAGCTCTATCCCTGAAAGGAAACACTTTTGACCACACATTTATTAACAAAAGTTGTTTGCTTTGTTGTGTTTTGCAAGCCCTAGAAGTTTGTCTCTACAATTCATTAACACCCTGTATACATACAATCTTAAATCTATCTTTAAAAATAATTTATATTAAAATTTGAAAATGGTGAATTTTAATTGACCGAAACATATAGCTTGCTTTTATTAAAATTATTTATGTTTAAATTTGAGTTTGTTTATCATCACTTGTTAAATTTCTCGCCACTTAAGAGAATGTAAAATCATTACCAAATTTTAAATCTATTACATCGCAGATATGTTCAATAGGTGCGGGAGTATATAAGGGCCATGTAAGTATAAGTTAGGTATTTTCTCGTAACTGCTAATGTGTGTGGGCGAGAATTAGTTTGCAGCAGTATAGGGTTATCTATCTCCGCAACAGATACCTCCTTCCTTTAGTTTAATTAGTTTGGCGTTAAATAGCAAATTGTAAAATCGGACGTTTTCCACGTCGGTCATTGTCTTATTGTATATTACGTCTATCATAGGCCCACCAATAAAATATTGATTTATCGCTAAAAATTATCCGATTCCATTAACGAGACCACGTCATCCGCTGGTTGCACCACTATACGAGGATAGCATTGATAATTGCTGCAAACTGATATATTCAAAGTAACTATAAAAACTAAATAGAAAAAAAAAGAAAAGTACATGTACTTTGACAGTTATCGTTAGATTTCATTATCTGTTGTTAATAATTTTTTTCGCAGTGTTAAAGTTTGTGTGTCCAGTGAACATGCATTTTAACTTGAAAAAATATCCAAGCCATGATTTTCTACGATTGTAAAAGTTTGCTGTCACCAAAAGAATGTATGAAAGACTTTGCTTTGCTTTTGGTAACGAAGCACTTAGTGCTAGGTCAGTTTACAACTAATATAACGGAATCAAGTTTGATCGAGTTTTCCTCAGTAATGAATTACGCAAAGGTCGGCCAATTTCTACAGTTACAAATGAAAATGTAGCTGCTGTTCGTAATGTGATTGAAGAAGACAACCGATTCACCTGTAGAATTATACGGGCTAGTTTGGGCATTGAAATGACTGCTATTAATAAAATTTTACATGCTCAGCTGAGAGTCAGAAAAGTTTGTTGTCGTTGGATACCCCATAATTTAACCGATGCTCAAAAGCGCCGTCGTGTGGGGTGGTGAAAAAAAACATTTAAAAAGTACAACGAAAGCAATTCTAAAGCAGTATAGGATATTGTAACAGGTGATGAATACATTTTAACCTTAAACGAAATGACAATCAGTCCAATGGGTATTTTTAACACCTCAATCCTGTTAAAGTAAACCGAGTTCGAAGCGCTGGCAAACAAATTATTGCCTCCTTATTTTCAAAATTTGGTGCTGTTGCCAATGTTGCTTTAGAATATAGGAACAGAGCAACTGCTAATTGGTACACAACAATTTGTTTGCCGCAAGTGTTTAAAATATCGGCCTCAAAGTAAACTAGCTCTGCATCATGACAATGCACCCTCACATACTGTTGAGCAAATTAAGGTCTATTTAAATTCGTCAAAGCTAGAATTACTGAAGCACCCACTAGTCCAAACCTCACAACTTGCAATTTCTTCCTTTTTCTCAGATTAAGAAATAAAATGATTGGTTTGCGATATTTGAATGCAAATGAAGCGGTTAAAGCCTTCGAAAACGTGGTTTTTCAGGTGCCTCGAGAAGAATGCGGTTCTTGTTTAACCACTGGTATTATTAAATGCATAAATGTGTTGAGTTGAAAGAGGAATACTTCGAAAAACAATAAAAAAGTATTTCTTTTAAACCTAGTTTTATATTTGTTGTTTTTAGAAGCTATCGGTCCTACTCTCGTATTCGTGTGCTTAGAGTTGAGTATGGGGAAGGTATAAGAGTTGGCATCCTGATCTTTTACAGAGCAACGCATTCTATGGTAAATCAAAAACATAGACGTTGTTTGGTTAATCACACTTAACCTAATATTTTCAATTTCCCTTGTTGTTGAGAACCAATCCCCGAGAACTGATGAAAGACAAAAAGCACAACTTATGGAACTGTATATTCATGGAACGTTCACACTCAGATCGCCGTCGATGCTGTTTTCTTTCTGACCACATCTTTTCTAACATTGAACTATATCAAATATATATATCAAAAAACACAACCAACTTATTGACGATTAAATGAAAAGTCAAAAATATTTGCTTCTTAGCAACAAAAAACAGTCATCTAAACAATAGAATTTTTGACCAAAATTTAATCGTTTTGATTAATTAAATAACAGACACGTTATCTAAAAGTTTTAATTACATTGCTTAAGGTTAATAGTACTAGCGTCTAGCCACTTGGCCATCAATCTATCCTACCTCAGTATGTCGTCAATCAGTGAGTGAATGCAAATTTGTCTTCGTATTTTTTCTCTAAAAATATAACTGCTATTAACAAATAACCTCTCGTAAACAGCAAAACGCAGCAAAAGTGTTTAAAAAAACTATAAATTAAAAAAAAATTGTTTTCGTATTTTTTTTTAAAAAAAACTGCTATTAACAGATAACCTCGCGTAAACAACAAAACGCAACAACAGTATTTTAAAAATATATAATGTCTGAAAAGTTAAATTAACTACGAAAGAAATTTAGAAATTTATAAAAATTATTGATAATTGAAAGACAAAGAAATTTAAGTTTTATAAACATTTAAAAATTTTTGAAAATCATTTATACTAATTTTTTGAAATTTGGCTAATAATGATAAAATTATGAAAATTTTGGTTATTTTTGAAAAGTCAGATATAATAATTTGAAATTTTGAA
The DNA here is from genome assembly GCA_958336395.1 of Ctenicera cuprea. NCBI lineage: Eukaryota > Metazoa > Arthropoda > Insecta > Coleoptera > Elateridae > Ctenicera > Ctenicera cuprea. The sequence continues at coordinate 26,293,264 of OY284493.1, forward strand.
AATTCTAGAAAATTTTAAAATTTTTTGAACAATAAAAAAATTTTGAGCGTAGGATTATTTTGGAATTTTTTTTGTTTTTAGCATTTGTAGTTGTAAACAATATTTATTCGTTAAAATCTCAAATTGATTTCATTATTTGGTTATAGTCTTTATTTTGGCAACTATTCAATTAAACTGTTCAGGTAAACGACCAAACAGAAACCTCTTGGAGGCGCTTTCTCAATGGAAGATTGTTTTTGTAGTCATTTAATACGTTCATACCGATTTAGAGGACAAAATTCGTACATTTTTTTAATATCGAAAATTCACTGTGGGGGAGGAGTACTGAGGAAGCTCCGGCTTGCGCAGATCGGCTATTCGATATGTGTAAAATACGAATCTAAGGTTCATTTCGAGCACATCTATTTTGAAGTAAGCGCCCCCCTTTTTTGAAACAGTTAAGGGGTTTTACGGTATTTTGTGTTTTCTAGTTGCAATTAATGTTTATCCCTTGAAATATTAAAATCGATTTCATAATTTGGTGTATTTTGGCAATTATCCAATTAATTTGTTTAGGTAAACGACCGAAAGAAAGGCTCCTAGTGGTGTTTTCCTTATGGAAACTTGTTCCTATTGTCATTTAACATGCTCATACCGATTTTGAAGCAGAAATTCGTAAGTTTTCAGGAAATAAATCAATGGTGAAGACCAATGCAGATCGGTTGTTCGAAATGCGGAGAATACGAATAAAAGGTTTTTTTTCGAGCGAGTTTATGTTATTTGCAAGATCTCATTTTCTTGCGGTGGCGTCCCAATGCAGTTATAAATCTTTGAGCCAAATTTGGTTTTTCTGTGTTAAGGCGTCTGGACTCTGGACACACACAGACAGATACATACACAGACACATCTGCAGCGTCCGCTTTATAGGTCTCCCAAAGCCCTAAAAGAACCACTAACCGAAAGTAAGGCGAAAAAAGCCGCAAAACATATAACAAGAACATTGGCTAAGGGACAGACATTTTCTAAAAACCCCTTTTTCGCGTTCTTTGAACCCTAAAACATGTATTTTCCCTAAATTTCGAATATTTTTTTGAAATCAATACCTTTCTATACCAAAGATATGGAAAAGTAATATGAAGAAAATATGAGAAAATAATATACCAAAGATACGAGAAAGGTATGGGAAAGTAAAAACGTCTCAAAATGAAGAAAACCTAGTTTTCTTATCGGTTAGCACGTTTTTTAACCATGAATACGACCTTTCAGGGCCCCAACCGAGACTCGACCCCACAACTACTTATGCAGTAAAACGGCAGTACACCCGAACACCCGCATATCCATCTGTGCCACTACGCACCTGCCGGTTATCGCTAAATAGGTGCCTATTGAATGCGTGCGCAATAGAAATGCAAATAAAACAAATAAAAAGTTGACATTGGTGGGATAGATTGTTGCCGAAGATACTAGACGCTATTGTTAATAGTTACAAGGTGTTCTAACTATTTTAAAGCGGTGTAGTTACTTGCGGAATATGGAATACTCACGTTAAGATTAAACTCTTCTTTCTTTTTCTGTGCTTTAATTAAAGTTTGCACAGTCAGGAGCAGCAGAACACCAAAAATTATTTTCACCGCTTTCATTGCCAAACGATGAATTGTGAACTATTGTGTTGTGTTAGCCACGTAGAAACGAAGTCACAGTCTATTTTAATCAAAAATATAAAAACAAATTTAGCTTTGTTTATATTTCGTAATCAGCGAAACTAATTAACCTTGATGATACAATCTCTACGGAAACAGACCTAACTTGGTTCTAGTAGAGCAACATAAATTTGTGGTCCAGAGAGCACGTTTTTAATATTTTTTTCATGTTTTTAAATAATTTATGTCAATTATATAACTACGGTTTTTCCAGAAGGTTGTTAAATTTACACATTGCAATTCTATGAAAAAGCACAATTATTACTCTTCATTAAACACTGTGTTAAATGTTACATTACAAGTAGATTGCTTATTTTTTTTTTAATTTTTGCAACAGTGTTTTCTAAAATTGCAATATTTTTTCAATAATCAGTGTTAGCAACCCAAGAAATTAATTGCAGTTTTAAAATAGAGAAATAAATCTTATTTAATATTAATGCTGTCCTATTTTGGCTTTAGATGAAGATAATGTAACATTGAGGATCCTAATCGTGACGAGTTGTGGTTTTTCGTCGTACGTTGTGTTGTATTATTTGTAGTAGCAGATTCGGAATCTCGGGATCTAAAGTAGGCAAACTTGATAAATAAGACAAAGGAGAGGTTTGATACATTTATTGAATATCTTCAATAATGTTTACTCAGATTAATTGCGGCTGCAGCCGACTTACAGTTATTCACCCCCTGTGTGATTGTACAGACTTGTAGCAAAATCGTAATGACTAAAGTAGATAGTTCCTGGTTTACACAAGCTGCCATCGAATATCACTCCACATGGTAAATGGAATAAAGGTAATGTGTAAGGAAATATCTTTAAGCAACTGAGCTGCCTCTATCCAGTAAGAACAAACATAATAATGAGTGAAGCACTTCGCCTGGACTTTCCTAAAACTTTAGAAATTATTGCATCATTTTTCGAAAGTATGTTTGTAATTTTATATCACCGTTTGTAAGATTTCACTAGTGCTGAGCTATTATGTAGGCCAGCTCGAGTCGCGGGTAAAGCTGTCAGTAGTTAGTCAAAAATCGTATTTTTTATTTTTAAGGCGACGAATTCGTCTGTCCACCTAAATATTGTTGCATCTAGGCATTTCGATTTTCAAAAATTTATAGAAGACGTCACAGATAAATTAGCAACACAAACAAAATTACGGCAGGTTTGAGCAATATTTTTTAGAAAATTTCAAGAACTTTGAAATAATTCACGGTTTTTTAAACAATTTCATCCCAATCTATCAACTCAGTTTTTGTGTATTAGGGCGTTATAATAAAAATTAATTGTAACGTCCGCTACTTATAACAGAATTCCGTATTCAGATTTGGGAAAATAGCTTTCCGTAGAAAATGCTAGCAAGAAAAGATGTCCAACTTCCGCTTCCGGTTTCAAATTCATTTAAAAACTTAGTTTATCAGTGAATTTTTGATACACCCCCACATTGCAATTCCGAAGCTCATCAGATGGATCCATCCCTTTCGGAGTTATAGAACGCACCCGCCCAATCGCCCTTACCGGCGTTTTTTAAACAACACTTTTTTACCTAGCTTCTTTTGCGTCGTCGATATGAGCAAAAAAACAAAAACAACCTGTTTTTTGCCACCATCTCCTATATCATATTCTTTGAGGGTTTCGCGGTTTCTCGAACTGTCAATATTATCATTTACTTTCGGCTTAGACGACCTGTAGCTTGTCTGCCTTTACAAGAATTTGCGCAATATTTGTTCGTAGGCTCTGCCTGCCTAAACAGGGCCTTGTGCTTAGATTATTTAAACCTTGGCACAAGCAAGGGTTTGATCTAGATGTATTTGGCAGGAGAAGAATACTTAATCGAGTTGCGCCTGTTTGCTGTTTGTGAACCCATACAAACTAACGTTTCGCAAGACGTTTGCCCTAAACTATTGCAATTCTATACAGTTTCATGTTGAAGGGTCATGTAATATTTTTTTCTAAATATTTTATATCTTTACAATGTTTGAAGTTCTCTCTATAAAATTTTGTTCTACATACAAAACAAACAAAGCAGGTATTATTGTTAAATTGTATTGTATTGTCGCAAAATGCAATTACATTTTTGTAAAAAAACAAGTTACCGCCAAAGTGAGGTATTTCCTAAAGGTGCGAAAATAGTTTGTACAAACTTTGACCATAACTTCCACACATTGAGCCAAGTAAAAAAGTTTTGATAAAAATGGGTCCAGAGCCGATTCCTTACCGAGTTACACGTTATGAAAGAGACATCAGTAACTGTCCTTACTTGCGCGAGCTGTAACTCAACAACGAAGCGTTGCCGGGCTTTAGTTAATCGAAATGGTCGCTTTGGAGTGCTTTCTTAACCGCCGTTATACAAATATACATACAGGGTGTTCATTTGAAAACTTCCCACCCCCAATATCTCGGTGTACAAGGCTTTCTGAAAAAATCGCCGAGACACGTCAACAGTATTAGCGAGGGGGACATATTTTTACATAATAGTGACATAAATCGTTTCATCCCCCTACCCCCCAGAGCCGCCCCCTTAAAAATTTTAAATGGCAAGGGGGGTTATGTGATACCTCATTTGAAAGGTCTTCGTATTGCCTACATTTTGGCGTTTTGTTTTTTAAAATCGGTCGATTCGTTTTTGAGATTTTAAGGGAAAAGTGTTTGAGTTTATTAAAACAGAAAGGAGCTTGTAAAACGCATAGTAGGCTGTTGTCATAATGCACTATTGGGTGTTTTTCTTGTCAGTACTTGTCAAAGTGTTTGGCATTAATAGTTGATGTTTGTTTAAACTGCTTAATTAGTGTGGCGCGTATTGATATTTAGTAAATTTGTAAAGTTCTCTTGATAATTATTAAAAATGGGATACACTTTGGGTGAAAAAGTTGAAATTGTGTTAATTTATGGGGCTGAAAATCAATGTGCTCGACAAACCGCAGCTACGTTTAATGAACGGCATCCAGATAAGTCCACGTCCCATAGGTATGTCCTAGACCTTATAGCAAAATTTACTGAGACTGGATCTGTTTCGAATAGAAAACGTACTGAACCCAGAGTTTTAAATCAGGCCACTCAAATTGAGATATTAGGACATTTTGGTATAAACCCCAGAAGTTCGCTCCGCCAAATTGCCGCCGCAACTGACATTTCATTAGGTTCAGTTCATAAAGTAGCAAAACTTCATAAATTTCATCCCTACCAAATGCAAATCTGCCATGAGCTAAATGAAGACGATTTTTACAGGAGAATTGAATTTTGCGAACAAATGACTGGCATGATTAATAATAATAATGAAATATTGAAGAATACTTGCTTCAGTGATGAATGCACATTTTATTTAAATGGATTTGTAAATAGACATAACAGTAGATATTGGAGTAACGAAAATCCACACATTTTTACAGAAGGACATACTCAGTATCCCGAAAAACTTAATGTGTGGGCAGGTATTTTAGGAGATCAAGTGATTGGACCTTTGTTCATCGAAGGAAATTTGAATGGTGCAGTGTATTTGGACATGTTGGAAAATGCTATTAATCCACTAATAACTGAAGCAGTTGAAAATCAACGTGATGCAGATGGTAATTTACTACTTGATGAGGAACAACTATACTTTCAGCAGGACGGTGCCCCTCCTCATTATGTCTTACCGGTTCGGCAGTGGTTGCAGAATACATTTCCCGGTAAATGGATAGGTCGAAGAGGAGCTATAGAGTGGCCAGCTAGGTCCCCCGACTTAACTCCCTTAGATTTTTTTCTGTGGGGCCATTTAAAATCGGTTGTTGATACGCCTCAACCGCAAAGTATAGCCGAGCTCCGTCAACGAATAATTGAAGAATGTCGATCAATTCCAAGACATGTTTTCCAAAACGTCAGGGAACACGTTGAACAACGGTTATATTGTTGCTTAGCCAACAATGGACAACATTTTGAGCAGTTATTAAGATAATAACATTCCAAATAATTTTTTACTTCCAATAATTATTTGTATTTTTAATACTGATTATAAATAAAAATGTTATCAATAAGTATACACGCTCCTTTTTGTTTTAACAAACTCAAACACTTTTCCCTTAATATCTCAAAAACGAATCGACCGATTTTAAAAAACAAAACTCCAAAATGTAGGCAATATGAAGACCTTTCAAATGAGGTATCACATAACCCCCCTTGCCATTTAAAATTTTTAAGGGGGCGGCTCTGGGGGGTAGGGGGATGAAACGATTTATGTCACTATTATGTAAAAGTATGTCCCCCTCGCTAATACTGTTGACGTGTCTCGGCGATTTTTTCAGAAAGCCTTGTGCACCGAGATATTGGGGGTGGGAAGTTTTCAAATGAACACCCTGTATACAAATACGGTATGTAACACTAACAATATCTAACGTATGGAAATTTCTACGCAAAGTGTTTTACCTATTTTTATATAATGGGGTGTCAGATGTAACAGTACAAAGCTTCAGCGCACGAATTCAGTAGGTCAAAAAAAAAAATATTTTGATAAACAGTGGTTCTATAACGTTTTCTAACAGACATATACCAGAAAAATAACAAATAATTATCAAAATTTTCTGTATGATGCAAAATGTCTAAGATTTAATACAAAGAAGATTAGTTGAATTTATTCTAGCTGATTAATTCACAACCCCTGAATATTTTCTACGTTAATTTTTGGAAAAGAGAAAAACGAAAATGTTTCAGAAAGAGTTTTCTGAAATAACAAAGTAAGAATAATACAAAGTATAACAGGCTCCTAAACATAAAAGGCATCAGAAATAAATGAGTATCTGTATATAAAATACTTAATCACTTTAACAGTATCTATTTATTTTAACCTTATACGTATTTCGGCATGTTTACATGCCATTGTCGAAGGTTATATGAAAAAGTAAACAGTTAGTGTTGTTATATCAATAGAACTTTTTTACTTATCTTGGTAATCGTCTGCAGACGACTTGATTTCTTATTCCAAAATGTCCAGTAGAGGAGAATTTAGAGATCAATTTGCTCATTCATTAACGGTACAGTTTTTAAATGTTTGTGAATTTCAAAGGCTTCTAGTATATCTAATTTAAGTTTATCATCACAAAAGTGTAAACATTTTATGGCGTTATTAGATGTCATTGAATGATTTTGTTCTAGTAAGTGTTTAGCGTAATTGGATTTATGTGGGTGTTTGTATTTGTAACAACGTACGTGTTCTTTATACCTAATATCAAAATTTCTAATTGTCTGGCCTATATAAACCGAATTACAATGCGAACAATTTAATTTGTAAATGCCTGATTTTAGCAAATCGTCTGTTTTTGATTTTGCATTAAACAAAGTGTTTAAGATGTTCCTATAGTATAGTCGCGGAGTCTAGTCAGCGCGTCAAAACAATTGCACGTGATACCACAGTGATACTTTCAATACTCACCTCGAATGAGTGCAACTTTAACGTAAGTTTCGATTCGACGCGACAGTAAAATACACGGTCGAGTTACTTTTTATGGGCTTAAATAAAAATACATAATTTTCAAAATTATACACTTCTGTAATAACTATATATGTACAAAAACCACAATCAAACAATAATATGTCAAATTAAAAGTAATTAAATTAAATAAAAAAAATAAATTCATTATTTCCATTTAAAATAAAAGTGTTTTAGTCGGATAGCAATTCGTCTGACTGTGAGCTACTGTCATTATTATTAATATTTATAATTAACGGTTCAACAGTTCATTCATTAACGGTACAGTTTTCAAATGTTTGTAAATTTTAAAAGCTTCTAGTATATCTAATTTACGTTTATCATCATAAAAGTGTAAACATTTTATAGTGTTATTAGATGTCATTGAATGATTGTGTTCTAGTAAGTGTTTAGCGTAATTGGATTTAAGTGTGTGTTTGTATTTGCAACAACGTACGTTTTCTTTATATCTAATATCAAAATTTCTAATTGTCTGGCCTATATAAACCGAAGTACAATGCCAACAATGTAATTTGTAAATGCCTGTTTTAGCATATCGTCTGTTTTTGATTTTGCATTAAACAAAGTGTTTAAGATGTTTCTAATTGTTTTCAAACTTACTTTATATTTATTTGTTTTGTTTATAATTTTAGCAATTTTTTCTGATTTGTCACTAAAATATGGGATAGAAGCATATTTAATTGTATCGAACGAAGTTAGGGTATTCGGATAAATTTTTTGAATGGCTAATTTATAATCTTTTTCTTTAATTAATGTATCAATAAGTTTAGTACTATAACCATTACTGTATGCAATTTGTTTAATAATTGATATTTCTCTATTATAATTAATTTCATCTAAAGGGACCGTCAAAGCCCTATGTATCAGGAACCTGTATGCTGCTAATTTATGTGTTTTATGGTGACAAGAATCGTGTGGTATTGTAATGTCTGTTTGTGTAGGTTTTCTATAAACTGAGTACTCAAATTTATTAGTTGAATTAATTTTTATGTTTAAATCTAAAAAGTTAATGGACTTATTTTGTTCAGTTTCTAGTGTAAATTTTATGTTTGGGTGCAAGCTGTTAATAAACATTAAAAATTCATTACATTAATTAAATCAAATGAACTATTAAAACATGCTAAAATGTCATCAACATAACGAAACCAAAATATAACTTTCTCAGATTGATTTGATTCGATTATTTGATCTTCTAGATTTTCCATAAATATATTAGCTAAAAGAGGTGAAATTGGACTTCCCATGGGTAAACCATCTTTTTGGAAATAAATGTTATTATTAAAAGTAAAATAATTTTGATTGGTGCAAAGTTCAAATAATTGAATCAACTCAGTCCGTTTTATTAACTCAACATTTTTGTTAATAAGAATATCATTTAACAAAGGAATACACTCTTGAGGAGGTATTTGGGAAAACATATTAGTAACATCAAAACTAACTAGCTTGCTTTGTGGTGGTAACTGTAAGTTAGACAACTTTTTGATTAATTCCGAAGAATTTTTAACTGAATATTTTGGTGTATAATCAAAACTGGTAACTATATTATGTAGTATTTTTGCTAGCATATGGTTGGGTGCATTTATGTATGATACTACTGGTCTAATGGGCATGTTGGGTTTGTGTATTTGTAATAAACCGTATAGTTTTGGTGGTTGTGGATTTGGATTTATTATTTGTCTTTTTTGATAATCTGTTAAACAAACCTGGCAATTTTCTAATGTTTGTTTTAATTCTATTTGATAATTTTTGGTAGGATTACTAGTTAAAGTTTTTAAGTTTGAATTGGTTATGAAATCATTAATTTTTTGTAAGTAAATGTCATTGGGTAATATAACTAATGTGTTTCCTTTATCTGCTTTGACAGAAATCAGATTATTTACTGAAATTTTTTCTTTAATCGATTTAAGTAATAAATTATTTTGATTATTTATTTTATTTTTTGATTTATTGGTATTTATTGACATCTCTTTTAATAAATTAGCAATTTGAAATTTTGCATATAGGAAATGTCTTTCTTTAAGAATCAGTTCAGAATTGACTGCTAAAGTTTCTTTAATATTATTGGTAAATTTTGGAAAAGGGGCAAACTTAAAACCCTTATTTAGGAATTTTATCTGTTGGTCATTGAAATCTGTGTTTGATAAATTTAGAAAACGAGGATGAAAATTTATTATTGTGTCAGGTTTTGTGTGTGGTTGAAGTGCACGTGTGTGTTGTTCTAATCTCGAAAGTTTATTTTTCTGTATTGTGTATTTTTTAAATTTTATTCTACTAATTAATTCTCTAATGTTATTGTCAAATACGTCAAACTCAATTGGATGTAATTTGTGAATGCGTTCTGTGTAAAGTACCTTTAAATAAATGTGCAAATTGTCTCTAATTCTAAAACAGATGGTTTAGAATTAGAGGCAATTTGCACAAAATATTCAGTTAAAAATTCTTCGGAATTAATCAAAAAGTTGTCTAACTTACAGTTACCACCACAAAGCAAGCTAGTTAGTTTTGATGTTGCTAATATGTTTTCCCAAATACCTCCTCAAGAGTGTATTCCTTTGTTAAATGATATTCTCATTAACAAAAATGTTGAGTTAATAAAACGGACTGAGTTGATTCAATTATTTGAACTTTGCACCAATCAAAATTATTTTACTTTTAATAATAAAATTTATTTCCAAAAAGATGGTTTACCCATGGGAAGTCCAATTTTACCTCTTTTAGCTAACATATTTATGGAAAATCTAGAAGATCAAATATTCGAATCAAATCAATCTGAGGAAGTTATATTTTGGTTTCGTTATGTTGATGAAATTTTAGCATGTTTTAATAGTTCATTTGATTTAATTAATGAATTTTTAATTTTTATTAACAGCTTGCACCCAAACATAGAATTTACACTAGAAACTGAACAAAATAAGTCCATTAACTTTTTAGATTTAAACATAAAAATTAATTCAACTAATAAATTTGAGTACTCAGTTTATAGAAAACCTACACAAACAGACATTACAATAACACACGATTCTTGTCACCATAAAACACATAAATTAGCAGCGTACAGGTCCCTGATATATAGGGCTTTGACGGTCCCTTTAGATGAAATTAATTATAATAGAGAAATTTCAATTATTAAACAAATTGCATACAGTAATGGTTATATTACTAAACTTATTGATACATTAATTAAAGAAAAAGATTATAAATTAGCCATTCAAAAAATTTATCCGAATACCCTAACTTCGTTCGATACAATTAAATATGCTTCGATCCCATATTTTGGTGACAAATCAGAAAAAAATGCTAAAATTATAAACAAAACAAATAAATATAAAGTAAGCTTTAAAACAACTAGGAACATCTTAAACACTTTGTTTAATGCAAAATCAAAAACAGACGATTTGCTAAAATCAGGCATTTACAAATTAAATTGTTCGCATTGTATTTCGGTTTATATAGGCCAGACATATAGAAATTTTGATATTAGGTATAAAGAACACGTACGTTCTTACAAATACAAACCCCCACATAAATCCAATTACGCTAAACACTTACTAGAACAAAATCATTCAATGACATCTAATAACACCATAAAATGTTTACACTTTTGTGATGATAAACGTAAATTAGATATACTAGAAGCTTTTGAAATTCACAAACATTTAAAAACTGTACCGTTAATGAGTGAGCAAATTGATCTCTAAATTCTCCTCTACTGGACATTTTGGAATAAGAAATCAAGTCATCTGCAGACGATTACCAAGATAAGTAAAAAAGTTCTATTGCTATAACAACACTAACTGTTTACTTTTTCATATAACCTTCGACAATGGCATGTAAACATGCCGAAATAGTATAAGGTTAAAATAAATAGATACTGTTAAAGTGATTAAGTATTTTATATACAGATACTCATTAAATATGGACTTTAACGAAGTAAAGCTGGAATTGATAAATAAAATCAGAAATAAAGTTTATTTTTCTTCCTTTAATTTTTTATCAGATTTGATTAGAGGCGTTTGTACGCGGCATTTATTTCATGGTTCTCCCTCCTAACATTTATTTTTATAGAAATAAAATAATATTTAATTACCTCAACAGATTCACCGTTATTGAAAATTTTGAAATAAGAAATTAAGTCATCTGCAAATACAGGTAACCAAGATCAAGTCTTTAAGTTCTGTTGATGCTATTACAATACAATCAGCTTACTTTTAATACATCATTATCTATGATCTTACCT